>LN874552.1:379307-845196 GCA_900006135.1 Debaryomyces tyrocola
ATCGACAACATTAGTGTCTGTTAATGAAGATGAAGAGTTAGAAGAAGAATCTCTTCTCGAATTCACAGCCAATGACCATGTAACTATGCAGAATGGTGATATTTCTAATTCACAGCTTGTTGCAATTGATGCCTGCTACATGAAGAAGTATTTGCTCCGTCATGTTGACGATACTGAAAAGCTTGTTGCAAAGTTCTACGACCCCCGAATGGCCAATAACGAACATGGTATGTTTAAATACAGCAAGAAAGAGTTATTAGAATTATGTCTTAAGGCGTATAATAACGAAAGATGGATGTACCAGGTATTATCGAAAGATCTGGAATTCAATAGCTGCTATATAGCCCACAAGAGAGGATACATGAAAGTCCGCGTTGATGGATACTATCTTAAGGGGTATTTCAACTTGTTTATTTATATAGAAACCATACCGTTAGATAATAGCATTGAGTTGTATAAAAAGGCCAAGGAACGGTTGGAAGTGATCCACAAGCATGGAATTATACATGGGGATATAAAGGCAGATAATATACTTTGCGCAAAGGACGGAAAAGTGTATATCATTGATTTTGCATTTTCTGTCACCGAGAATGAATGGAATACTCAGAAAAGTATGAAATCCGATATTGACGAATTGAGATATGTATTTGTTTTGGTGGAATGTAATATATATATCTGAAATTGCTTAATACCACATTTACGAGATTCAAGAACTGAAGATTCTCAAGTAAGCAAATCGAACTGTTTTGCACGTATTGAGAGTAAAACTAACTATAGGTTTTGTATCCATGTTGTGGAAAAGTAAAGGTTGAAGTATAAGTAGATTATGGGTCTAGAGTAGAGAATAGAAAATTGTAAACTAATTTGAATTGAAGTAGTTGATGAAGACGAAAAGAAAATTAAGCTAAGTTCTCTAAGGCCAGTATAATATAAAGATACTGTAGAGATAATTGTTATATTGGTCCAAATTCCTTTCATAGAATATATCTGGTTCTTATACTGCTAAATCATCGATCTGGCAGAGATTCAAGATATAGTTATCTAATATTAATTTGTATATCAATGTTTTAAACATAGTTTAAGAATTGGCGAATTCTAATTTTTTAAAGATTATGAGGAGGATGTTTAATTATCAAAATATTATGTTAGTATAGAGCCTGGATTCTTGAATTGTCTTAACTTTTTAATTAAAGTTCATCGCGATATATTAAACAACCTTACGAGTTCTTAGTATGAGCATATTATTATATTGCAAAAAATTCTTAAATTACATTAATCGCATTTAATTGTAAACATTGTAAGGTTTAAGAACAAAAAAAACTATTAGTTTACCTCAGTAATTTGATTAGACCAGCAAGATTACAGTAATAGACAAATTCTTAGCTTAGTTTTAGGTTAAGATGGTGAAATCAAGAATAAGATCTTAATTCGCAGCATTTTATGTACAATGTCTAATATAAAAAATCATATTTAGTTTATTTTTTCATATGTATGTCCATTTCGATGTCCCCTTTATTGGCTCTCTTTCCCTTTTCAAGTAGCTTCTTCTTTTCTTTGAATAACTTGGATAATTTTCTTTCAATTTCAAGAATTAAATCATGGGTTAATTTTCCATATACGTTGTTACAAAATATAATTGTGCACCTAATTTTGTGCAATTAACAAGTGGGCCATCAAAATGGCCTTGGACAACCGTATATATAATATACAGAATATAAGTAATTACCATATTGGTCTCCAGTTTCCTTACAAAAGTTTTTCATAGAACACATGTATACACATATAGAGTAGATCTCTTCTGTCACGCACGATAAATTTAATGTGATTCACTTTCATTTATAATATCCATTTTGAGATTTTATCAAAATAAGTATTACCGATATGCAAGTGGTACAAGAGCCATTGACCATTATTGGTGTAACATGAGTGAATTATAAATAGGAGTAATTTATCCCTTTGGTCTAGAATGGGATTAGGAGAATTAAGAACTAAATATAGAGTAATTATTTAGTTATTAATCCATTAGTTAAGTTTAAATTAGAGTAGTAGATCCTACATATAACATTTATCATATTCAGACGCAGCATTATTATACTCATATAGATACACGAAAACATATCTGGAAGCAATAAAAAAATATAAACAAACTTCCAATTGAACACATATATTACAGAGATAGTATCAATTGCAGATAAGATAACATCAGAAAATTTAAATATGTCGAACCAAGATAAAAGCCATAATTTTGATGTATTGAAGCAAACAGGAAGCGTTAAAGATTTTAATAAGCAATTTGACCTGGCGGTAGCTGATTTTCCAGCGGGCCACTTAACTGAGCAAGCGAAGGTAGATAGTTATACTAAAAAGTTGAAATATCCCGTAAGAAACGAAGTGAAATACAGATATCCGGATGAGATAGTAGAAGCACAGAATATAGCATTAGCGTTTGAGAAGCCGGTATATCAACCAAAAGGATCCTATAAGAATAAAGGAAGAAAAAAATGAGCTACATATTTCAAATTGATGGTAGATAAATAATCAGCGTAATATTGCTACAAATGAAGAACTGGCACCTTAAGGAAGATTAAAATAACATAAAAAAATATCAGGATATGTTGAATTGTGGTACTGTAGATTCTTTATAATTAGATAACATAATTGAGCCAGTTAAAGAAATATATGAATTACAAAAGAACTCCAAGTAGATAACTTGAAAACTTCTCTATTTTGCGATTTGAGTTTGGCTGCAACATTATAGGTAAAAACTTTTAAGTGATTACTCGTAGAAAACTAAAACTTACATCACCTACTTACTACGTTTTTATATTCTACTGGATATCTCGTTCTAATACCAACTAGGGTCACCCTACATGTAGTTGTTGTCCGTAGAATGAGTCCAAGACCATATACAGAGGTAAACTAAATGAAATTTTCAAATATTAAAATTATACAAAATATTCACTTCAAAATCCCATCATCATTCTTTTCCAAGTCTATTGACACCATATGATGACAGTCATGGACCAAACCAAGTTTGAAGAACTGTTGACTCTAGCAAAATAATAAGTAGGGTGGCAAGTTACACAAAAATTATGGTTTAATCGCCCTACACGCGTTTGTTTAAATATACTAGAAGCTAAAAAGACTTATATAATATAAGAAACCAATAGGAAAATGTCAGATTTTGGAGGAAATTATAACAACTACGGCGACGGAGGATTCAATACAGATATTGGAAATGGCGGATTCCAAAATGAAAATAATGGATCGCAGAAGCAGCAGTTGCGTTCAAGCTTAACGCCAGTGACGATTAAACAGATTACAGAAGCTACACAACCAATACCAGACGGAGAATTTCAAGTCCATAATGTTAACTTAAACTTGGTTTCGTTTGTTGGAGTTGTTAGAAACGTGCAGGACATAACTTCTGCCATTCTTATTACAATTGAAGATGGTACTGGGTCGATTGAAGTACGTAAATGGATAGATGATTCGAATGCAATGGATGAAAATGAACAGGAGAAATACGAGATGAACAAGTATATTTATGTCACAGGTGCTTTGAAGGAATTTAATGGAAAGAAAAACTTACAGCATGCCACCATGAGACCAATTACTGATCATAATGAAATTTTGTATCACCACTTAAGTGCTATTTCACACCACTTAAAAGCACAAGGATTATCTGCCAGAGCTAATGGCGAACAAAATCAGTCTCAAGATAATGGCCTTTTTGTTAAGGATCCACATGGCATGGACGTTGGCACTTCAATTCAAGACAAGATCTTGACAGTCATTCGTGATAACACCAGCAGTATGCAAGAAGGTGTCCCTGTGCCTTTCATTTCTCAAAAATTGAATGTGACAGACGACCTTGTGTTGGAACAGTGTTCTGAATTAATCGATAACGGCAAGATTTATTCTGGATATGATGATAGTGCTTATTTGGCCGTTTGATGGACATCATGAGTTTATTGCAATCTAAGTAGTTCATGTCCTAATTACGCTTCTGAGAAATAATAATGTAAAATAATACTTATAATTAAACATATATACAGATATAATTCATTATGTAGGCTGTCGATTAATTTTTTACTTCATTTAGCCCCAGAATCCTTGTATTATTAGATCGGGCACAAAAGAACGCATTCCATAAGTCTCCATTAGTCACTGATTCACCCTCTCCATTACCTTTGTTGACCAAAGTATCTATTCCACCACTTTTCATCAAAGTCATTGATTCTGCCTTACTTAAATTTTTCTCCTTAGATTTGGATATCACCTTCGATGCACCGTCTTGGTTTGCTGTCGGTGTTGTCTCTGTCTCGAAATACTGCAATCTCTTGTTAGTAGACATTAATACGATACTCTCTTCTACTGTATTCTCGATTGCAAACATCCACACAGTGGTGTGTCTTGTTTGGCCAATTCTGTGAATTCTCGAGATAGCTTGTAACTCTAGAGAGGTGTTTACTAATGGTTCACACAAGAATATATGAGTTGCATTGACTAATGTCAAACCACTCGCTTGTGCCTTGGCATTTAATAAGAAGCAAGTTATTTCGTTTTGTGGGTCCTTGAATTCTTCAACACTATCATACTTGTTACGGCGACGGCCTGCTCCAACCTCTGGAGTCAAAGTACCATGTGATCCTAAGAATGAAATATTTGCAGACTTAAAAGCCGTTCCAAGTATATATAAGAGGTCCTGCCACTGACTGAAGATAACGATTTGAACCATAGGGTCTTTATTTCTTAAATATAACACCTGTTTTACAATCATATCAACCTTAGAACTGTACGAATTTTTTAAGGGCATATGCTGAATATCATCAATTATAACGTCATCAATAGGTTTATAAATGGAATGTAGATTATCATCAACTTTATGGTTTCCTATATTATCCACAGCATTTGCTTTTAAATTTGGCTTATGGTGAGTGAAATTGTAGACGGTTGATATATTTATCGCATGTTTACACATTGGACAAGTTTTTTGATTCCTTAGCCAAAGCTCTAAACATTCTTTACAATACTTATGACCACATTGGGTCAACGATCCGATTGTAATAGTTGATCTGCAAATGATACACATGAGCTCTTCTTTTTCTTCATTAGAGTGCGCCTTTTGTAAATTATCATCCTTCTTGATTAACGTTTGCAAATATCTAAATTTAGAAATTGCTTTACCCATGGATGAATTAATCTCGATATAGTCCAACAATCGTTTCTCTTGCTCTCCTATTACAATATCATAGGACAAATCTTCTTGCAGGAAATCAAACCTTCTTGGTTGAACACTATCCGAAATTTGTTGCAACTGCTTGAAATATTCAATACGACTATTGAACACCGAGTTACAACTCAAATTCAATTCCTTTTGGAACAAAACTTGTGCTAGCTTCTGGTTCGCAAATATAGTTCTAACTCTTTCACTTATTTTCTTGAACAAGTCGTATTCAACTTGTTTAGACCCTTCGTCCAAAAACACCTCATCCTTTAGTTCCCCCTCAATATCTTTTATGTTGAAAACAAGCTCTTGTAATGAGCTCTTACCTATCGGCTTGACATTTCTTCGTGTTTCTTCGAGTTCTTTTAAGAATATTGTACTGTTTATTTTATTGGCCTCAGAATGTGATTCATTAGGAACTTGATTTATTTTTAAAATATTCATCTTAATGGAGTTTTCATCACCCACGATAAATTCATTACGATCTATTAAAATCTCTGATATTACATTCAAATAACATGATGCCTTATCTTGATCTTCAATAGATCCCTCATATTCCTCACCATCCGGTGTTTTATCATGACTCAACAAAGGTTTACATAATATTCTGATTAATTCATTCATCCAATTATTAATAACTTCACATTGAACGTTCAACTGAGTTGATAATTTTTCAAACTTTTCAAAATAGAACTTTGACTTCATTCCGATAATATAGCTCTTCAATGATTCAATCTCAATGATTGGTAAAACATTGAAGAATTTCTTTGACGTCTTTGGCAATAACGATACTCCAGTGTCAACAAATTTTGAATCACTTTTATTATACCATACCCGTGAAGTAATTTTAGCATCCACGGTTTTACTGACGGAATCAATTGATCCCTTTAATATATCTTGTCTAGTTTGTTCCGCAAGGTCATAATATTTCAGTTCCAAGAACTTGTGCTTTGCGATCTGCAACTCATTATCCCGTAAATTTGGATCTGGTGAGAATCCATCAAACTCATCTCCTTTTTCAATATCAAACATTTCAATTGGCATTCCACTTATGAGGGTAGATATCTCCTTCGTATTTTTATTTTCTTTTTCAAAAATATTCAAAGCGTCGGACAGAGGCATATGACTTAGCTTCAATTTATTGATCTTTTCTCGATATTCCTCATCATAGCATTGGAAATTACAAGAGGCAATCAAGAAATAAAACTTATGCAACGCTACTTTGGATAATCTGATCTTAAGCCTGGTTGTCCGTATCTTGTCCTGATATTTAATCAATGTGTCCCGTATTCCATCCATTGAAGAAGTATAGCTATCGTTTATATCAATATCATCATCATCGCCCTCGATATCTTCGTCCATATTGATCGGCTTCAAGTTAAAGCGCATTCTATAATCCGCATATTCTTTGATGTATTTTGCAAGTATCAACTTTAAACGATATAAAATATGTTTTGTTCCAAGCAATCCAATCTGAAGAAAATCTAATGCATTCTCTGGCAACAAAATGTACTCTTGAAATTGTGCAGCATCGATAAAAATTTGAATAATTAAACTTTCGGCAGTACTAATTTGATCAGATGCTTTTATTAACATATCATCAAGCACATTCTCTAATGTCTTCAATTGCAGAGCTGTAGTTACTACCCGGCTATTGTAATTCTTAGACTTATACTTTTTAGAATTAAGATTCAATTTCCCTATTTGAGGATTGCAACATACTTGACGTAAACTAACCAACCAATACCTCATATAGGTCAATACAGTTGAAGATGGCTCCCAATCACTTAACACAGGATTACCATTACTGTCGAGACATATTGCTGCCAAACATTCTTCAAACATCTGATTATAATTCTCTTGTTCAACGGGAGTGAATGGAATAGTCATCAACACTCTACTTTGAGGTGGCAATTTAATATCGTCGTGAACCATTGCCTTAGTATGTCTTAGACTAATTTGATTCCATAGCTTAATAAAGTCTTTATTAGTATTACTTCCATCCACTGTTGTTAATGTAGCCCAACTGTTTTTGGATAAAGCTCCTGAAAACGGCTGGAATTTCAAGAATCTTAAAATTGAATGTAAATCACTGAAGTCTTTCTTTATTGGTGTACCAGAAACACCCCATGCATGAAATCTCGGGATTAATGCTGCACTTTGAAATGCCCTTGAAAGCCTCGATGAAACCATCTGAACTTCATCCAAAACTACCCTCCAAAAGTGTGTCAACATCAAGGGTGATTGATATTCGTGACTATTATAAATATCTGCAATCCTATTATGTTTCATGGCTAAATGAAGTTCATCTTGTAATGCCTTTTCATAATCCGTTTCATGTTGACTTTCAGACGATTTTTCATTTGCTATCTTTGGTTTCTGTGATTGCAACGATAACTGGAACATAGCTTTATAATCCTTAAGTAACGCCTCTCTATCCATCGTGTTATCAGTCGCTTCCTTAGTTGATTCATTACCTTCGGATATGTTATCGTTCCCTATATCGCCGTTATCAAAGTACGAAGCTTTTCGTTTGGAAGAATTCCGAGTAGGTTTATTCCTAGAAGAATATAAAGCATAGTCTAATTCTTTTGAAATCGTGGAATATGTCGTAAAAACAACATCAAATCGTCTTAAATACTCAGCAATCAAGCCTGCATTATTATCTAGTTTTGGATATTTATCAATTCCATTATATATCGTCACAGCTAACGATGGAGCCAAATGAACAATCTCTTCATTCCATTGTTTTAGAATAGAATCAGGTGCAATGATTAATGTGGTTTTGGCTTTTATTACAGTCTTCATATCTCCAAACGATTGAAGTTGGATCTGTATTGGTTCATTTACTGTATCTATTGGCCTTTGGTTCATCAAAACTAACGTGGTAATCTCTACTGTTTTTCCCAACCCCATCTCTTCCGCCAACAAACCTTGAGCCGGTAAGACACTTTCAGATTTTCTATTATCTAAATCTCTGTAATAATCAAGAACAAACTTATATGTATGGTGCCTTGAGTTTAAGTTGCCAGTATATTTGTTAAACCAAAACACACTATCGTGATGAAGTATTCTATTCCATCCGAAGCATAATTTGTTCAAGAAAACGCTTACCTTGTTATCTAGTTCTTCAAAGTCAATATTTTGATCACCAAAATAATCAGTTAACAAAGTCACTAGATCCAGATCTATTATTGAAGACTTCACACACCTGTTAGTATTCCAATCGTATCTCATTCCTTCTTTTTCAATCAACCAATTTACAGTTCTTCTTTGAAACCTTAATAAATTAGTGTCTAGTTCCGGAATATCAAAGGGTCTTTCTATCAGTGGAATTGTTGCTGTATTTTCTGATATAGATTTATAAAATAGTTGAGGAGTCGTGGGTTCATGGAGATTATTATCAGCCGTACTTGACAAGTCATCCAGAGTAGGCAATGCAGAGGAAGTCATTGAAATTAATGCTGCAATTTTATTAATTATGTCCACAGGGAACTGACCACTTATATCTCCTTTCAGATATATAGCATAAAAAACACTAGCATTTATTTTATTTCTGTTAGCATCAAAAACCAATTTAATACCGGGGCCAGAAAATTGTAAACTATCTGAATTTATTCTTGATGATGGAAGATTAAGAATAGCAACTTCATTTCTCAATAATTCTAGAAGGCTTGGAGTATTCTTTTCCGAATTATTTTTTATATTTATGGACAACAATAATTTGGACTTTAGTTTAGCCATATTCTTATTTTTAATCCCAAGTAACGGTTCGTCCATCTCGAAGTTCAATTTGATATCTTCGGTTGCGAATTCGTAGACACTTGATTCAATCTCTCTAAACCCTGTAGACCCGTAAGATATCACGCTCAAATCAATAGGGGAATCACACTCGAAATTTATATTTCTATTAGTTATCTCTATCCACTCTGATTCATCCCGATTTTTCATTTGAGAATGATCTTCGTCTGTCTGTTTTAAATTCCCGTTATCCAAAGCTCCATTTTCTAATTCATAAACGCCTATGTCCCTGTGATAGGTTTTCTTCCTTTTTTTGTGTCTATTCTGTTCCTTTGTCAAATAATCTTGTGATTTGTGATTTGCAAATGTGATTAGATATTCAGGATCAAAATGAATAATCAGCGACTCATCGTAATCAGGATGTAACCCCGACAGTGGATCTGAAATCAAACCAGACATTTTCTGTATGGCTTGTATAAACCAACTAGTTTATTAGAAAGGCCTTAAATTCTATTTGAAATAATGGCAAAATATAGCTTTTAGGAAGATATTTGTGAAGGCTCATTATATGCGACTGCATGTTTACACAGCATTTTTGTCACTACATATATGGGTGCCAAAAATCGCTATTGGACCAAGAATTATCATATCAAAGGAATTGAAAAGTCTATTAACAGACATGGTTAAAAAATCAGTAAAAACTTTGAATATATATCTAGCTAAATTATATACAATAAGCCCAACTAAATTAACTCAAATAAACTAAAAAAATAAATAATTTATGAGTACAGAAATTAGATCTAATTATTATGCTATATCAGCCTACCCATAAGTAATAAAATAGGCTAAATTGAATCAAGAAAATTAAAGTTCAATAGAGCCAAGCTGTAAGAAAGGTCACTAAATGATTTTATTTCACAGATACAGGTTTATTCTTTCTTCTTTCTAATATAGATGCACCTCCCAAATTCAAGTCAAACGGACTAGATTGTTGTTTAACATGACGCTTTTGTTGTTGGTGCTGGCTATATCTTGGAGCACGACTATTGTGATGCTCCTGATTCAAGACGCGACCGTCTTTATCAGTTGTTTCTTCTTCGCTTTCCTCCATTAAATCATCAATATCCGGAACACCTTTCGACAATGCAGCCTCTTCGCCCATTCTATGGACAGCAGTAGATATATCGAAGGCATCTCTCAAAGCGACGGCCGCCGGTGTGTAAATTTCATCATTAGCATACATAGGACCATTGTTGTTCTTGGCTTGGATTGGATGGTCATATTTGTAATTACTATTACTTTGAATCTTTCTTGAAGAAGTGGTAGCAGGATCAACAACTGGCAGTTTCAAGATCCATGGATCGTTCAAAAAGTCGTCTATACTATATCTTCTCAGAGGATCGACCGTTAATAACCTCGATACACAGTTCTTGGCTTCCATGGATATTTCATCCCACCAAGGACTCAAGAATGTGTATTCACCCTTAGCAACTTTCTCGGTTAATGTTTCGATTCTTTCATCATAAAATGGAGGAAACCCACATAATAAGGTATACAAGACACATCCAATAGCCCACATATCAACCTCTTTCGAGTAGCGTTCATCTCTCACGATCTCAGGCGCCGTGTAACCAACAGTACCACAAGGAGTTTTCGTATTGTGTTCCCAGATTTGTTTCGACAACCCAAAATCTGCAATTTTCACGACCCCGATACCACCACCGCCAATTCCTGGAATAAAGTCCCCTTCGTCACGCTTTGAGTTTGGATCATCCGACTTTCTTAATTTTGCTATCGGGTTAATCGAAGGTCTAAATTCAATCGGCATGTACAACAAATTTTCTGGCTTTATATCTCTATGGACTATTCCAACTTCCTCATGCAAATATCTAATAGCGTGAGCCACCTGTACTATGGCATGGCGAGCTAAATCTTCGGAAAAGTAGGTATAGTTTACAATAGCCGTGAAAATTTCTCCCCCAACCGCTAACTCTTGGACTATATAATAATAGTCCGAAGAGTCGATGAATTCAATAAATCTAACAATATTAGGATGGTTCAATTGACGCATTATTGTAACTTCCTTTAAAACCGCTTGTTTTTGAGCCTGGTCCATTTGAAATTTTCTCAATATCTTGATTGCAACTAACTTATTCGAAGCTAAATGTCTAGCCTTATACACAATGGAGAACGCACCTTCTCCCATCTGTTCTAAAACTTCATAATTTTGCAAGTTTGGATACTCAACCTTGTGTTTCTTCTGCCTATTTTCCTGCTCTACAATATGCGTAGCAGCCTCGTAGTTATTATTGTTTTTGGTCTTAGCCCTTCCGCTACCATCCGACTTGCTGTCCCGTATCTCTTGTATTTCATCCATTTCACCTTTGTCTGTACCAGAACTTTCCGTCTTAGCCGCTCTTTTAGAGCTTATTACATCGTCGTCTATATCCATATGTGTAGCCAGTGATTCATATCCCATACTATCGTCAAACATTTCCTGATAATCATTACCCGTAGTCTCAAAACTAGGGTTACTGATGGTTGGGTATTTACCCTTAAAATCGTTAGCATGTTTACCATGTCTAATAAATGCTTTCAAGTTTTCAAACATTTTTATTATAAGCTCCTATTATCTCCGATTTTCCCTTTTACACTGTAACTTTATGATATCTATCTATGACACCTTTATTCCGATTTTGTTCAATCTAATCCGTGTGCTATCTAGATATGGATACGACCTATGTTTTTTAGCCGTTTTTTCTAACCTGAATGCCTTTTTGATAAGAGTAAAGCGATAGTTCCGGTTAATATTAAATCTATAAACTCATCGCAGTGTTATAGGGGACGACATTTTGGTTTGCTATCGACGGGATTCCTTTTATGTCGTCAAATCGGGACAATGTCGTAAAATGAAAAAAGTCGGGTCTAGAGTGGATTCTAACCCTTGTACCACGTTATCGAAGATTTGTCATACGAGAGATAATCGTGCAATTAGACGATTGAAAGGGTATTGACTACATATTCAACACCATATACAACGCAGGACGTATATACCGAAAATCTTAGAAATAAAAATCAAAAATGAGTGGACCACCAGCTATTGTATTCACCGATTGGGACGGTACTGTTACCCTCCAGGATTCAAATGATTATTTAACAGAAAACCTTGGGTTCGGTAAGCCAAGAAGACTTGAAATCAACGACGAAATATTGAATGAGAGGATGTCGTTCCAAGACGGATTCACCGAAATGTTGAAGTCGATTCCAACGCCATTTCCTGAATGTATTGACTATTTGCTCGAGCACATCCAATTGGACCCGGGGTTCAAGGATTTTTACCAATGGTGCTTTGAAAGAAAGATCCCAGTTATCGTGATCAGTTCGGGTATGAAGCCAATCATCCATGCTTTGTTAAAGAACTTGGTTGGTGACGAAGCTATCAAGAACATTGAGATTATCAGTAACGAAGTGAATGTTAATGAAGATGACACCTGGAACATTGTGTACAAGGATCCAGAATCTTCGTTCGGTCATGACAAGTCTAAGTCTATCAGGGAGTACTTGCAACGCAATGGATACTCGAGCCAGAACATGCCATTGTTGTTCTACTGCGGTGATGGTGTTAGTGACTTGTCTGCTGCAAAGGAAACTAATTTATTGTTCGCCAAACACGGTAAGGATTTGATCACCTACTGTAACAGAGAAAACATTCCATATACAGAGTTCAACAGCTTTGAAGATATATTGAGTAAAATTACCAAGATCATTGAAGCCAATGGTAAAAATATCAATGACTTTTTAGAAAACCATTAAATAGACTAATATATTTATTAAAGCTTTTTTTTATACAATGTACAGCATACTGATGGCTGGGTATATGGCTCTGATCTGAACCAATCTTCAATTTGACGTTGTGTCATTATGCAAGAATGGAGCGCGGATTTTGAATTAAAAAAGGCTGAGAGAAAGCTCCTAATTATTCTGCAAAGATTTCAAAGATAGAGATAGACTAATTGATGAATAACTCTGCTAATAATACAGGTGACAATTTGGTCAACGAGATGGAACTGTCTTCAATCCGAACAAGAACCAGCCGTCGATTATCAAAGATCGGTACTAATACATCGAATAATTTTGCCAGTACCAATCAACAGTCCAAGAGAGCACAGATATGGTGCGGGATGAAGGCATCTTTAGTAAAGTATTCCAGTTTTATTGGTCCCGGTCTAATGGTCTCTGTTGCTTACATGGATCCCGGTAACTATGCTACAGGTATTACCGCAGGTGCATCCAACAGATATTCATTACTATTTATAGTCTTCCTTTCAAACATAATTGCTATTTTTTTACAAAGTTTATGTATCAAATTAGGGTCTGTTACTGGATATGATTTGGCGAGATGCTGTCGTGAGTATTTACCCCAGAAATTGAACATCGTGTTATGGATTTTAGCAGAATGTGCCATTATTGCAACTGATGTTGCGGAGGTCATCGGGTCTGCGATTGCATTGAATATACTTTTAAAAATTCCATTACCAGCAGGAGTTGCGATCACTATAGTCGATGTCTTGTTTGTTCTTATGGCCTACAGAAATGATACGTCATCGACAAAATTCGTTAAGCTTTTTGAGTATGCGGTGGCATTGTTGGTCGCAGCAGTAGTCGTATGTTTTGCAGTTGAGTTGTCCCAAATTCCTGGTGATATGGATACTGTTAGAGCTATATTCCGAGGCTATTTACCATCACTGGAAATGTTCAAAGGTAGCGGAATGACAATTGCCACATCTATTATTGGGTCAACCGTAATGATTCATTCGTTGTTCTTAGGTTCTGGCATTGTGCAGCCAAGATTACGAGAATATGATGTTCAGAATGGGCATGTTGTATTGGATGAGCTAATTGATGCCGAAGATGAAGTTATTTTGAACGAGAAATCGGAATCAAAGCAACGTCGTTTCATAGAAGACAAGGAGGCAGCATACTTTTATAATTCCTACAAGCCGTCATACGAGGCAATTGAATATTCTTTCAAGTACTCGATTGTTGAGTTGGTAGTGACCCTTTTTACATTTGCTTTATTTGTAAATCTGGCTATCTTAATCATAGCAGGATCTACTTTATATGATACACCCGAAGCAATGGATGCTGACTTATATGCCATTCACAACCTACTTTCTACAAATTTGGCCCCAGTCGTTGGAACTGTCTTCATGTTAGCTTTACTATTCAGTGGGCAGAGTGCAGGGATTGTTTGCACAATTGCCGGCCAAATCGTCAGTGAGGGGCATATTAATTGGACCGTCAAGCCATGGCTAAGAAGATTGATCACCAGGGGAATCGCTATCGTTCCATGTATGATTATATCTCTTTGCATTGGTAGAAATGGTCTTGACAAAGCATTAAACATTTCGCAGGTGGTCATTTCTATTTTGCTTCCGCCTTTGACAGCTCCCTTGATCTACTTCACTTGCAAGAAATCCATCATGAAGGTAGAGTTACCGGCAGATCGCCAATTGCAAGAATCATCGCAGGTCGAAGTACATCAAGTACAGGATGCTACTGATTCGCCAACTCTTGAACAAGAGATAAAATACAAATATATGAATAATAACTGGTTAACTACAATAATAGTGGTATTTATATGGTTATTCGTTTCAGTCTTAAACATTTATGCAATCGTTGACATGGCTAGAAATGGTGTTGCAGGTAGTTAGTATGGGCCTTGTAGGGCATTATATTGCTTTAGCGTGCGTGCACCAAACTTTGATTACCACCAGATTCGTAAGACGCAAAAGATGGTTTATGGTATAATCAAGGGTATATAGTATTAGACTTTTTATAGGATAAATCTAGTTATAATCAATCCAATTGAATTAGTTTTGAACATCTTCCTTAATTGTGGCAATTTTTCGTATCAATTCGTCTTGGGAACCCAAAAATTGAAAAAAGGGAGAATTCAGATTCGCTATCCCTTATCGACATAAGAAAGAGTATAAGTGAGATAATTTTAATTTAAACGATCTCATAGAAGTACAATTGAATAAACTATACCAATAAATAGCACAAGACATTAGATTGCGCTAGTTTTTATATTTTACTCAGTTATTGTCGTTAGTTGATCGGAACTTTCTAACGCACAATTTCATTTTAGTTCAAGAGATTATCAGTCCCATCTGGTTCATATTTTGATGGCACCTTCCAATATATTGAGAAAACTCCATATCGGCAAAAGCAACAACAATCTCAAAACCAATACAACATCGGAAATAACGGTAAATTCTCTAGGTAATATTGAATCAATGGATCAGTACAATCAATACCAATCTCCACAATCGCAACCGCAGCAGCTTAACCCATTAACAGGTCAAGCACAAGGCTTCAGCCTGGATCAGACACAACCTCAACAAAACATGGCTACTGGGCAGCAATTGACTGCAGAACAACAACGTGTTGATGATGCTATCAAGCGTTCTTTGTTACCCGAACGGTCGACTGTTTCTAAGGGCAAATATTCTTTAGACGACTTTAGAATATTGAGAACTTTAGGAACTGGTTCATTTGGTAGAGTTCATTTGGTACGCTCAGCCCACAATGGCCGTTATTATGCCATAAAGGTGTTGAAGAAGCAACAGGTGGTGAAAATGAAACAGGTCGAACACACAAACGACGAGCGGAGAATGTTAAAGTTGGTCGAACACCCATTTTTAATTAGGATGTGGGGTACTTTCCAAGATTCGAGAAATTTGTTCATGGTAATGGATTATATTGAAGGTGGAGAATTATTCAGCTTGTTAAGAAAATCACAGAGATTCCCAAATCCTGTAGCAAAATTTTATGCCGCTGAAGTTACTTTAGCTATTGAATATTTACATAGCCATGATATTATCTACCGTGATTTGAAACCTGAAAATATTCTTTTGGATAGAAACGGGCATATTAAAATTACTGATTTTGGTTTCGCAAAGGAAGTCAGCACTGTTACCTGGACATTATGTGGTACGCCTGATTATATTGCTCCTGAGGTTATTACAACCAAGCCATACAATAAATCTGTCGACTGGTGGTCTTTGGGTGTTCTTATTTTTGAAATGTTAGCTGGTTATACTCCATTTTATGATTCAACTCCAATGAAAACATACGAGAAAATCTTATCTGGTAAAATTCATTTTCCAAGCTTCATGGGACCCGACGTCATTGACTTATTATCGAAATTGATCACTGCCGATTTAACCAGAAGATTGGGGAATTTAATGAATGGACCATCAGACATTAGAAACCACCCATGGTTCCAGGAAGTTGTATGGGAGAAATTATTAGCTAAGGACATTGAAACGCCATATGAACCCCCTATTACTGCTGGAGTTGGTGATTCTTCGTTGTTCGATCATTACCCAGAAGAAAAATTAGATTACGGAACAGTTGGTGAGGATCCTTATGGACAATATTTCCTTGAATTCTAATTTTCTTGCTTGGTACAAATGTTCCTTATAACAAGGATTCGATTAGTCTTTATATTCTTTATTCGATCTATCAAGTTCGTCTTTATTTCTTGATTATTTACGTTTAATGCAGTTACGTGTATTTTCATTTTTTTTTTCCATCTTAAGTACTTTACTATATATATGTACGTACTATGTATGATAATAAAAGTCACTTTATCGTTATATTACAAATTTCTAGAATTAAACTCCTCACCAACCACGCAGAAAAACGCTTGTATATATTCTATAGTACATGGTCCGATTGATTCAATAATCCGTCTCCAACAACAGTCTCGTTCCTTCCTCTTTCTCCAAGAATGTCTGCCCTTCGATTTTCACGCTCTGAACACCTTCTTACACTCCAAACAAACATAGAACAAGATCATCGATGTATCTTTCCTTCTCTGTTGAGATTGGAAAAAAACACAGTCCTTATTACCACAATCTGGACATTCCTTTGAAGATCTAGGTAAAGTTGGATCGCTACCAATATCTTGCACAACACCAGCCGTTTCCCCAATGTTAGTTATCAATTCATGTCTGTAAACTTTAGGATTCTCGGCCAACTCTGTATAGTCACAATTACGGCAGGAATACAAAAGTCTAGCATTATCTTTATCCTCTTTTGGATACAACATATTATTGCACTCGGCGCAGAATCTGAATGAAGCCATAGTGTCCCAAGTACCGTATTCTCCTCCGTATTCCTAATATATTTCAACTACACTCTTATTGTCTTTAATGTTGATTGAATAATTCACAGATGCTTACCTAATAAAAACGTCGTGTATATTTTACCAATTAATTTTCCAGCTTCCACTCAAAATTTTTCATAAAGGTAATAACGGCTTCAGTTAAGTGCAAGCAAGAACTATTCAATAGGAGTATTTACAAATCTATATCATGTCTTTATTACGTCACAGTGTCAGACCAACCTTGAGATTGGTTTCCAAGAGAGCTGCTCCAATGGCTGTTCGTTTCAACTCGAGCGTACCAGTTGAAGAGAAGAAAGCAGTTGATCCAAAAATCTCAACCATCGTTGACCAAATTTCTACGTTGACCTTGTTGGAAACTTCAGCATTGGTCTCTGAATTGAAGGAAAGATTAAACATCCCAGACATTTCATTCCCTGCTGCTGGTGGTGCACCTGCTGCTGCACCTGCTGCCCCAGTAGAGGAAGAAGTCCAAGAAGAAGTTGAAGAAAAGACCATTTTCTCCATTAAGTTGGAGTCTTTCGATGCTAAGTCCAAACCAAAGATCATTAAGGAAGTCAAGGGTTTGTTAGGATTATCGTTAGTCGAATCGAAGAAATTCGTCGAAGCAGCACCAAAGGTGTTGAAGGAGAACGTCGCCAAGGAAGATGCTGAAAAGATCAAGGCTGCTTTGGAAGGTTTAGGTGCCAAGGTTGCCTTAGAGTAAGCCTGCTACTAATATGTCCCTAAATCATCACATTCTACTTCTCAATAATCTTACATCATTATTAACCGTATTCTTATTTTATTGACCATAAGTTATATAAATCCTGTATATATACATTAATTTCATATTGTTATTAAGACGGCAAGTCTCTATGCTAATATTGTAGTTTCTATTTATGAGAAGATATGATTCGTTTCGTGTGCAGCTTGATATCTTGTGGGAAATTAGTTGAAAGAACCAGTCACGTCCTGAGATATCAGCAGTTTTTTACCGTCATACAAACTTGGATCCTTCATTCTACCATTGAATCCTCCACGGTTGAATGGAGTATGAGACCTTCTATATATGCTTTCATATTGACCGGGGTTGAGTGATCCATGCTCAATACGCCCTTTAGAATTATTTTGCATCGTTGATCTTGTAGGGGTTATGAATGAAGACGTTGGATTAACAGTACCATTGACTTGTGATGATCTGGGGGGTCTAATTCCATTATGTATACCGGAGGGCGTTCTATACGATTCTCTATATCTGTCTGCCGGATCATTAGAGAATCGATCATTAAGATGGCTAACTTCTTCATCATCAAATTCGCTGTCTTCATCATCACTTTTCTTCAGCATATCATTGTCGTAATAAGCACTACTATATGACCCGTTAATATGGAAATTGTTAGTTCGTTCTATCAACTCATCTTCGTAATTTCCTCCTATCGATCTACTTGATATTGACGGTGATAAATTTGTGATTCTATCTTCGAAAATCCCAATTTTGGTTTGGTCCGTGTTATTATCATCTATGATACTGTAAATTAGATTTTCGACGCTTTCAACTAACGTAGTTAATTTTCGGTATGCATGATCAGGTATTTCCACATCAGAGTATTGTATAGATAAAGACTGAACCAAACTTTGGACTGATAATAACATATTGTTCATTTGCGCTTTCTGGAACTGATTCAACTTGGTAGAACTATCAACACTCTCCTCTAATGCTAATAAAATTTTCAATGATTTCTTAATATTCTTTCTTTCCTTTTCCTGGTATAAAGATCGTCTGTTGTTATTCGTATGTCCTATATCTGGTGAATTATTCTGCAAAACTCTATTTGATTGAAGTTTATTGACCGCATGATTCTCATAGCCTTTGGATAGCCTATCATAAGCTTGGGGCCGCTTCCTATCCATCTGTTTTCTGTAATTGGTTTTAAATTACAAACTTTAGTTTATCCTGGAGCTTTAATGTCACAGATATGAACGAGCTAAAAAAAATTATTATATAACAATCATTGATTTAATGGTGATATCACTTAGTGCTTAAAATACATATTTATAAGTGTTTTTCATACATAGTTATAGCTACTGTTTCGCTTGATAGACAAGTATTAATTATGGTTTAATAAATCTTGCGTATGACGGTCTCAATTAATCTACAGCATTCATTAAGTGACCTAGGTCTCGATTCACAACGATTTACAAACAAGGATGACATAAAACCTTGGTTACAAAACTATCTATTGCAAAAGAAAGGGATTCATGTTGTAATTGCAAGATCAGATGCAAATAAGATTGTATTTAGATGTAAGTCAGATAAAAGCAAAGAGACACCAGAGAAATTAAGTATAGGCTCTAGACGCCAAATCTCATGCCCATTCAAGGTTCGAGCCAACTACTCTATAAGAAACCATGTGTGGACATTGGTTGTTATGAATGAAAATCATGATCATGAATTAGATAATTTTGGTTTAATGCAGCAAAGTAAGCTTGCGTATTTGTTTAACCACCATAAAAATGATGAATCTGGACTCCTTTCACTGGGATCCGATGATTCTACGGCAGCAGCATTAACAACTTCTTCGAAAAGCAATACATCTTCGGACGTATTCAGCTCGTTTATTCCATCAACAGAAATGGTCTCACCAAATGAAGTACACAATACCAATCATCTAACCCTGTCGATTGATGAGTTGAAGGATACGGTCACGTCTAAACACAATAGCGATAGTGAAAAAATTCTTGGTACCTTTGAGGAGGAACAAAAGAGTAAGAAGAGAAAAGTATCTAGGGGTCATAATGTTAAAAGAAGAAAGACTAAAAGTGATACTATCTCAGTCCATGATGAAGACCAAGGATCTCCGCAAGATAAATCGGGCAAAGAGGTAGTGAATGATCTTAGAGAGCAAGTTAATTTATTAATTTCCAATACTATTATTAACAACCAAAACTTCACCAATAAGGAAAAGTCAATGATGATTAAATCGTTTTTTTCTCGCTTTATTAGTGACTATAAAGGTATTATCAATACCGTAGCAAATCAACAGAAAATGGCACTAAACAGTTGGTTTAACACCCCTAATACTGCTCAAACTAGCTTGAATTCGCATGCAAACACTAATTTAATTCCACTATCTCCCTTATTAAACGATACAGATACAGAGTATACAAGTGCTACCCCAAATAACAGCAATAACCAGTCGATAGATAATTTGACACATCTTCCAAATATGTCGTTGGGATCATCTCTAATAACAAATATTGGAGCTTCAGCTAATAGTATAGGTCCATCAAATTCCAATGCAAACAATAATTACAACAATTTTATTGTTCCGCCGCAAATGCAGTTGCTGCAAATTCAAAACCAAAATCAGCAATTACCTTCATTCAACACTATTCAGAACCAGCTTCCCCTTTCACCTACTTCGCTAGCGAATAACTCCACTGCTTCATTGTTTGTGAATAATTTCAATACGAACTTAAATTCAAACTCGTCATCATTAATCCCACCTATAAACAATTCCAATACCAATACAACCCTCAACCCTTCTCATCTATTAAAGTCATCCAATAAGAATAATGTATTCAATAATAGCATGAACCTGCCAGCATCTAGTAACTTACTTAGTCGGAACGAATACAAACAAAACAGTTCATTAAACCCAATTAACAATAATATAGCCCTGTCAAACGCTATAAGTTTAAATACAAATCAAAGTTCTGGGCCAATATCTAACAACAATACACTGAATAGTTCTACTGTTAATTATGGTGGTTTATCATCGCCGAATAATAATATCATTAATCCAAATCTCCATAATAATTCAACCAACGGAGCATTTTACAACAAAGAAATAGTCTCTGGAAACACAAGTAATATTCCACAAAATTCTACAACATCGAATACTTCTGGTGCTCTTAATCATATTGCAAGCTTGAATGATAATGGATGGTAGATAATTTTGCATTATACGAGATGCGTGCGTATTTATAGTCTCAGTGGCCAAAATATTGAGAAGCATTTTATAGTCATATATAAACCAACTATTTAACAAAACACTCGCATAGTTCTATAATGAGTGAAGATACTAAAGTATTCAATTCTTTGCCTGGTGTGATATTATCTGACTTAGCTGATTCAACGCTAATAATTCCGTCTATTTCGATAGGTAATATCCCGCAATTGGCTAGTGATCTCTTGATCCATACATTAAACTTCAATAAAATTGGAAGCCTTAACGATACTTATTTATACCCTTTTGCATCCCCAATAGATACCCTGAATGATGTTGGACAAAAGATGGGAATTTCTACTGCTGTAGAAGTTTATCACAATAAGGAATTAAAATTAACAATAATTCAACAAAGATCACCAATTATTCCCAGTTTTACAAAGAAATATGTAAATGAAGTTATTCTTCCTTTTATAAAGGAAGCAAATGTGAAGAAATTTTTAATATTAGACTCATCGGATGCTGGTTTAGTAGAAAATTTGTCTCCAGGAACAATTGATTTCTATTCAAATGAGGACTTATTGAATAAGTCACTTGAGACGTTGAATATAGGTCAGGTTGACGCAATCCAATTAGGCAAAGGTGATCATAACCACTCGAGCTACATACGTTCTTTAATTACTTACTTACATACTGGTGATTTGACTTCCGATTTTGAGGTGAATGTTCTTGTTTCATATGTTTACGAAGGTGATAATTTTTACGATGGAGAGCACTTAGCCAATAAAACTATTGAAGCATTGGACGTATCGCCAGTTAAGAATTGGATAAGACCAAGAAGTTGGTTAGGCGTCTACGGTGATAGGCAGGTACCTAATGCGATGGAGGAGGGTTTATTTGGTTAAAGTAATGTATATAATATATTTATACTAATAATTATAAAATTGAATGTCTTTTATTCGAAATTTACTACTGCAATGCTATGCATTTTTCTCCATCATTTTTTGTAAATAGTCTTGTAATTCAGCATCTTGGCCAAGTTTATTTGAAGCGTTACCCGTATAAGTCATAGACAGTCCCGCTGCTTGAGTGAACGTCTTCTCATTAGAATTTCCTGCTAATCTCTTGAAGTCTTCAAAATTATTATTATGATTATCACCATTGTTCGTATTATTGATATATCCTAAGTTCCTCATAAATTTGTCTAATCTCGCATCATTCCTTGAGAAGTCAGTATCCAACATGAATAAGTCCAATTCATCCCTAGGTGCCTGTATTACATTAGACGCAAACTTTGGTTGACTTTGAGTTTCAGTCTTGATATGATCACCACCTGATAATGGGCTAAAAGGATTTGAATTACCAAAATATGCATTACTTTGTAATTGTGATGTGTTAAAAGGCATGGCGGCCTTTTCTAATAATAAATGGTCATTGGTCATACTTGAACCTTCGTGTATTGTGTTCAAGTTGGCATCTTTAGTATCTGTAGTATCAATAATAGATAAATCTTTACTATCTGATGAAGTCATAGTGGTAGGGGTGTTTATGGACCCCGGCAATCCTTGAGTATTTGTTGACAATGGTGAAAAGCTGGAACTTCCAACTTGGTTAAAAATTGTTGAATATGGAGATTGTGCTCTAGCAGGCATTCCAAGTGATTCATCTTGTATTTTTGGAGTACGACCAGTAGAATGGCTCTTTCTTCTCATATCAGCTGCGTTAGAATCTCGAGACATAGAGGGTAGTAAGTCATCAGAAATACCATTCATGATTTTATACAAATCCCACGATATTTTGCATGGCGTGGAGGTTAAAGCAGCATTAACTAATAAACTACGACATTGTTCGATATGATTATTTTTCAATACTTCGTTATTCTCACTATTTTCAATATCGAATGCCATCATTTTAGAGAAGTTGAATCCCATCAAAATAAAATGATCTATGAATGGATAATACTTCAAGTTTTTAATCGTGTTAACATTGACCAATTCTCGTATTGATTTAGCTGATTTCGTGTATTTTTGATCACGGAACCTTATGATTTTATCTTTAGTTGTATCGCCTCTTGCAGTAGTCTTTAATGCACTTAGCCTAATGGCCAAAATGCACCACGTCAAATTGAAACTTAAGTGCAACAACGTAACCATTGGAGGAATTTTTTCCAAAGACTGAAAATGCTCAATTTTGCAGTAGTCAGGAAGTTCAAGTAAGCATTCATGTAACATTTTGTCGAAATATGCTAGAGTATGTTTATTTAAGCCTTGCACCTCTATTCTGGTTGAGGCTTTTGCTACCTTATTATCACTATCTACTTTCTCACTTTGATCGTCTGCTAAAGTATCTTCTGATGTATCTATAGTGCATGTTATGGCTAAATTCAAAATAGATATTACCTTAATAAATCGATTGAAAGTCAGTAAGCATCTTCCACTTTCTAACTCTAACACATTTGGAGTATGATATGATTTCCAAGATTCCCATTCCTCCCAACCATCGGAATTAACTGTTGGAACTGGCCAATCCATGGCTCTAATCAATGGAGTCCGTCCCATTCTAGCAGCCAATAACGTATTCACAACATAAGCTGTTGACCAAGTCCTTTCACGAATAATTTTATCTAAGGTACTAGACTGTTGTGGAGTTTCTGATCCGTTTTCTTTTTTAACTTGGTTGTTATCATCATTACTTGACGTTGCTGGTGTCATAAGTCTAACATCTATGGCCATACGAGTTGATGATGATATCAATACCCATGAGTAATCCCATTCACCCTGTTGATAATAATAAAGCCCTAGTAATAACATTGCTTGAATTGTTTCGATTGTCGAAGTCAATGAATTTTCTAATGCCATAATGGCATTTTTAGCGTAAGATTCCGTTAGTGCATTCGCAGACGTATCATTTGACGGGTTATTTGACATTCCGGATTTTCCTAGAGCAATTATAGCCCATAATAATGCAATCAAGTTACAATCTGATGCTTGAAAAGATGACGAATTGGTATTGTTACCCAAAAATTGCAAATGATGGATCTGTCTCATGATGGACAATCTATCTAGCATAGGAAGCCAAGTATGATATATCTGAAAATAACAATCCACCAATTTCCTTAAATTATCCGGAAATTGGAATATTTCCATCGGTAATTTTATGGTATTTGCTATTGATGCTGTTATTGCCGCAGAGGATACATTAAATATAGATCCAACTCTGAATGGGTTCTTTTGCTTCAAAAGGAGTTTGTTGTTATACTGTTGGATAGATTTAGTAGTGAACCCTGAAATTAAAGACGATAACCCATGGTATTGTAACGCAACTGGCTCCCAGTTGTCCTTTGTGTCTTCCAATTCGTCTGATATAAATTGAAATATATCATCTTTCAAAAAGTATGATGGATCATTCACAAGGTTATAATCCTGCGTCATTTTACCGTTGTTGACGTTGAAAAGTGGGTTATTGAGCAATGTGCTGAAGTTTGTAGAGCTTGAAACAAGACTCATATCTGTATCTTGTTGCTGCTGCTGCTGTTGTTGTTGATGCTGTGCATTCGAAAGTGAAGTTAATCCTGTAGTACAATTTTTTGCATCATGGACACTAGAATTGTTCTCTATTATAAATTGATTAAACATATCAGATAAAGTATTATTGTCCCATAATACCTGAAGACTACCTATATTCCTAATGAGGTTCCGTGATTCCAAAGGATCAGCAAGCAATTTCAATAACTGACTCTCAACGCCGCCACTTTGGTTGTCTATATGATTACCATTCATTAGACTCGCAAATAATGCTTGAAATAATAACACCTTTTTCTCCAAGTCATGAGTATAACCAGTAGGCAATCCTCTTCGTTTTGATGACTGGGTGTAAGTGCAGCTTTCAGAATTAACCGCACATGTTGAACATACTGGAGCCTTTCCATCACATTTAGCTTTCTTCGACCGACAGTAATCGCATGCTTGTTTCACTCTTCTCTTCTTCCGACTATGACTGTCTAATGGCTCCGACATAATTACAATTAATGCCTAATCAAATAAATGGCCATAAAACTATTTTCAAATTTATCTAGATAGACGAATAATAGATCAGCGAATAAGGATATGAAGTTATAGGATGTATTACTTCGATTCACAGCTATATGAAGAAGTTGTTTGCATCGCTTTTTATTATGGTACTTAATTCTGGATAAAAACTTATCCGCGCGGGCATTAATAAATTACGCGGGGTAATTATTGTATTACACGAGAAATGGATTTATACTGTAGAATAGTTTCTTTTCAATAGTTACTAAGGAGATATTTACTTCTATAAATCGATTTCAATAGGCTTCAAATTTGGAGAGATTTCGAATGATGCTTCAGTCTTTTCCTTAATTTCTTCAACAGATGAAGATGGATCGTACTCGATAAGGACCAATTTTTCATCAATGACGTCGAAGACAGCTAAATCAGTAATAAGTCTAGAAACACATCTTTTACCAGTCAATGGGAAAGCACATTCCTCTAAGATCTTAGGTCTTCCCTTCTTGTCGACATGTTCCATGACCACAACAACTCTAGTAGCTTGAGGATTGGAGACCAAGTCCATGGCACCACCCATTCCCTTAACACGACCAGGTAAACCCCAGTTGGCTAAATCACCCTTAGCCGATACTTGCAAACCACCTAAAATGGTTAAATCGATCTTACCACCTCTAATCATTGCAAATGATTCTTCTGAACCGAATAAGGATGATCCAGCTTCAACTGTAACGGTTTCCTTACCAGCATTTATCATATCAGGGTCTTCTTCGCCCTTGTTTGGATAGGGACCTAAACCTAAAATACCGTTTTCTGATTGTAAAGTGACATTTATGGATTTTGGTAAGTAATTTGGTGCTAAAGTTGGCATACCGATACCTAAATTGGCGAAAGAGCCATCTTCAAATTCTTGCGCAGCCCTTCTAACGATCTTTTGTCTCTTTAATTCAGCCTCAGAAGCAGGAGCCTTTTCAACGGAGTCTTCAGACTCGGAGAATTTGAAAATTTCAATATCTTTAGGTGTAGTGGATTGAATAACTCTGTCGACGTAAATTGAAGGTAAATGAACATCTTCAGGTAATATTTCACCAGGCTGAACGATATGTTCAGCTTCGACAATAGTTAATTTAGCATTCCTACCCATGACGGAGTTAAAGTTTCTGGCAGCACCCTTGAACCAACAATTACCGAGAGTATCAGCTTTGTATGCCTTAACCAATGCAACATCCCCAAAAATAGCGTTCTCTAACAAAAATCTTCTACCATTAAATTCTCTCACTTCTCTTGGTTCGGTAGCTTTCAATACTTTAGTTCCAGTTTCGTCGTATCTAACTGGCAACTTTCCTTCTTCTAACCAGGTACCGACACCTGCAGGAGAGTAAAAGGCTGGAATACCTGCAGAACCGGCTCTCACTCTTTCTGCTAAATTACCTTGTGGTGTTAATTCCAAATCAATTTTACCGGTCAAGTATAAACTTTCGAAGGTTCTGTTACCTCCAATATAGGAAGAGATCATCTTGGTAATTTGACCAGTAACTAACAATTGTGATAACCCTCTACCATCGAGACCAGCGTTATTCGAAACAGCCGTAATGTTTTGAACTTCCGATTTTTCTTTTAATGCATTGATGACAGTATCTGGAACACCACTCAAACCAAATCCTCCAGATAACAATGTGATGTTGGATTCTATTCCTTTTAATGCTTCATCCGTAGTTTCAACAACTTTAGAATGTTGAGTTGTCTTTGATAAGAGCCTAACAAACCTTCCGAGAGAACGGTTCGAAGAACTAACACCAGAAGTAGCCAATGACTTGATTATTTGCATTCTTATTGAGTGTTGACTAACAAAAAAGTGAAAACCATTGAAACTAGTGATACGGTCTATATTATATATTCTCCAGTATTCAGCTTCGGAAATACATTTAAGCGGGGTCTCTCGATACTGAGGGTTGCGAAAACATAAACCCGGAAATATGTCTGCTCAATTACGGCTTTGATATTTGGGCCAATGACGATCGGGAAGTCCACATATACGTATATTTGGAATCTAGACTACTATGGCTATAAGTCATAAACTTAGCTTCATTTTGTAAGTCAAAACGTACATTCATTAAATTAAAAAAATTGCTATTTAATTGATATAAAAACTAATCCAATGGAGCTGCGATTGGCAAACCATTTTCGTTAATAGTGAAATTACCTTTACCTAAGACTTTCAAGGCTTCAGTATTCTTAACTAACACTAATTTTCTTGATTCTTCTTCGGTGATGACTTTGAAATGCCAATACAAATATCCATCATCTTCTTTCATGTTGTATTTTTGTGCTTTTTCTTTACCTAATTTGTCTAAGGAGAATAACAAATCTGATTTGACACCAAATACGGCATCTGAAGACTCATAATCGCCCTTTAAATACAATGCAGTAATAAGTCTATCGTAACCCTCCTTTTCAATGATAAAGTGTATGTGTGCTGGTCTGTATGGATGTCTGTTGATCCTTTTCAACATTCTACCAACTGGTCCATCATGAGGAATAGGATATGGTACTGGTTTGGTGCATTTGATAGTGAAAGAACCATCTTCACCAGTATGGATAATTCCTCTCATATCTGCACCATCTCTATCCGAGTACTGCGTATCGTAAAATCCGTTTTCGTCACATTCCCATAAGTCAATTTTTGCATTAGAAATTGGGTTTCCTTTGGTATCTGTTAATAAACCCTCAATGAGCATTGGTTCACCTCTTCCGTCAGAACAAATTGATGTACCATCTTCGTGGAATACAGCATCGTGTGTGTGGAATGGTCCCAATAAGGTTCCGATAGTGGCCTCTTCTGGCTTTGGATGAGAAAGACTGTCCACTAACACTGATAAACCTAAAGTGTCTGATAATAAAACAAACTCTTGTCTTATATCTGAACACATTTGACCTACTTCAGTCAAGAATTTAATTCCTGCATCCCATTCATCAGTGGTCAATCTGGTTTCTCTGGCAAAATCATGCAAATGTTGCACCAATCTTTCCATTATAAACATTAATCTCTTATCGTCATGCTGTGAGTTGATTGCAACTGTATTTTCGGTAATTGTGTCTTCACTCATTTCTAGGATCTGTAACTTCCCATCGATAAATACTGGACCTGATTTACTTGGCATCTTGAATGTATTTTATTCTTTGCAACAAATTTATAATGGATTTCCACAATAAAGTAGTATTGACAAAAAATTATGCTATTCAACTCAAATCAGGACTTTTCTATACTTTTATAGACTGCTGTAAAATCCTTTCCCCAAGTGGGGTTAAACATTTATCCGTCGTATCTGACGACTTTGCGACTTTATTCTTCGAATCCCCAGAATTCCTTTATAAACATGCGACATTTACGTTTTGTGTTCGGAATTATGCTCTGAAGTAATTACGTTGGTCGGTCCGCTTTCCGGTTGATTCTCCGCGTTGTCATTACGGCCGTATGGCAAAACAAGTCCATATAAATTAGCTATATACTAAATTACCCTAAATAAGCCAACCGGAAAAATAACAAGTAGACTACTTATTTGTTTAAAGCAAAGTCAATCGCTGCGGTGTAGCCATATACTCCTAATCCACAAATTACTGCAACGGCCGTATCACTCAAATACGATTTATGTCTGAACTCCTCTCTGCTATGCACGTTGGTAATATGAATTTCAATAAATGGAATTGCAACGGCCAGTAATGCATCCCTGATTGCCACAGAGGTATGGGTATAAGCACCTGCATTTATGAGGATGTACTCAACACCTTGTTTCTTAGCTTCATGGATACGGTCAACAATAAACCCTTCGGTGTTGTTTTGGTAAACGGCCATTTCGGAACCTTTTGCCTTAGCTTGTTCGATGGCAGCTTGTTCAATATCCTTTAACGTGGTGGTACCATATTTTTCTGGTTCTCTAGTACCCAACAGGTTCAAATTTGGACCGTTGATTAATAAGATTTTCTTGACCATAATATTTTCCGGGGTTGTGTTAGATGCGTCAGGTTCTATTTCAAAGTATTAGTTATCAATTTTTTTGTTTATTTCTTGATCAATTGTTCTAAAACTAATAGTGTACAATATACTTACAATGTTAAGAATATGATCTGTCAAAACTTGTCGCTAGATCGTATATATAACTACTCTAATTACTGTACCTGTAAAGATCTCCAATATTGGTTAAGTGATTATCCGTTGACTCAGCAATTAGCCCATTTATGTGCACTACTTCGGAAATCTACACTTCTTTGGTTTCTGCGCGGATAATTGTTTTAGCGTATAAATGTCCTGGGATTCCCCATATATAAAGTCTGAAGAATATTATTCTCTACACTCTTCTATATTTTTCCTATCCACAAAGAGAATAATATAGTTTTTTATTTAATATTTCAGCATGACAGTACAACCACAACGTTTTGGATTAGAATCTCAGGTTAAGAGAAACCCCCACCCAGATTTCAACAAAGTTGAAAACGAAAGACTTCCATTTGAGAAGGATACAAAGTGGAAGTTCACAAGAATACCTGATAAGGACTGGGCTCCAGGATCGGGTGCTAATGATGATAGCTGGAAAAGCCACAAAAAGATTCAAATAGATCCATTCGCAGATGAAAGAAATCCGGTAGATAACTACAAAACGCTTATTTCCGCTATTGTACCAAGACCTATTGGATTTGTGTCTACTATTGGAACCGATGGAACCCGTAACTTGGCACCATTTTCCTATTTCACAGTTGTTAACCACGACCCTCCAATCTTCACTATTGGTTTCTCCGGGGGTCGCGGAAATGCTAAGGATACTTGCCGTAATGTTTTAGAAACTAAGGAGTTAACTATTAACATCATTTCAGAATGGTTTGTGGAAGCTGCTAATTTCTGTTCTACAAATGCCCCAGTGAACGTGGATGAATGGAAATTATCAGGTTTGACGCCATTAGAATCCACAAAGGTTAAGCCGCAACATGTCGCAGAATCAGCATTCTCCGTTGAAGCTAAATTGTTGCACTCGCATGAATGGACATCCAAGAGAGATGAGAACAAGGTCACGGGTACCTTATGTATTGTCGAAGGTGTCAACTTCCATGTTAGAGACGACGTGATAAATAATGATTTAAATATTCTTGACATCGACAAGTTGAAGCCAGTTTCAAGATTAGGTGGTATCACCTACGGTAGAACAGTTTCTGGTTATGAAAAATTGAGACCAGACTTCGATAAGGAGTCAGAAAAGGATGGTATTAAGAATATTCTTAACGGGAACTAGATGTAGGGCGCTACTGTAAAATAGCTAAATTCGTTTTTGTTTGTATATAGAGGCTTAATATACAACGTTGGTTAAATTCACTATTACGTAGATTATTTATAAAGATATCATAAGGTAATTTCACATCTTATATTTTAAGAATTTTTCACTATTTTAATACTCTTTAGTAAAATCTAATTCTTTTTCAGGTGTATCTTATATTGCAAAATATCAGAAAATTAGGAAATACACAGAACATTTTTTAAAGTCTTTAATACACAAATATTATTTACATAAATCAAATATTTAACAACCTTAGCTCGACCCACGGTAATATTATTTCTTCCCCTAATATTCCATCTGTAGTCACTTATTCTCTGTGGTAAGAATTAGCAGCAATTCTGTTATCTATTAGGTAACATGTAAAAATGGGAAACCTGTATTTTAAATCATCTCAGCTTAAAAAAAGTTTAGTCGATAATTTTCAGTACAAACACCATAAAGATCAAAGTCAAGGTTACAAATGTCTGTTGTGGGCTCATTAATATTCTGCACTGATTGTGGTAATTTATTGGATACTGTGGGATCTAAATCCACTTTAAATTGTAAATTATGTCATAAATCATACCCAACATCAAATTTTGCAAATTTGAAGGTCATCACCCAATCTTCCGAAGATGCATTTCCATCCGCTTTAAAGATGAAGAGATCTGTTGTTAAGACCTCTTTAAAAAACGATGAATTAGAGGAAGGTGCTACTATTAAGGAAAAGTGCCCAAAGTGTGGTACTGAAGAAATGCAATATCATGTATTACAGTTGAGATCTGCCGATGAAGGTGCTACTGTTTTCTACACCTGTACTGGTTGTGGATACCGATTCAGAACTAATAATTGAATTATGTTCAGAATTTTTCTTTAAAATAGAAATTAAAACTTGTATAATAGATAAACTACATTTGTATTCAATAAAGGATAAAAAGTACTAGCAAGTAGCATATATTAAATGAATTCTAGCGAATCACCATGGTATTCTTAAGTCACTAGAGCATTATCTTAAATTTCAGTAGAGTTTTCATATTCGTACATATCCAAGGCAACGATAGCTGAATCTCTAACAACTTGATCTTTATCGTTCAAGAATGATTGTAAAACAGGTAAACATTCATCAGTAGCAATGGAGCCTAAAGCTTCAGCAGCTTCGTGTCTAACCATGGCCGCTTCTCTCTCATCTTTCAATGTTTTTATCAAAGCTGGAACTGTGACAGGATTACATAATTGACCAAAGACATAAGCAATTTCGTGCTTGAACAAAGCAGATGGATCGTCAACAAGACCCGAAGCCAAGGCAAGACAGGCTTCATCAGTACCCATGTCTCTCAACCTGAACATAGCTCTGTATCTTTCAAACAATGGCTCATCTTGATTGTTCAATATCCTCTGTAATTTTTCAACTTTAGATTCTTGATCAGATGGCATAGGTGGCGCCGGATCAATAGAGGTATACAAAGAGGTCTCCAAGTTTTCTACCTTGGCCTTTTCGGAATTTTCCCATCTGATTCTTTCAATAGCCAATTCACAGGTTTGCTTGATTTCTATCGATGGATCATTCTTAAAGTAGTCTTCCAATAACGCCAAAGAATCCTTGTCACCTAAAGCACCCAAGGCCTCAGCTGCCTCGTGTCTAACCATAATTTGCTGGTTGTTATTCTCCAATACACTTCTCAAGTACTGAGCTGCATGTAAGTTCTTGGTTTGACCCAAAACATATGCAACTTCATGCTTCAACAACTCAGAATCGTCTTTGAATGATTCAGCTATATAGTCAATAGCCTTATGGACCTCGTCTTGGTTCTCGGATTCGGCTCCAACGCATTTCAAGTTGAATAACGCTCTGAACCTATTGGCCAACTTGACGTCACCAGACTTATTAGTCAAAACATCTCTTAATTGCTCCAAAGTAGCAGTATCTATATTGATTTCTTCCGTCATACTCGATCTATACGCTTATCCGTCCTGTTCTTAAAGATTCAGCGATTTGACCACTGTCCAGCTCAAAAACGTACGAATATGTCAATGAAGGATGAAAAAAAAATTATCATCAGAATGCGGCTTACGGTTTTTCTCAGCCTAAATCCTGTATTTCCAACGCCTATAATTCAGGAATTTGTTAGCACACCTACTGAAATAACTATATCTATACATAAAGCATAAAATGCTTAACAATATACACCACTTTTCTTGACTTTTCGTCTAATAAAATAATCGTTAATCCTGATATTAACATCTTACTCCATATTTAACAGCTATTGTTTCTCGGTAAAGTGAAAAAAATCGGGTTTCGTGATAACCTGTAGACTTAAAAACAGATTATATAATCTACAGGTTAGCCCGTCAAAAGATTTTTTGTATCGCGCATCAACATGAACAACTAGTGAAAGGCAATACATATTGTAGTTCTTTTTCATTGTAGAATAACCAAGAGAGATATAATAAAGATGGCAGCTCCTCCAATGCCAGATATGTCGAATGCCATTGTGGCACAAGATGAAATGGGAAGACCATTCATTATTGTTAGAGATCAAGGCAAGAAACAGAGAAAGCACGGTATTGAAGCTACCAAATCACATATATTAGCGGCTAGATCAGTTGCATCAATAGTAAAGACTTCGTTGGGACCAAGAGGGTTAGACAAAATTTTGATCAGTCAGGATGGGGAAATAACTATAACTAACGATGGGGCCACGATTTTATCACAGATGGACGTCGACAACGAGATTGCCAAGTTATTGGTTGAATTGTCGAGATCGCAAGATGATGAGATTGGAGATGGTACGACTGGGGTTGTTGTGTTAGCAGGAGCGTTATTGGACCAAGCTTTGGAATTGATCGAGAAGGGAATTCACCCAATCAAGATTGCTAACGGGTACGATGAGGCATGCAAAATTGCGTGCCAACAATTGGATAAGATTGCGGATGAGATCAGTATCAAGAATGAATCCACGGATACCAACTTGTTGAAGTCAGCCAAGACGTCGTTAGGATCCAAGATTGTGTCCAAATCGCACAACCAGTTTGCACAAATGGCGGTTGATGCGGTGTTGGCAGTAGCTGATTTCGAAAGGAAGGATGTTGATTTCGAATTAATCAAGATGGAAAGTAAAGTCGGGGGTTCTATCGAAGACTCGTCCTTGATCAGGGGTGTTTTGATTGACAAGGACTTCTCGCATCCACAAATGCCTAAGAGGATTGAAGATTGTAAGATTGCCATATTAACATGTCCATTCGAACCACCTAAGCCAAAAACCAAGCATAAGCTTGACATTTCCACTGTGGAAGAGTTCCAAGTCTTGCAAGAATATGAACAAAAGAAGTTCCAGGAAATGATTGATCATGTCAAGGCTTCGGGCGCTAATGTTGTTGCCTGCCAATGGGGTTTTGATGACGAAGCCAACCATTTATTATTGGCCAACGGTTTGAACGCTATCAGATGGATTGGTGGCTCTGAATTGGAACTATTGGCTATTGCCACTAATGGCCGTATCGTCCCAAGATTTGAAGATTTATCGCCAGAAAAATTGGGTAGGGCTGGTACCATAAGAGAATTAGAATTTGGTACCACCAGAGACCGTATGTTGGTGGTTGAAGACTGCTCTAATACCAAAGCTGTCACCTCTTTTGTTAGAGGTTCAAACGAAATGATTGTGGCTGAAGGTATCAGATCTTTACATGACTCTATTTGTGTTGTTCGTAACTTGATTAGAGATAACAGAGTTGTTTACGGTGGTGGTGCCGCTGAATTGACATGCTCCTTAGCTGTCAGTGAAGCTGCGGACAACCAAATCGGTATCGATCAATATGCTTTCAGAGCCTTTGCAAATTCTTTGGACACTATTCCAATGACTCTTGCCGAAAACTCCGGTTTGGACCCAATTGAAACCTTATCTAGCTTAAAGTCTAAGCAAGTTATTGAAAAATCATCTCACTTAGGTGTTGATTGTTTAGGTAAGGGCACCAATGATATGAAGGAATTATTTGTCATTGATCCATTGATTGGTAAGAAACAACAATTATTGTTGGCCACTCAATTGACAAGAATGATCTTGAAAATTAATGATGTTATTATCAGTGGTAAAGATGAATATTAGTATACCTATACCTTAATTACTTATATATATATATATCATACAATTTATAATAGTATTTACTATACGGTAAATTTGCAGTATAATGGAACATTGTCGTGTTTTAACCAAAATTGGACTATCCCTTTTAACTCTCGCTAATATCTTTCAGGTAGTATAGGGCATGGTTAGATTAACAATTGAGTCAATCATATTAAAAAACGAATTATTTACAGTCTTGTTTGCAGACAATAATCAATTATTCCCCTGTTTATAAGTAAAATATAAGATCGATTCAAGATGGCAAGTATGGGCACTCCAGCTGTTGTCATGGACAATGGTACGGGATTAACTAAATTAGGATTTGCAGGAAATGATTCTCCATCGTTTGTTTTCCCAACGGCAATCGCTACATCATCAGCATCAACAAAGACTTCTAAATCGTCTGCCAAGTCGTCATTTTTATCTTCCAAAAGAGGATTAGAGGATTTGGATTTTTTCATTGGCAGTGAAGCGTTGAACGCTAGCGGACCAAATTACAATTTGTCATACCCAATTAGACATGGACAAATTGAGAATTGGGATCATATGGAGAGATTCTGGGAGAGTTCGATTTTCAAGTATTTAAGATGTGAACCAGAAGATCATTACTTCTTGTTGACTGAGCCACCATTAAACCCTCCAGAAAACAGAGAAAGTACAGCAGAAATTATGTTTGAATCATTTAATTGTGCTGGGTTATACATTGCGGTGCAAGCTGTTTTAGCATTGGCTGCATCTTGGACATCGTCGAAGGTGCAAGATAGATCTTTGACTGGTACTGTTATTGATTCTGGTGACGGTGTCACCCATGTTATACCGGTTGCTGAAGGGTATGTGATTGGTGCCGCCATTAAAAACATTCCGTTAGCTGGTAGAGATATAACATTGTTTATTCAATCCTTGTTGAGAGACCGTGGTGAGGCCGATACGTCGTTACAGACAGCCGAGAAGATCAAACAACAATTCTGTTACGTGTGTCCTGATATTGTCAAGGAATTCAGCAAGTTTGATCAATACCCTCAAGAGAAGTTTGCTCAATATATGGTTGAATATGCCGATAAGAATAGGAATACCACCGTTGACGTTGGTTACGAAAGATTTTTGGCACCAGAGATTTTTTTCAACCCGGAAATTTGCTCGTCAGACTTCTTAACCCCATTACCAACTATTGTTGACCAGGTTATCCAATCATCCCCAATTGATGTTCGTAAGAAATTATATAAGAACATTGTCTTGTCTGGTGGTTCGACCATGTTCAAAGATTTCGGCAGAAGGTTGCAAAGAGATTTGAAAGGGTTAGCCAACGAAAGAATCGAATTAAGTGAAAGATTAAGCGGTGTTAAGAGCACAGGTGTTGATGTTCAAGTCATTTCCCACAAGAGACAACGTAATGCTGTATGGTTTGGTGGTTCATTATTGGCACAAACCTCAGAATTTAAGAGCTATTGTTACACTAAACAAGATTATGACGAATATGGCCCTAGTATTGTCAGAAATTTTTCGTTATTCTCCGTACCATAGATTTCTTGGCTCTGTCCTCTTTTCATTCGAATTTCAAGTCAAATATGTATTTAGACAGTTTATTACATGATATTTTTATTTATGTCTCGTAGTGTGCGTAGCACAAATTTCATTAAAAACCCTCGACCTTATACAGATGATAAGACAAGCTAATTACAGATAATTGAATCGACTTAGTGAAAAAGACTAGAAATTGAAGGTGATAATGTCTACAACTCAGCTACAAATAGTTGACGGTATAGCATTAACCCAGATTTTCAATGGTTTAAAGTCAAATAAGGAAGAAGAGAGAAACAGATATGCCTTAGAATTACGAAATTATCTAGCGTCTATAGCTAGAGATCTATCACCGGAGCAGTTTAATCGGTATAATAATGATATCAACAAAACTATTTTTGAATTTTTGCATAGTAATGAAACCACGGAGAAGTTGGGAGGTATAGCAGCGTTGAATTCATTGATTGATTTTGATTCCGGTGTAGGAGAAGAAAATGCTACAAAGACGGCTAGATTTTCAAATTACTTGGGTTCATTAATCTTATCAAACGATTTAACAATCATGAAGCAAGCAACCATGACTTTGGGTAAGTTGGCCACACCTGGTGGTACTCTTACAGGTGACTTCGTTGATTTTGAAGCTAAAAGGGCCATAGAATGGTTACAGAGTGACAATAAACAACACGAGAACAGAAGACACGCAGCAATATTGATTATCACTGCATTAGTGGATAATGCTCCTACCTTATTGTATAACTTTATAAACCAGATTTTGGAGCATTTATGGATTCCGTTGAGAGATAACAAATTGGTGATAAGAACTGATGCAGCTATTGCTTTACAAAAATGCATGCGAATAATTTATGATAGAGATGCAAACTCTCGTCGATTTTGGATCAAACATTTCATAGATATGGCTTCGAAGATGTTAAACGAAAATATCGCTAGAAACCCCACATCTGAATCTAACGACGCAAGCACTAATGGCAGCGGCAATAATAGTGTGAACTCTGTTAACGCAGCGGCAAGTACGGCCTATAATTTGATTTATTCCACAGCTACGGGTTCACAGACTAACGAGTCAATTCACGGTTCTCTTCTTGTGTACAGGGAACTAATTACATTTCATAGTGATCCATACATTCATTCCAAGTTTGAATTGATTTACGAAAATACAGTATTGTATAGGAATCACAAGCAAGCTATCATTAGGCAAGAATTAACTAATATCATTCCATTATTATGCAAAGTGAATACAGAATTATTTGTTGAAAAATATTTGCACAGAACATTGTTGCATTATTTGTCACAGTTGAAACAATTAAAAAGTCAACACAGTGAGACTGCCAATAATGATAAAAGTGCCATTTTCAGAAGCATAGGATTAATATCATTGGAAGTGGGGAACCAAATGGCTACTTATTTGGATGCTATTTTAGATAATATTCGAGATGGGTTATCTTATCCTTCTAATCCAAGCGTGCAGCTGATTTTAGTAAATGCAGTATCTAATAACGGAGATAATCCACTATCTGGTGCTGTGACATCGAGTAATGGATCCGCCCAATCGACAATCAATGGCTTGAATAGCATCTCCACTTCAGTTTCCGGACCCTCAAAGTATAGATTGAGTAGAAAGAATACTGAACCTGCCATTTTTGATTGCATCAGTAAATTGTCGATTGCCGTAGGTCCAGCTTTGACAAAGCATTTACAACGTGATATATTGGATATGATGTTTAGTAATTGTTCCTTATCGGTCTACATGCAGAATGTTTTACAAACGTTAATAGTTAATATCCCGATGTTAACTAATCTTATAAACATGAAGTTATTAAACTTATTAAGTTTGGTTTTATCAGGTAAGATTTTCCAACCTCCTGGTTCGCCGTACGGATCCATCAAAATGAACGAATCATTAGCAAGAGACTATAGATTAATCATGATATCAAGAGATACAGGATTAAGTATCAACAGTATACTTAACGACGCGGATGACTATGAAAATTATGATAGTGCAATTTTGGTCCAAGCATTAAATATGCTAGCATTTTTTGAGTTCGAAAACTACCAGCTAAACGAGTTTGTTAGATACTGCACAATCACGTATCTTGAGCATAACGTTCCTAAAGTTCGTCAAACAGCCACGATAACATCCTGTGAAATATTTATCAAGGATCCAATTTGTCAACAAACCAGTGTGAATGCATTAAACGCGGTTAATGAGGTTTTAGACAAACTTTTATCAATAGCAATCACTGATCCTATACCAGAAATACGGTTAGAAGGTTTAAATTGTTTGGCAAACGCTGGAAATTTTGATCCTCAACTTTCCCAAGCCAATAATGTTAGACTTCTATTTATTGCATTAAACGATGAAGTTTTCAGTATTAGGAAGATAGCAATAAAAATATTGGGTAGATTATCTTCGATAAATCCTGCCTATATTGTTCCTTCTTTGAGGAAAACTTTAATTCAATTGTTATCACGTTTAGAATACTCACCAACAAGCCGTAAGAAGGAAGAAAGTGCCACATTGATATCGCTTCTCATAAGCAATTCAAAGGAATTAACCAGACCTTACGTGAAGCCAATAGTTGAAGCATTATTGCCTAAGGCTAAAGATCCAAGTTCTTCAGTGGCGGCAAGTGCAATCAATTGTCTTGGTGAGTTAGCAGTTGTGGGTGGGGAAGATTTGCAACCGTTTATTCCTGATTTGATGCCACTCATTTTGGAAACGTTTCAAGATCAGAGTTCTTCTTATAAGAGAGACGCTGCATTGAAGACGTTGGGCCAATTGGCAAGTTCATCTGGCTACGTTATCAAGCCCTTGCTTGATTACCCGCAGTTATTAGGGATGTTAGTAGGAATATTGAAACTGGAGAGTTCGCCTCACATAAGAAGAGAAACAGTAAGATTATTGGGTATATTAGGTGCTTTGGATCCTTATAAGCATCGTGAAGTTGAACAAAATTCTAAGAATATACCCTCAGAACAAAATGCACCGCCAGTGGATGTTGCATTGTTAATGCAAGGTATGTCACCTTCTAATGATGAATATTATCCAACAGTGGCCATAAATAACCTAATGAAAATTTTAAAAGATCCATCGTTGACAGCTCATCATAATAAAGTAATCCAAGCTATTATGTATATTTTCCAAACATTGGGATTAAGGTGTGTTTCATTTTTACCGCAGATTATTCCTGGAATTATAAATGTCATGAACACATGTCAGCCTTCAATGTTGAAGTTTTACTTCCAGCAACTAGGTGCATTAATATTGATAGTTAAGCAACATATAAGACCTTTCCTTCCCGACATATTTGAAGTCATTAAGGAATCTTTTAACATAAACATTCAATTAAATGTTCAAGTGATCATTATTAATTTGATCGAATCCATTTCAAGGGCTTTGGAAGGGGAATTTAAGATGCATCTTCCAGATGTTTTGAATTTGATGTTAAACGTCTTTGAAGATGATAAATCAGTGAAAAGAGAACCATCGCTACACGTTTTGAAAGCATTTGTTGTTTTTGGAAGTAGCATTGAAGAATATGTTCATATAATTGTCCCAAACATCGTGAAAATGTTTGAAATGGGGCCGATTGTATTACGTCGGGCTGCAATAGAGACAATTGGAAGATTATCGAAGCAAGTTCTATTAAATGACATGGCATCTAGAATTATACATCCTATTTTGCGTGTATTGCGCCAAGGCAACGACGAATTGAAAGCTACCGCAATGAACACTTTAAGTTACTTGCTATTGCAGTTGGGTAATGAGTTCAGTGTGTTCATTCCTGTAATCAAATCATTGTTAATACAGCAGAAAATACATTCAGCAATTTTTGAGCAACTTGTCAATAAATTATTAAGTGGAGACCCATTACCTGCTTATCTTAACATTTATAAGGATTATGATATCCATGTTAACCATTTTGATGTTCCTGACGTTGATATGCCATCGAAGAAGTTACCGGTAAACCAAGGTGCATTAAAGGCAGCTTGGGATTCAAGTCTGCGCCAGACCAAAGAAGACTGGCAAGAATGGATTGGGAGGCTAAGTAAAGAATTATTGAAGCAAAGTCCATCGCATGCAATAAGAGCATGTGCTGGGTTAGCAACTGATTATCATCCTTTGGCGAAAGACTTGTTTAATGCAAGTTTTGCAAGTTGCTGGAGTGAATTATATTCCCAACACCAAGAAGAGCTAGTAGAATCATTTTGTATTGCATTATCATCAGCAAACAATCCTCCGGAAATACATCAGATTTTATTAAATTTAGCCGAATTTATGGAACATGATGATAAATCGTTACCAATAGCAATAACTACCTTAGGACAGTATGCGCAGCGGTGCCATGCATATGCTAAAGCATTGCATTATCAAGAACTAGAGTTTTATGTGGAACCTACGACACCAACAATTGAATCTTTAATTAGTATCAACAACCAGCTTCAGCAATCTGATGCAGCTGTTGGAATTTTGAAACATGCGCAGTTACATCATGATCTACAATTAAAAGAAACATGGTATGAAAAGCTACAAAGATGGGATGATGCCTTGCGAGCTTATAGCTTAAGAGAGAAGCAGGAACCTGACAATATGGAGATTACCATGGGTAAAATGAGATGTTACCATGCTTTAGGAGAATGGGAGCAGTTATCAGAATTAGCCCAAAGTAAATGGAATAACTCTTCGAGTGATATAAAGAGAGGAGTGGCTCCCTTAGCAGCAGCCGCAGCTTGGGGTTTAGGTCAATGGGATAGAATGGATGCATGTATTAAGGTTATGAAAACTGAATCTCCGGATAAAGCTTTCTTCAACGCTATTTTAAGTTTACATCGTAATAATTTTGAGGATGCATCTAACCACATATTGAAAGCAAGAGACCTTTTAGTAACTGAAATCACAGCATTGGTGAGTGAAAGTTATAATAGAGCTTATGGTGTCGTAGTAAGAGTACAAATGCTTGCGGAATTAGAGGAAATTATTAAGTATAAATGCTTGCCACAGGGGTCAGAGAAACGTATTATAATGAGAAAAACCTGGAATACCAGATTACTTGGATGTCAGAGGAATGTTGACATTTGGCAAAGAATGTTGAAAGTTAGAGCTCTCGTAATTAAGCCTAAACAAGATATGGATATGTGGATTAAATTTGCAAATTTATGTCGTAAATCAGGTAGATTGAATTTGGCTGAAAAGTCTTTGAATTATTTATTGGAAGAGGGTTCGCCAGAAAATCCATCTAGAGCCCCACCACAAGTTGTGTATGCGCAATTGAAATATATGTGGGCTAAGGGTCAACAGAGGGAAGCCTTACGTCATTTAGTTGATTTTACAACTCGAATGTCTCAAGATTTGGGTTTAAATCCAAATGACTTAATTACTCAACCATTACCTTCTGAAGGGCCAGGTATTCCAAAGCACGTGGAAGAGTATACTAAATTATTGGCTAGATGCTTTTTGAAGCAAGGTGAATGGCAAATATCATTGAACAATAATTGGAGGACTGAAACTTCGGAAATTATTTTGGGAGCATATCTTTTGGCTACACATTTTGATGACAAATGGTATAAGGCATGGCATAATTGGGCTCTTGCTAATTTTGAAGTTATTTCACTTTTTACTTCGCAGAATAATAACGGTAACAATGGTACAATTAATGTTAGTCAAGGTGAAATAATGGATCAAAATGATCAAGTTGTAGCATCATCCGATGAGCAATCCCAGCAGCCACAGAGACAGATACAACCTGCAAGTATTATACCAATGGATGTTGTCCAGCGTCATGTTGTTCCATCAATAAAAGGATTCTTTCACGCTATCGCATTATCAAATACAAATTCTTTGCAGAATACTTTGAGATTACTTACATTGTGGTTTAAATTTGGGGGAATACCAGAGGCAGCCCAAGCTATGAATGAAGGATTTAATATGGTTAAAATTGATAACTGGTTGGAAGTTGTTCCCCAATTGATCTCACGTATTCATCAACCAAATCAAACTGTTAGTAGATCTTTATTTGGATTATTGAGTGATTTGGGTAAAGCGCATCCTCAAGCACTTGTTTATCCGTTAGCTGTTGCAGTTACGTCTGAATCGGTTAGCCGTAAAAGGGCGGCATTGTCAATTATTGATAAAATGCGTTTGCATTCGGCTACATTGGTGGATCAATCTGATTTAGTTAGTCATGAATTGATTAGAGTTGCAGTTCTCTGGCACGAGCAGTGGTATGAAGGTCTAGAGGATGCATCAAGACTTTTCTTTGGTGAAAAGAACACCGAAAAGATGTTTGATGTGTTAGAACCTTTGCATCAAATGTTACAAAAGGGGCCCGAAACTATGAGAGAAGCGTCATTTAATAACGCATTTGGTAGAGAACTTGCTGATGCCTATGAATGGGTTTTGAATTTCCGTCGTACAAAAGACATTACTAATCTTAATCAAGCGTGGGACATTTATTATAATGTTTTCCGCAGAATTAGTAGACAATTGCCTCAATTGCAGAGTTTGGAATTACAGTACGTATCGCCAAAGTTAGAGGAAGCAAATAATCTTGAATTGGCTGCTCCAGGTACATACCACGCTGGAAAGCCAACAATTAAGATTGTTAAGTTCGATCCAACGTTCTCCGTTATCTCATCGAAACAGAGACCAAGAAAATTATCTTGTAAAGGTAGTGATGGTAAAGAATACCAGTACGTTTTGAAAGGTCACGAAGACATTAGACAAGATAATTTGGTTATGCAATTATTTGGTTTAGTTAACACATTATTGGTAAATGATCCAGAATGTTTCAAAAGGCATTTAGACATTCAGCAATATCCAGCAATTCCGTTATCACCTAAAGTAGGTTTATTAGGCTGGGTACCAAACAGTGATACTTTCCATGTCTTGATAAGGGAATACCGTGAGTCACGTAAGATTTTATTAAATATTGAACATCGTATTATGTTACAGATGGCTCCTGATTATGACAGTCTTACATTATTGCAAAAAGTGGAAGTGTTCACAGGGGCTTTAGATAATACCAGAGGCCAAGATTTGTATAAGGTATTATGGCTCAAATCAAAGTCTTCGGAAGCGTGGTTGGATCGTCGTACAACGTATACTCGTTCATTGGCAGTAATGTCAATGGTTGGTTACATTCTAGGTTTAGGTGACCGTCATCCTTCTAATTTGATGCTTAATAGGATTACAGGTAAAGTTATTCATATCGATTTTGGTGATTGTTTTGAGGCTGCTATTTTGCGTGAAAAGTATCCCGAAAAGGTTCCATTTAGATTGACAAGAATGCTTAATTATGCTATGGAAGTTAGTGGTATTGAGGGTTCATTCCGTATAACGTGTGAACATGTTATGAGAGTCTTAAGGGACAATAAGGAATCATTAATGGCAATTTTGGAAGCATTCGCATATGACCCATTGATTAATTGGGGATTTGACTTCCCGACTAAAGCAGTGGCAGAAGCTACTGGGATTAATGTACCGCAAGTCAATATAGCAGAACTATTGAGAAGAGAACAAATAGATGAACAGGAAGCAGCTAGATTAACGAGACAGAACGAAATCGAGATTAGAAACGCAAGAGCTGCATTGGTGTTGAAGAGAATTACTGATAAGTTAACTGGTAATGATATTAAAAGATTGAATGATTTAGATGTACCAACTCAAGTGGATAAATTAATTCAACAAGCTACGAGTGTAGAGAATTTATGTCAGCATTATATTGGGTGGTGTTCATTTTGGTAGTTTTACAAATAAAGCCGTGTACATTATAGCATTAATACTAAAAGTTATGTTCCTTAAGTATGCAGAATAAGTTTATATTAAAATTAAGTCATCTATATTACAAATTTTATATAAGTATTACGATTAAGCAATCTTCTTAGAGGCACTAGTGAATCCTATACCTTTTAAAGAAAGTGTCATGTAATCCTCTTCACCAGGTACAGGCTCCTCAGCACCATCTTTCAAGAAAGCTTCCGTTCCAAAAACGTTCTTGATATCACGTAAAGCCCACACAAAATTGTCGTCAATTTGGTCCTTATGCAACTTCAATCTTCCAATATCTTCTTTTCCAATTGTCATATAGCACAAACTTAACAAAATTTGATTTCTTCCAATAACACAACTCTTGGTTAATTCATCAAGTAGTTCGTATGCAACTCTTTCCCCTAAATCTTCAGGAAGTGTCCCTGACGAACCAACACCCTCAGCTAAGATTCTCCATCCCTTTTTCAGTTCGGCAACTAAAGTTACACCAAATCCAGGCGACTTACCAGAATTGTCACCTCTCCATGCATCAGCCGTTATATTTACTTCTACTCCTGTAGGTCTCAATATATTTCTTGCACTGTCAATGATTCTATTGACCGTAGAGGGAGATACACGAGTGCAATAAGCAACACCTCTGATGGCCGAAATTTTTGGAGATTCAAGGGCATGTATCGTCAAAGGCTGGGGGATTAACGAGTTACACATAAAGTGGACTTCACCTCCTCCCAATGGCGGTGAACCACGTTTCAAAATGTGCAATGATACTTCTCTCACTCCAAACTTCTCCATTAACGGTAAAAGCCCCCACTTGATGGCCTCTATACCTGCGTCCTTGGTTTTGTCAGAAGCAGTTAACCCCTTAAAAATAACCGAAAACTTCTTTTTTGAAAATGGTGCAAGATACAACATAGGCTCCAAGTAATACCCTATCGGCTTGGTGGTAGGGCAATTATGGGTAACCTGTCCTCCTATAATTATACCCGGTTTATAGATGACAGTGGTACCGGTGTACGAAATCTCGATCTGCGATCCATTTGTCACGGACTCTAATAGTCTAAGGAATGAAACCTCGTAGTCATTTAAACCTGGATTCATGTCATCGGACCTGATCTTCGTTATTTTGACTGGTTTACCAGCTAACGTAGCAAGGATCAAGCGAAACCTGAGATTACGATGACCCTCAAATGTGGCCAAATTGGCTTTAATGCTGGACATCCTATATATACTTATCGTGTCTATCTATAACTGAATATCCAAGAAAGTGGGTCTAACTGTATGGCCATAATGCAACCAAAACGAATTTTTTTATGAAAAATCATCGCGCTATCACGTGATCTAGCTGATGACATTAATCGAACTTCACACGTCCACTAAATGCAAATGATAATAACGTACCAGCAATAATAGCTGTATAGATACACACATCATAAAGAGATATATTATCAAGGATGTCGGATGTATCAGGTGGAGAACTGCTGTCGCATAAAAGGACCGTGGATTCAGCTGCTAATGAGAATGATGACATGCAAAATAAAAGACAGAAAACAGAGGAGTTGGGCGGCCAAGATGACCAGCTTAATGCTATTTTCAACGACCCACTTCCAGGATTTGGTGGTGGCGAGAGCAATTCAACTCCATATAATGATGATACACAGGAGGGAGAATTGGGGCCTGAAAATTTCGATGCTACATTGCCGAAGGAAGGCGATCCGCTTGACATAGACTTTGACAATTTGCCAACGAATTTTTTGGAGGCTGAACTGGCATCAAATGCAAACAATGGGTCTCAAATAGGCACTCCAAGTGGGCCTGGGTCGGTACCGAATATATCAGCGACGACGAACTCAGCAAGTATGTCGGCATCTCCAAATAACACACCAAGACCTACACCACTTTCAAAGACGAATAGTCGATCGGAGACACCTGTAGGTAACTCGACAAGGCCCACTTACGATGGCATGAATCTCAAGCAAGAATTTGGTATTAATGGTCTTTCAAACAAGCAGGACGTCTTGAATCGTTACTCGCAAATGCCACCCACCAATAGAATGAACCACCTCGCGCCCCAACCCCAAGGAATACAAGGATTGAATACGTCTAGTATTGATAGAATTCCGAGCACAAGTACTATTAATAAAGAGCAATTGCATACCAATGACCCGTCTAAATTAAATGACGCATTGGCGGCCGCGGGGGTCGATATCCAACACGAAGAGGAATTATTGATGCAACAACATTTAAACAGAACATCCAGATTTCCATCGACACAGCAGCCTCCTAGGCAAAGATTTGCGCAGACCTCGTTATTTAATCCATATCATGTGGCAGCATTTATGCAAAGAGTCGCCAGAGAAAATGGCGTTATGCAAAATTTTTACCAGGATGCTGAACTACTTGAATTAATGTCGACTTCTTGTGAAAACTGGCTATCCAACATAATAACCAAGACCATCATTTTGTCACGTCATCGTCGAAGAGGAATACCAACAATCACCAATACCAACAAGAATAAAAAATCAGCATCAAGTTCGGCTTCCACGTCTAACCCTGCACTGAGGTCGGAGCTTTCGAAGGAACTCAGAAACCTCGCTGCCAAGCAGAAAGAAATGGAGGAAAGAAGGGTTTCAAAGCGCATGGCCTTAGGCCTAGAAAAGGATGGTACTGATCCTGCCAGTGGAGACCCTGCAAATGGTAAAGCTGGGGCCGAGGAAACATTACATAGAGCCGCTAATGCCACTGCTGCCATGATGACAATGAATCCTGGCCGTAAGAAGTATTCTTGGATGACTGCCAATGCTGGATCAGGTGGCGGTGATGATAGTAAGGCCGCCAGTGAGAAGGATGGCAAAAGCAAACAAAGTTCAATCATTGCAGCTAGAGGTGATAACGGGTTACGTTTCCGTGAAATAAGGTCTGGTAATTCCGTTACTATGAAAGATCTTTTAGGAGCATTAGAAGACGAAAGAATGGGGACAGAGAAGGCAGTTTTAAAAGGATATGCCAAATTGAAGGATTAGCAATCTTGTTATATATACCTGTACTATATCTTACTTAGACCGCTTTATTTGTGGTAATATAATTATTTCACTTTTGTATAGTATCTTGTACGTTGTTTTGAAACAGCACCAAAAGATGACTACGCGCACTTTGATCTGAGCTACAAAAAATGTAAACACAGCGTCAAAACGTTGATTTTAGGACATAGTATAGGCAATTAATAGATAGATTCAGGAGATAAACAGTCAAGATATCATGGAATTTAACTTGTCAACTTACTTCAATAGTTTTGATGTGGAAAAGGATTATTCCATAGACATATCGGATATTGATTCCAAGTTAGAATCAGTTACAAATTCACTAGCCAACAATCCAGAATCAATAAATTTTAACTCAGAACTCCTAGAAGATTTGATAGAACTCACACATGGATACAAGACACTTGATTTGAAACATCAGAAACAATTAGCGTATTTAATAACATCATCTCTAAGTACGATGAGCCATCAATGCTCAAATAGTATTGAAAGTGGGGACTTTGTTGATTCTATTGATACTTTTAAGGCATGCTTAGAGAAATATGGCTACTTGTTATTTGTGCTATTAATATATTTGGGTAAAGAGGACCATGGACAAGCACACTTGAGTGGTTCGAAATCGAAGAATTCGTCCAGTTCCCAAGCAATGGGCAAATGGAAAGCAAATTGCACACAAGTCGAAGATGCGGTAGATGTCATAACCAATATTGTCAAAATTGACTTATCAAAGATATTTGTAACCACTCCAGAGAAAGACTTGTTTATTGAGTTATTTACGAGGCCCATGTTTCACTTGATGGAAGTGCCGGAGAGAATGAAGGTGAACTCAATCAAAATGCTCATGTTTAAGAGTATTGCAATTCTAGTAAAATTTCATGGTCATGCAAGTGTCATACAAAATTCTGTTTTGCAATCTCTTATGTACTACACTCATTTACCAGGTTACATGGCTGAGTTATTACATATTTTGGATGAACAATACGACTATAATGTATTAACGGAAGAAGTTCTTCGTGAAATTTCTCAGATTGAGTTCAATTCTAACGACAGTAATGGACCTAAATCGATATCTGAATTCTTAATCAAATTGTCCGAGTTGAGTCCAAGGCTAATTTTGAAACAAATGTCATGTATTGCCCAATTATTGGATAATAGTAACCAAACATTGAGATGCTCTGTTGTCGAAACATGCGGTAATATTGTAGTAGATATTATAAAGAACCAAGAGGTTATGGGTGAATCTTCAGAGAGAAATGATAGTCACAACAGTAATCAACAAATAGATGGCCTCTTGGATTTGCTTCAAGAAAGATTTTTAGATCAGAATCCATATGTCAGAACCAAGGCTATTCAAGCATTAACGAAAATATGTAATTTACCCGTTAAATTCACTGCAAGAAGGCAACAAATTGTTGCTCTATCTGTTAGATCACTTGATGATAAGAGTACTTTGGTTAGAAGAAACTCTATTAAATTAATGTCGAAGCTTGTATTAACCCATCCTTTTTCTGCCGTCCATGGCACACAACTTTCTTACGAGTTCTGGAAATGTAAATTGGACGAAGCTGAAGCTGAATTAGAGAAGTATATTCCTGTTGCACCAGAAAAGAACAAAAGACTAAATAAAATATCAGAAGATGAAGAAAATGACGAGAACGGCGATAATATGGAAATAGATGACGAAAATGAAGATGATAACGATAAAGATAATGCAAACAATGCAGATAAAAATGAAGAGGCTAATGAGAGTGAATCAAGTATCGATCACGATGAACTAAATGCTTCCATGATGGAACAGGAACAAAATTTACCAGATACAAATGTTCTTGTTAAAGTAAAACTTACGGTTCAATATTATCAAGATGCAGTTGAATTTATTGAAATTTTACAAAGTGGTACCAATATTGTTTCAAGATTACTCTTTTCAAAGAATAGAAACGAAGTTTTGGAATCGATGGATTTCCTAGTTCTCGCAGATGCGTATGATATCCAAAATGCAGGGTTAGGTATTCGTCGAATGCTTCATTTGGTGTGGATGAAAGGTTCATCTGATGAAGGTAAATCAATTTCATCTCATTTAGTTGACTGTTATAGAGATTTGTTCTTGGTTGCTCCTTCTGAATATTCTCTTCCCCAGCAGGCAGCTCATATTGCTAAGAATTTGATTGAATTGACTTATGCGGCGTCAGTAGCCGATTTGGCGTCATTGGAAAAGTTGCTTTGTTTTATGTACGAAGAAAAGTTAATAAATCAGGAAGTAATCAACGTTCTTTGGCAGATATATAGCTTTGCTGATCAAAATTCACCACAAAGTGGTAATCCTAAATTTACGAAAAAACAATGCCGTGGATCCATCATTATCTTAGGTATGTTAGCATTGGCAGATCATGAAATCGTGCTCAGAGGCTTAGATGCTTTATTAAACGTTGGCTTAGGAGATAAAGGAAGGAGTGACTTAGTTTTATCGAGATATTCTTGTATTGCATTGCAAAGAATTGTTCCACATGTATCGAAAAACAAGGGAATCGTGTCTTTCAAAATTGCAAGAGAAGATGAAGCCATTGAAAAGTTGAAAGAAGTACTTCTATCATACAGTGATGATCCAGAATGGTATAGTGTCGCTGAACAAGCAATCGGTGCTGTCTACCAGGCATCAAGCAAACCAGATGAGGTTTGTTCGAGCATGATTAAAGAGAAATGCATTATGGTCTTTGGTGAAAAAACTGCAAATGAATCAAAGGTTATTGCATTATCTCAACTTCTCTTCATAGTGGGACATGTCGCAATAAAAACTATTGTACATTTAGAAAAGTTAGAGACCCAATTTAAAAAGAAAAAACATGAGGCTGAAAGTTCAAAGAATAAGGAATCAGATAATAATGATAATGAAAATAATGATAATGAATTGGAAATGATCGGTGGCACTTCAGAAGATGATTTCACTGATGCTGTGGTTTATATCAAAGAAAGAGAACTTTTATATGGTGAAGGAGCATTACTTGCTAAATTCGGGCCATTAGTTCGTGAAATTTGTTCGAATAATAAAAGGTATGATAACGAGTCATTACAGAGATCAGCAGTCCTATGCATGGCCAAACTTATGTGTATATCTTCCAAATATTGTGAGGATAACTTGCCATTATTAATTACAATCATGGAAAAATCACCAGATCCAATTATCAGATGTAATTGCGTCTTAGGCTTAGGTGATATGGCAGTGTGCTTCAATAACTTAGTCGATGAAAATACTGATTTCTTATACCGCCGTCTTACTGATAGTAATATAATGGTACAGAGAACGTGTCTTATGACTGTCACCTTCTTAATTCTAGCAGGACAAGTTAAAGTTAAGGGACAACTATCCTCTATGGCTAAATGTCTAGAAAATCCTGATCAAGGTATCAGCGACATGTGCCGTCTTTTCTTCACAGAATTGGCAACTAAAGATAACGCCATCTACAATGGATTCATCGATATTTTTAGTGGCTTATCGAACGACGACAGCCTTTCTAAAGATGCTATGAAGCGTATTGTTAAGTTCTTGGTTGGTTTCATAGAAAAAGAAAAACACCAAAAACAATTGGCTGATAAACTATTAGTTAGACTATTGAAATGCCAGAATGAAGCTCAATGGAATGATATTGCATTCGTATTGAATTCAATCCCTTATAAAAATGAAAGTATTAATCAAGCCCTTGAAGGTGGTTACACTTTAGTCCTGGCAAGACAATGACAATAGATTTTGTTCTCCATATACTTATATATTAATGCATACATCAATATAATTTTATATCACCTCCGCACATGCAAAAAAAAAAAAAAGTAGTGAATTCATATTCCTTATATATTAAGTGAAGATTTGTATACTTTCAAACTCAATTGCTTGACATATAGGAGTTTTAAGGATGATATCACATCAGCTCCAAAACTATATTACCCAATTCCTGGAAGCAACAGGATTGCCTGATTCACAATTGAAAATCTTGTTATGTACATTGCTATCATTTCCATTTAGCGTTATCTTCAAAAGGTTACCAGATCAAAATTATGCTTTGAAAAATGCATACAATATCTCAGTTTCGGCATTTTATATATTCGGTATATTGGAATTGTATTCTGGATTGCAGACTTTGCTTTTTTCATCATTGGGATGTTACTTTATTACCAGATATGTAAGAACATCATCAATGCCGTGGATCAATTTCCTTTTCTTAATGACCCATTTAGCTTATAGTCATTTCCATGAGCAATTCTTTCAAACATATGATTCTACAAAGATTGATATAACAGGTGCTCAGATGGTGTTGGTAATGAAGTTGTCTGCTTTTGGCTGGAATGTTTACGATGCAAAGCAATCTAAAGAAACGTTAACCTCATTCACCAAAGATCGTATTGTTAAAAAGCATCCAAACTTACTCTCTTACTTTGGCTACGTTTTCTTTTACGCTTCGTTATTAACAGGGCCCGCTTTTGATTTTGCTGATTATGATAAGTTTATTCATTCTACATTATTTGACGATGTACCTGATTCCAAACGTCCAGGAAAGAGAAGAAAGCGTAGGATCCCAAGAAGTGGTATTCCTGCTCTTAAGAAAACTCTACAAGGAGCTTTTTGGGCAGTAGCTTTACTTGTTTTGTCCAAATATGTGAGTCTTGAGTACGTATTAGGCGGTAAATTTGTTAAAGAACATGGATTCATATACCGTATCTTTTATTTGTGGGTTTTAGGATTTTATCATAGGTTACCATACTATACAATTTGGTTAATTGCAGAAGGTTCATGTATTCAATGTGGTATAGGTTATAATGGATACGATTCTGAGACTGATTCATTCAAATGGGACCGTGTACAAAATATTGATCCATATAAATTTGAAACTGGCCAAAACTGTCATGTGTGTTTAGAATCGTGGAATATGAACACCAATAAATGGTTAAAACATTATGTTCATAGGAGAATTGCGAAGAAAGGTAAGAAACCTGGCTTTAAGAGTACTCTTTTTACTTTTTTAACAAGTGCATTCTGGCATGGAACTAGACCTGGATATTATTTAACCTTTGTAATGGGAGCATTCTTACAGACTATTGGTAAAATCTACCGTCATAATGTTCGTCCTATGTTCCTTCAGAAGGATGGCCTCACTCCAAAACCAACCAAGAAGATATACGACTCGGTATGCTACGTTTGTACCCAATTGGCATTCGGCTTTATTGTTCAGCCCTTTATGATCTTGGATTTTAAGCAATCGCTTTACTGCTGGCTGACCGTCAATTTTTATGTCCAGATTGCGACCTTCTTAACTATATTTGCATTTAAGGGCCCTTACAGCAAATCCCTCATTGCTTGGTGTAGGTCTCATCACGACTCATTCGAGAAGAATGATGTTGTTGCTCGTCCTGAGCATAAGCTATCTGAAGAAGAGACAGCTAAAGCCAGAGATGCGGTAAATACGATTTTAGGAAAGAGAGACGAAAGATTTAGAAGCCCTAATCTAGGAGTACCTCCTATTGATATATTGGAATCCATTGACCAAGAGGATATAGATGAAGATTTGAAAGAATTAGGTGACGTATGGACTTCGTTCAGAGGACGTATTTCACATCTTAAAGATGATGATTTCGATGGCTTGAAAGATGCGTACAACAATTTCACTGACGAAATTGAGGAAATTTTTCACGTCAAAAAAGAAGATTTGTTAGCCAAAAAGCAAAGCTGATGATTTAAAGTCAGAGATAGGCTTTATCTAGGCTATGATATGTAAATTACATTGTCTCGCTAGCTGGATTTTGTGTAATTCTCGATATGAAATTTGGTTCCTATATTTCACATGGATTAGTACTACTAAGTTAGAACTATTCTGACTTGGATATTCATATATAGGATACTTAGGATCTGTATATACTCTAAGAATACTACATAAAAATGTTATTAAGTACTGGTCGAATTAATGTTCTTCGAAAATCAAGTAATTGGTTTCGGTGTTCCCTTTCTACTAATGGTGGTGCAAGATCACCAACAGGAATTGTATTCATGAATATGGGAGGCCCCTCGAGAACTAAGGACACATATGACTTCTTGTTAAGATTGTTTTCTGATCAGGATTTGATTCCGTTAGGATTTTTTCAGAACACTTTGGCTAAATTTATTGCAAGACGTCGGACGCCATCCATTGAAAAGAATTATGATGATATCGGTGGTGGATCACCAATTAGATATTGGTCTGAATATCAATGCAAGAAAGTATGTGAGATCTTAGATAAGACAAATCCGGAAACAGCTCCACACAAGCCATACGTGGCATTCCGTTATGCTAATCCATTAACTGAGCATACGTTAAAGCAAATGATGGATGATGGTATTAAGCGGGCAGTTGCTTTCTCCCAGTATCCACAATTTTCGTATTCCACTTCAGGATCCTCTATGAATGAATTATACAGAAAGACTTTAGAACTTGATAGCAAACGGTCCATTAATTGGTCTTTTATTGACAGGTGGCCAAAGCAAAAAGGTTTCATTAATGCGTTCAGTAAGCATATAAACGACAAATTGCAAGAATTTCCAGAACAAGATAGGGATAAGGTTATTGTTATGTTCTCGGCCCATTCTTTGCCTATGGAAATTGTTAACAGAGGAGACTCTTATCCAGCCGAAGTTGCAAGCACTGTTTATGCAATCATGGAGAATCTTAAATTCAAGAACCCATATCGTTTAGTATGGCAATCCCAAGTAGGTCCAAAACCATGGTTAGGAGGACAAACTGCTAAAATTGTTGAAAAATTAGAGAAGAATAAGGATGTCAAAGGAATTGTATTGGTCCCTGTTGCGTTTACCTCTGATCATATTGAAACATTGCACGAATTAGATATTGAATTGAAAGAGGAGTGTACAAATCCGGAAAAGGTCAAAAGGGCTGAATCCTTGAATGGAAATGAAGAATTCATTGAAGGATTAGCTGATTTAGTACAGGACCATTTAAAGTCAGGTCAATTATATTCGAACCAATTAGAATTAGATTGTATATTAGGAGGTGAAAAGGCTACTGGTACGTTCAAGCACCCAAGCGAATTATTCGGAGATCATTCTAAGTCCCAATGACTTGTTTCTTATAAATAGATATCAAATATATAATATGCATTGAATTGGTACACTAGTCTGAAAAATCTTCCTCGTCAGGATCGAACAAGTCTAAATCTAGAGCACCCTGGGTTTCCTGTTTTCTTGATTCACCTGTGCGTTCTCCAAAAGATCCCCTACGTTCAGTAGGTGGTGAATTCGTTATACTTTCAACTTTATTGTCAACTTTATTGTCAACTTTATTGTCAACTTTATTGTCTTCAACTTTCCTTATTGCTTCTTCCTTCACTTCGAATGCGTCCTCTCCTAACTCTGCTTTGATAATATCGTCTACTCTTATCGAGCTCATCGCTAGCATGCCCCTACGTAAGGCATCCTCTGCAGGCCATACGTAATTATTAGGATGAATTTGAAAGGGTAAGTTGGTAACTGTAGGTGGTGCTTTTGTAAATTTAGAAAGCTTCAGAGCATATTTCAAAACCTCATTTACATCCACTTTACTATCATTCGGACTTGGAAATGCTGAAGCCTTATTCTTATTTGCAGGTAATCGAGGTAACTTTTTTAGTTCATTTCGATATGTTATTAACTCTTTTAATATAATTTTCGAGGTATTATCTAAATGAGCTTGCTCATCTTTAAGACCCTTAATATTTATACCCAAATCTCGATGCTTCTTTAATTCCCCTATCTCAGAGCATATTATATCATTCAATTCGATCAACTTGCCGATCAACAGAGCTAATTCGTCTTCTTTAAAAGATGAAACTTTAAAGGATAGATTAGTTAAATTTTGTTCGAATTCGTTTACTTTTTCGACTATAGACAACTTCTCAAATGCTTCCCTATCTTCTTTCGTTATTATTTGATTAGATGATTCTGGTCCGGCTGATATTCCTTTTGTAGGATTTAACGAAGAGGAAACATAGGCACTTGGTGTAGATGGAATAGAACTATATGCATTGGGGCTACCAGTAGCAACACCATGAGATGCCAATTGGTTTAATCTTTGTGTAGAGCCCACGCGAGATACTGGGACTGATAGGAACGATGAATCGTTCTTCTTATGAGGATTCATAACTTGGACTATAATAAACTAAGTGATTAAGCGTAGATTTGTAGTACGATATATGAAATGTTTTGGTTCCATAGTGTCACAAAATTGATATCGAATATGTCTTTACGTTAACAACAAAATATAAGGATGGTTAAGAGGAAGCCAAACGTTTTTGGTAGCTCTTCTGATTCAGATTCCGATTCTGGATACCATAAGGTTGTAAATACCAAGCGCAAGAAGAAGCCACCTGTATTTGATACCATAAAAAATAATGATATTGACAAGCATGGGTGTGAAAATGAACATGATAAAGAAGAGGATTATATGAAGTATTCAACGGAGAATTTGCTCAATGAAGATAAAGAAGGAAAAGATTATTCCAATCCAAAGAGGTTTGAAGGAATGAAATATGATGAAGTTCAACAGATCAAACGAGAAGAAGCTTTGAGCCAGTCTTTATTCACTAATAAACATGCAAATAAATCTGTTGGTCTTAGCATCATGGAAAAGATGGGATTCAAGGTTGGAGATTCGTTGGGTAATGCTGGAAAAGATGAGAAAATAATAACAACCCCTATAGACGTACTGATCAAAACAAATAGATTAGGGATAGGAGCATCGAATTCCAAACAGAATAGTCAATCGAGACCACAAACCGAGGTAGACGTCCTGGAGTATAGGGACCGTATTCAGAAATCGAAAACCAGCAGTAAAAATGAATTCATGATAAATAAGGCCATGAAAATTTGTTTCGAACTAAGTGGAGATTCGGAAGAATATTATAATGATAAAGAAATTTTCAAACCTCAAGAAGTGAATATACTATGGAGACCCTACGTGATAGATATGATAGAGAAAGATCTGGCTAATAGGTTCAACCGAAAAGTTATAAGAATAGATCAAAACACAGAACCTGAGTCCCGAATTTCCACGAATAGAGAAAAACCTGATAAGGACTATGAGCTATATTTACTATCCGAACCCTTGGATAAATTAGAGAGACTTCTAAACTACATGAGGCATAGTCATAATTATTGCTTTTATTGCGGATGTTCATTTAAGGATCAGGAAGATTTGATTGAAGGTTGTCCAGGTATACACGAAGAAGATCATTTCGATCTATGATATTATTATTATTTAGATGCACATATATATATTAGGCTAAAATGCTGCAGAATCGAGTAATTCATCTCTGTGTAGTTTGCCACTAATATATATTTCATTGAGTTTATCAGTAGGAATTGGCTCACTCTCCTCTAGTATATTCAAACGAATTTTACGCACTTGTTCCTTGGTTAGCTTATCGAATCTTATATTGTGTTCAGTAAATGAGCCATAATGCAAAGGAGCAGGTGACGCTTTGCTATATGATTTTGAATCATTTGGCATAAAATTGATCTTAGACAGTTCTGCATCATCACTTTTACCCCAATTTACTATTATTCTGCAATCGTTAGCTATACTTCCATGCATAAATAATAAAGCGGATTCAGCAGACGATCGGAGAAAGTATTTTATAATGCCAGTATTAAAATCCGACGATAATTTACAATACACAATATCTCCAAACGCTATGAAATATGAACTTAGTTCGTCTTCACTGAATTTAGATGACAACCCCTTTATTATAATAGTGGTATTGTTTGGATCTGTGTGTGCATTCAATGACGGTTGTGGTTGCGCTATATGGACATTGGAAGCAACTGGAGTTTCAGATTTCGAAAATGTGTCCTGTCCCGCCGCGTTGTTGCTGCTACCAGCAGCCATTCCAACCCTTATTGGTCGACTCCCAGCAATAGTCCCATTCATTTCATTTAAAGCTTTTTGCTGCGTGAAGCTAGTGCTGAATCTAACAAACCCAAATCCCTTGGATAGTTTAGTAACTGGGTCAAACATGATCTTTGCTTGTTTGACTTGGTTAGGGTAAACTTTATTGAAGCATTCAAATAGCATGGGTTCTGTGACATCTGATCCCAAGTCCCCGACAAAAATCGAGTAATCATTATGTGCTTTACCTATTGGTTTGAAGTTGCTTTCTTGGGGAACCGTAGATCCAGAACCACTCGCCCAGTTCAATTTAAATACTTTTGTAGATCCTGGTATCTGTAAACCATTCTTCAAGACTGCAGTTGAAACCGCCTTTTGGTTCGCAAACGAAACAAAGCAGTAGCCAGCGTTAGCTTTGGAATTCGTAGCATCAAGACCAAACTTATCTCTAATTATTTTAACTGCCACTGGGGTCTCTCCGAAGGCCGACCATATTTTTTTTATTGCATTTTCATCCCACGATGGATCTAAGTCACCCATCCATAGTTGGTTTTGATTCTCTGCAGAGTGACTACCTTGATCATACGAATTTTGATAGTTATTTCTAGGTGTATAATTTGCTTGATAATTGCTACTTCTATTGTAGGGCTTTCTTTGTTGTACTTGTGATTGATATTGATTGGTGTTATATTTATTGTAATTACCGTATCCACCACTGCTATAGCGGTTTCCACTACTGTTGTTATATCGATAATCACGCTGGGATTGGTATGACGAGCCTCCACCGCGTGATCTATACCCGCCTCCTGAATTGTAGTGTGACATAGTTATCTCGTTGTATCGATGGTAAGTAATGTTTTCTAGTTTATCACATAGATTTTCTTTTGGAGTGCTCCTTACTATGTGCAGGACGTTTTCGTCTCACACAATTATGCAGCTTATCATTTTGTCTATTACTGATGAAGTATTTTCGATTCATAAATTTGCTGTAGTTGGGGTTGACGTTTTGAAATCCACTCATGTTTTATGCATTCATCAATATTATATCTTTTAATGGGATCAATTTCCACTAACTTTCGAATGAAATCTTTTGCAGCGGGACTCACGTTTTGCCATTGGTGTCGTCCAAAATTAAGTTGTCCTAATTTAGCACTCCTGACCATTCCAACTTCGTCGCCATCACTGTAAAAGGGTGATATACCGGATAACATGATATGAATCATAATACCTAGTGACCAAGTATCACATTTATAATCGTAACCCTCACCTTTAAACCACGTTTTGGTGAAGGCTTGTATATTATTATGTTCATTTAGCCTTTTATCGAGAGTAAATATCTCAGGTGCACTGTATTCCACGGTACCGACTATGGTTTTTGTTCGTTGATTCAATCGTTGTAACGATTTCGCAATACCGAAGTCACAAAGTATAATTTTTGTGCACGGTATCGGTGCTTTAAGCAAAACATTGTCCAATTTCAAATCTCTATGAATTACTTGGAGCTGATTATGTAAATAGTCAAGCGCTTGCAAAAGTTGGAATACTATAAGAATCACCTCGTTCTCGGGTATAGCCTTAAGGCAATTTCCCTTAATAAGATACGAAAATAAGTCTCCTCCACAAATTAAGTCTTCAAAAATGTAGATATGTTCGTCTAGTAAAAGGGTATCATGGACCTTAATAATATTAGGCTATATTTATTAGTTTTCAGTTGACAATTAAATGTTTCAATAAAGTATTATGGTACACATACGTGGTTTATTTTCAGTAAAATCTCAGCTTCATTTTTAAACCGCTCCTGGCGTAATGACGGATTATTCGAGTTACTCAATCCCTTTATTACCTTGACTGCAAAATTTTTCTTCTCATCCTTATACTTCGCAACGTAAACTGATCCAAAAGAGCCTGAACCCAACATCCTGTTGCTTATGGTCCATTCCTTGATTCTACTCTGTCTCGTTGGTATTTGCAGCCATTGGGCACATTCAAATTCCCGAAACCTAAATACAGCTACACATCTCACTTCTATGATATCCCCATCGTAGAGAAGAGCCGTCTGATTCCGCCCTATTGTCTGTCCATTTATCAACATCCCATTGAGCGATACATCACGTAAGTAGACCAATGGGACGCTATCCGTATCAAACTGAATTCCCCAAACCATAAAATGCACCAGTGATACTGTGGAGTGTTGGAAAACCATTTTGCATGCCTTCTCTGCTCTTCCTGCTGTAAGTATTTCCCCAGTACGTATAGCTATCATGCATCTATCTTCTTCAATATTTTCATTTCGTGTGCTCTGAATTGAATCTTTTGCCAGCTCTATTTGACTTACTATTTCTTTCGTAGTATTCATGAACGCATTCACCTCTATATTTATTGACTTTCCTTCGTATCTTGGTACAACATATGAAGTGCTTTCTGGCGCCAGCCCCCCACAGAATATTATATTCTTGTTATCTTCCTTAAAGGAATTCCGTATTTCTTCCTGTATACTTACTAGTTCTAATGCTCCTGCTATATCTTCCATATCTGCAGTAATTCCGCCGTGTTCCTCTCTATTTTGACTATTCCAAGAAGACGTTTAGTTGTATTTGCTAGCGGTTAAACTGGCCTTTTGGCAGCCAAAAGAAAACTAAATGTCGTATATACAAAAATGTCGTGTTTTCTAATGTCGCGTAAAATTAGTATGTCGTGTGTTTATCAATGTAATCGTCATAAATTTCACTTCTGATTGGTATAAACTAGCTTAACAGATATCTAGCTAAGTATACAAGCATCGTTCTGTTGATCATTCTATATATTGAAGATGTTTTCGAGAATCGTGAAAAACAATGGATCCTTAATGTCCAAGAGATTCCAGTCTCAAGCTAGCACTAGTGCTTCCGCCAAGTCTGCTTTCAATAACAAATATAACTTTAATATAAACCCACCTCCAGTGCACACATACTGGACGATGCGTAATAGTTCAGTTCTCCTTGCTTTCATTCCAGTATACTTGCTTGTTGGATACGCTATCAAGTACACATCTTCAGGACTTAGTGGCTACGAAGGATTGTATGCATTTGCCGATTCAGAAAAGTCACCTATGAAGGAGCTCAAATTCGGTGAAGCTCAAGCATCAAAGAATTAAGCAATACGATCGCATATTACTAGCATATCCACCTGGATATGTCTACATGTTCAGACGTGGAGTTGCTGGACATTGGTGGTTGGGCATAGCACGTCTCACCTACCATAACACCATTTTTTCAGGATTTCGAGGTTTACTACATTTAAGTCTTGATATTTCCGTTAATAGGACTCCCAATACACGATAGATAATTCTTCTGCTTGTAGTCACCGTTCCATAGATTAAATATCAGAGTTAATAGCTTCAAAATTATGTGATTATGTAAGCCCTTATGTAATTTGTAATCCTGTTCGATTTTTTCTCGTTCGTTTCATTGGTTCATCAACAAAGAATCATTAAATAGTTCTACTTAGTATAACAACTTTATTGCAAATCAGGCAAATAAGACTACGAAAATGCTCTCTAGAATCGGTTTGAATGCCTCCAGGTGCATTTCTCGCAGAAGCGTCAGATGCTTGACTACACAGAATACAATTACTGACCACACTACTGGTAGAGTTATCAAGTTGACTGACCCTAGTCGTCCAGAAATGGCAGATTACGATAATGTTAAACCAGTTTTAGCACAAGACAAGGACCCATACGTCAAGTATGATGACCCACAAAATAGAAGAAACATCAATGACCCATTAAATATTGAAGAAGATTACTATGATATTTGGTCTCCAGACTATTTCCAATTTGTATCCGACAAGACTGCCCTCAAGCATAATGGTATATTTTTCTCACTCATCATTGGGTTTGGTACTGCTATATGGTACTTTGAATTGAATCCTGCTAAGCCAGCCATGCCAAGGTCATATCCATTTGGTGGTTTGGCAAAGGATTTGGGTTCGGGTAGTAAAGAAGATGAATATTTCTATAGGGTTAAGCCAGATACCACAGCTGAACAAGAGCTTGGATTCTTGGCCAATGACAACCAAATCGAAAAAAACAAGAAAGCTTATGAACAAGCTAACGCTGATTTCCTTAGAGATTAGACTCTGTGAACCCTTTGTCCAGCGATTGAACTCGTTTCTCCTTCGTTGTACCCATCAACCTTGATGTAATTACACCTATTCATCCTTCGTATCTACATCGACGTATGTTCTGTTACATTAGTACTCATTGGGTGTTTCTCAGCTTATGGTTATCATTATTAGTTTACCGCATAATCCATCAATTACGTATATTAATCATCATACTTATCTATGATTACCTTATATATTTGATACATTTGAATCATACATTGTTAAGTATTTTGTAATCTTGTAGGCGTTATCGTAGCTTAAGTACTAGAGACTTCTAATAATTCCAAATTGTCACGTGATATAAAATAAAATATAATCTAACGTAAATTCACCATAAACATATCTGAATTTGAACAGATTTGATTAAATTCATCATTATATTATAAGGTATCTTTCATATTAAAGGATAGCCAATATTTTCTCTCGTACAATTATCGTGTACTGCTTTGTCTAATTAAAAATGGCAAGAGGCGGAAGTCGTCGAAGAAATACTTCAAGTATTTCTACCAAAAAAATAGAGCCTTCTAAGGAACTGACAAAAGCTCCTGAAGGGCCTCAGAAAAGAAAACCAAAGACGGAAATACCCAGCAGTAATGGAAATGGTGCTATTACGAAGGAAGTTAAGAAACGGAAATTAGATAACGAACTTAATGAATCACAAGAGCATTTGGCACAGTTAATAACTGACTTCAATTTATCCGTAAACGAGTTATTTCAACTTAAAGAGTATAAAACAATAGCATATTGGAACCCAGATGACTTTTCCCGTGCTTCATCTACATCGCAGGTTCCAGAAATATTTGATTTATTTTCCAAGGAACCTGAATATCAGATATCCTGGGGTGCTGACTCTAAGGAGCAAGATTTAAGTAATATTCCGTTGAGACTTCAAAAGAAGATCATAAACGAAAGAGAGCAGAAACTTTTGGAGAAGTTCCCATTTAAGGAGAAGGTATTGAAAAGAAGTAGAGATCTTGAAACTGAATTGTTGCAGAACATTAAACAATCGAAGAAGCCCTTGGAGAAGAGTCATATAAAACCGTCGCCACCTGTTAAGCCTTCTAAAACATCAAAAGGTAATCAAAAGATTATTAAGAAAAAGCGAGCTGTCAAACAAGAAGAAGAACACGCTCAAGAGAATCACCAAGATGAAGAATATGAAAGCGATATGCATGAAAGGTCGCATTATAAATTTAAGACTGTAAAATATTCGATTCCACCCCCAATAGTAACTCATCCTTCGCATATACCTTCTTGGGTCCCTGATCCAAATCATACAGAATCATCATTAAATTCTAAGGATAGCGAAATCATTGATTATCATCCCGATCCAATACAGTTTGTATCAAATTCAAAAACAACATACACTACACCAGATATTCAGGCTAAAATTCAAAACTTCCTTGCAAGTTATAAATCGGCAATAATCGATGAAGCCAACACTGGCGATTTCAATAATACACCTCAGGAATACGAGAAAATCATGACCCAACAAGAACAGTTTATAAAAAAGTTATATGAAAAAACATCCATCGAAAAACGTCTTGAACTAAATGGAGAGAAAATAGAAAGAAGGAAAACAGTCCTACCACATAGCTCGAATACAAAACAAGTTGTCGATCCATTTAGATCGCATGGGGCTATAATACCGAAGACACAAGGTGTTACTATCCATTCTACCCATCATGACTATTTCTTGAGTCATGGTATGGCCTTTTCAAGGTTACATCAGCAGATGCGTAGGCAACATCAATTAAGAACTAAAAAGATTGCACAAATGATAGAGCAGCATTTTAAGAAGAAGAAAGGTGAGAAGGAAAGACTAGCTAAAGAAAAAGAACAGAATTTAAAAAGAATTAGTAAAATGGCAGTCCAGGCTGTTAAGAAAAGATGGATACAAGCTAGTAAAGTTTATCGTTTCTTACAATTGCAAAAAGAAGAAGAATTAAAAAAAATAAAGGGAAGAGAACACTTGAGTCAAATGTTAGAGCATTCGACACAGTTATTAGAAGCGCAATTCAATAAGTCATCGAGAGATATCAGTGAAATAGATACCGAAAATGAAAATGAAAATGTCTCTGAAGCAGATGATCGCTTAAGTTCCAGCTCAGATGAAGATTCCAATTCCTTCCAAAAAGCCCGAGATGATCTGAACGTAAATGTGGATGAGAATGATATGCAGTTAACTGTTGATGAGCTTAGAGCGAAATACGCAGATATTGATCAGTCTATTGAACCATCGTCAAAAACTATCTCATCTGATTCATCCAATTATGAATCAGATAGCGATAATGAGGATATCGATGCTAATAAGGGCCTCGTTGCATTGTACGGTAACAGCCCTGTTTCTGTAGAGCCTGTTTCAAATTTGGCTGCTACAGAATACACAGATGAACAAAAGGCTTTGATTGAAAAGTTTTCTAAAGAAGATGAAGGAATCAGCTCAGAGTCTGCATCGGAGGATAGCTTGAATGATGGTTCAAGTAGCGAAAGTGACGACGACAGCGAAGTTGATGGATCTAAACAGATGCAAGTAGAAACTACAAAACCGACTGGCTTAGCTGCGTTACTTGGTAATGGGCCTACGGAAGATGAAGAGGATTCCAATGATGATGTAAGTGCAGAGAGTGATGGAAACGTTTCAGACGATGAAAATATGTCAACGACTGATGAGGAAGATGAACCGAAAACACCAAAATCTTCTGAAGATCCGAAGATGGATGAGAAGGACAATGAGCTGGACGTTCTTGAAGAAGAGATCAATGGCTCAAAAGTAAGGGATGTTCCGCTTCCACCATTATTAAGAGGCACGTTAAGACCATATCAGAAGCAAGGTTTAAATTGGCTAGCAAGTTTATATAATAATGGTACAAATGGTATTTTAGCTGATGAAATGGGTCTTGGTAAAACTATTCAAACTATATCATTGTTAGCATACTTAGCTGCAGAGCATCACATTTGGGGTCCTCATTTAATTGTTGTTCCTACGTCAGTTATGCTTAACTGGGAAATGGAATTTAAGAAGTTCGCTCCTGGATTTAAAGTTTTGACATATTACGGATCTCCACAGCAAAGAGCTCAAAAAAGAAAAGGGTGGAATAAACCAAATGCCTTTCATGTATGTATTACCTCATATCAATTGGTTGTTCATGATCACCAGTCTTTTAAACGAAGAAGATGGAGATATATGATTTTGGATGAAGCACATAATATCAAAAACTTTAGGTCCGCACGTTGGAGAGCTCTATTGAATTTCAATACTGAAAATAGATTATTATTGACTGGTACACCGTTACAGAACAATCTAATGGAATTGTGGTCTTTATTATATTTCTTAATGCCATCGTCCAAAGTCAATCAAGCTATGCCTGATGGATTTGCAAATTTGGAAGACTTTCAAACTTGGTTTGGACGGCCCGTTGATAAGATTTTAGAGAAGACGTCAAATGGAACTAGTTCAGATGTAATAGATGAAAATGATAAAACTACCCAAAGAATGGATGAGGAAACAAGAAACACGGTAGCAAGGCTACACCAAGTATTGAGGCCGTATTTATTACGGAGATTAAAAAAGGACGTTGAGAAGCAGATGCCTGGTAAATATGAGCATATTGTCTACTGTCGTCTCTCTAAAAGACAAAGATATCTATATGATGATTTCATGTCTAGAGCTCAGACCAAAGAAACGCTAGCGTCTGGAAATTTCTTATCCATCATCAATTGTTTGATGCAATTGAGAAAAGTTTGTAATCATCCAGATTTATTTGAAGTAAGGCCTATAGTTACATCTCTTGCTATGCCTAGATGTGTTGCAAATTCATTCACATCTACGGATTCGGTTGTCAGAAAATATTTAAATGACGATAGTTTCAAAGGTCAAGTTTCTTTAAAAGCCTTAAATTTGGATATCACAAGCCTTGATCAATTAAATTATTTCACATCTCAAACCACTAGTAAATTAAAATCTTCCAACGAATTAGACATGCAAGCTGATAAATTGAATGAATTAATATCTACCTCAGAATATGATAAACCAAATTTAGACAATTTCTTGGAATATTATAAATTTATCAAATCAAATGAACAAGTAGGTATTAGAGATAATCTCAAACATGCTTCATATTTGAACAGCTTGAGATGTGACAGAATTCCTCTTCTTGGTGAATCTATTATTAAGTTTCTTCAAACTGCAACTCAACCAAGACAGCCATTTACAGACGCTTATAACGATATTATTCTTTCAATACCCAGTAGAGTTGAAAAGATGGATGAAATAATTGAAAAGTACTCTGTTCTTACACCTAGCGTTGTTACATTGGATATGAAGGATCAGTTGATTCCTTTATCAACACAACGTACAATTATGAATGAGGTTGCAAGTAACAATATTGATAATCCATTTCATAAATCACAAGTGAAATTATCAATAGCATTTCCTGATAAATCATTATTGCAATTTGATTGTGGTAAATTGCAGAAATTAGCAACATTGTTACAGGACTTGACTGCTAATGGACATAGAGCATTGATCTTTACACAAATGACAAAAGTCTTGGATATTCTAGAACAATTCCTAAACATTCATGGTTATAGGTATATGAGACTTGATGGTGCTACAAAGATCGAAGATCGTCAACTTTTGACAGAAAAATTCAACAGAGACTCGAAAATTCCAGTTTTTATTTTATCCACCAGATCAGGAGGGTTGGGTATCAACTTAACAGGTGCGGATACAGTTATATTCTATGATTCAGATTGGAACCCTGCCATGGATAAACAATGTCAAGATCGTTGCCATAGAATCGGTCAGAGTAGAGATGTTCATATTTACAGATTTGTTTCTGAGTATACTATTGAATCCAACATCTTACGTAAAGCAAACCAGAAAAGGCAGTTGGACAATGTGGTTATCCAAGAAGGTGAATTCACAACCGATTACTTCGGTAAATTTTCGGTCAAAGATTTAGTCAATGATGCGGAGGTGGCAGATATTCCTGACAAACCACTCGAACCCGCCGATGGTAACGTAGAAAACGTATTGGCACAGGCTGAAGATGAAGATGATAGAGTAGCCGCAAACGCGGCAATGAAGGAGGTGGCTATTGACGATGAAGACTTCGACGAAGAATCAAAAGCTGCCACGAATACGGCAACACCATCCCAGACTCCTGGTCCTGATACTGCTGGCTCTGGAATTGTTGATTCTACTGTAAAGAAGAACAACAAGAGAGATAGCTTGGAAGATGTGGATTACGATGATGGTGTTAGCCATGTCGACGAATACATGTTAAGATTTATTGCCAATGGTTATTATTGGGATTAATCAAGCGCTATCACTGTAAATACAATATATATATAGACATTACCAATTGTATAATAGAATCAATAATTTAATAGTAATTGCAAATCCTTAGACTCTGTGAATCTGCTACCAATGAGAAGGTAGTGTGCATTTACAATCTTCTATCCTCAACCTTTCATTCTTATATTCGAATAAGTATGCCTCTACTCTCTTATTGAAGCAATTGAATTAAAGAAAGTAATAAATATGTCATCTGGTATTCAAGCATTGTTAAAGACTGAAAAGGACGCTGCCGAAATTGTTAATGAGGCTAGAAAATACAGAACTAATCGTTTGAAGACAGCTAAAGCAGACGCACAAAGTGAAATTGACGAATACAAGAAACAAAAGGAGACTGAATTAAAAAATTACGAGAAGGAGCATGAGGGATTGAATGAATCCATTGACAAGGATGCAGATGCCCAAGTTGAGGGCGAATTGACGGAAATAAAAAGCAAATTCGATGAAAAGAAAGACTCAGTCGTAAAATTGATAGTTGATGCCGCTATCAAGCCAACTCCAGAAATACACGTTAACGCCGCCAAATAAACGCATTGAAATCAAGTTATTTTAAAATATTTGGATTTTGACTATGTGGTTTGTTTAGGTCAATATATTGTTTTTGGTTTTCACCTCAAATCATGGTAGAAATTTACTTTTACTTCTATTTTACGTTTCGTTAATATACACATCTTTTTATTAATATATAAAGTACACAGATTAAGCCCTTTGGTGTTTAAGCGCCACCTTTAGCTAATTTTTTAAATGCTTTAATAATTTCCCACAATCTATTATCATACCCAGCGGTATTTAATGCACTGACAAATCCCCAAGCCTTCTTATCACTGTTGATAGGGTAGTCGATTTCAGGTGGGATACTGGTTGCTATTCCTAGCATTCTCAATATTGGTTTATCCATCACTATTGACTTTGCTACACATAGTCCGGTAAGGCCTTCTTCGCCTCCAAACTTACCATACCCTGATTTCTTGATACCTCCGAATGGCAATTGTGCCACGTAATATGTAGCAAAATCATTAATCGCAACATTACCACTCTCCAAGCTATTGGCAATTTCATTACATTGATGGAAGTTTTTGCCAAATATAGAGTTTCCAAGACCAAATTCTGTTGCATTTGATATGGTAACTGCTTCATCAGCATCAGTTGCCTTAATCATTGTTAAAATTGGACCAAATACTTCCTCTTGGAAGATTTTCATAGACTTATCAACATCAACCAATAATGTTGGTTCAAAGTAATGGCCTTGGGGATAGTTTGGATGCTGATAAGGTTTTCCCCCGTGAACCAAGCGTGCACCCTTACTTACTGCATCAGAAATCAAATCTTCCAAATGTTGGAATCTGTTATCCGATATCATTGCTCCTAAATCTATTTCATCAAGTTGATCTATATCTGACCCGAGACGCAAATGCCCAATTCTCTCTGACAATATTTCAACTAAAATCTCGTATGCTTTGGGTAAACAAATCACTCGTTCAATACCAATACAATTTTGGCCAACACTTTGGAAGGTACCTCTCATAATAACAGATGATAAAGCTTTCAAATTAACAACATCATCTAAAACAATCAAGGAATCCTTTCCTCCTAATTCTACAACACAAGGAGTAAGTTCTTTGGCAGCAGACTCGACAACCTTATGCGCAACATTTTTTGAGCCAATAAAAGTAATATGAGATAAGCCAGGGTGGGATGTCAAATAGTCAGCATCTTCAGGATAGCAGCAGCATAACTGAATTAAGTCTTCATTTATATTTAACAGCTTTAAAACCGTTTTTACTAAGTCTACAAACCAAGTTGATGACCACAATACTTGCTCCGAACATTTAATAACAATTGCATTACCAGTAAATAGAGAAGCAATTACTGGTCCCATTAAATTATGGAACGGGTAATTCCATGATATCAAAGCAGCAACAACTCCCAATGGTTCATATCTCACTTCTCCATTCTTCATCAACCCAATCAACAAGTTAGATGGACCTGGGCGTTGGGACGGTCTTAATGCTTTTTCTCCATTTGCAATGATCCAATTCAATTTTTCTAATGTAACCATAATTTCGCCCATCAGAGCATCTAATTTAGTCTTTCCACTATCACGACATGCAACCCGAGCAATATCTTCTTGGTGATCAATGATAAATCTACTGAGCGTCTTTAAAAGCTGTCTTCTGAGACTAAATGTTGACTTGGCCCATACCTTTTGCGCTGCTTTAGCCTTAACAATTTTCTGATTTATTTCTTCCTTCGTAGTAGCAGTGAATGTACCTAAGTATTGGCTGGTTGCTGGACAATAGCTTTGGATTTTGTTTGGTTCATTTGGCATTCTTATTGAAAGATTTGGTGGATATAATCTCTTACCCTTCCAATGGGCTTTTGCCTCATCTGGTATAGGAATCTCTATTTTTAGTGGCTCTTCAAGCTTATTGTATTTATTTGGCCTAGGTGTTATGTATTTCGCATATATGTAATATAACGTTGGCAAAATTCCAAATACAAAGAACGTTGTAGATATCTGATATTGCCATTGCCATTCTTCGAATTTAAGGTCAATAGCGATCATTATCTGCTTTTAATTTTCAGAATTCGTAAAGTTCTTACATTTCAACCTAAATTTTCACCGAGACTTTCGATTAATGTTCGATTGTTGGAACTTCGCGGCTCCAAAAATGGTTGAGCAATCTTGCAGGCCAATTTGATTTATTCCACTATATAGAGATTATCGAGATTACAAAAATATTTTTCTATGTAATAAACTTAATCTTGGCCTTCTTCTTGAGGTTGAGCTTGTTGAGTTTCTTGTAGCTGCAATTGTCTCAAAACCTCAGTGAAATCATCTTCCTCGGTTTGATTTTGAATGATTGAACCAATAACATTCTGATCGACGTGGGTTAACAAGGAATCTACAACTTGGTCTTGCTTCGTGTTGACACCAGTAAACTCATTGTATCTAACGGTATCATTTTGAGGTGGTAAAATATCATATTCATAAATATCATCTCTTGCCCAAACTGATTCTGGAACTTTAGCCATAATCTTATTTTCACCAGATAATATTGCAAATCTAATCAAGTTAAATGGTATTTCTTTATTTGGAGTATCCGCTTTTTGAAAACTTGTAAAAAGACCATAAATTGACGATGTTATAGATCCTTTTGAGGAGTGGATTTTCTCTTCTTGAAACAATCTGAACAATTCATCATGTAAAAATTGTCTCTTAGATTGATCGTTCCACATTATTCCGGCCCTAACCAAGTAGGTCTCAGCCGCTAATACCATTTCGTCGTTAATTGGAATTTCATGTTCCTTAATGGGTATGTCGTGAGATAAACCAATTATTTCTAACAACTTATAGGAGGTATATGGATATCTTTGGTATGCAACTTTCAACAGAGATTTGGCATTTTCAACATCATCCAAATTCAAATATGCCAATACCGTAGAAAATGCTAAACCGGGAGTTAACCATTTTTCGTATGTCATAGCAAGAGGAGATTTAGTAAATCTAATCAAATATTCGTACTCCTCGCTCATAATTGAATAATAATCCAAGAAATATCTGACTCCTAAGGGATCTTCTGCTGGAGATAATGACAATAAAAATTTGCAATATGAAAGTGCAGTTAAAAATGTTGATCGATCGCCCAAATTCATAATATATCTGAACAAACATAAATAAAATTGTCTGTTTAAAAATGATTCGTAAGGTAAACGTATCAATCCATTTTTGCCCTCATTCAACAATTCATGAAAGTTTCTATGGAAAGTTCTGTCAAAAACAAAAAGACATTTTTCAATTAAAGCATTACTAGTTGACTTATCACTTCCCTGTCTCAACAAAACCATCGCGACTTGAAGCAATGTTTCTGCATGGTAAGGATACTGCTGTAATAAATGCATTAATGATTCAGGGTCTGGTGTCATTACCACTGATGCATAGAATCTAGAATTAGCTACCCGCTCTTGGGTTGTGTTGATTTTGTTGAATCTGAAATACTTTACACCTAAAGATAATTCTTTCTTTAATTTAAATTCCAAATCTTCGAAATCAGCTGTGTCTTCTTTATAATCTAAGTAATTGATGATTTCATTAAATCTTAATTCTTCCATACTCATCGGTTTCTGCGTTGTGGGCAACCAGTCATCTCTAATTCTTGTCAATAACAATTTTCTAGTTGTACCTGGAACTCCTCTACGGTCCTTTCCACACCATCCCCTAGTTAGCTTTGCTAATTTTTTGAATTGTTGTAAGACTTCTGGAGAGATAGCTAGGGAGGTCGTTGTGTTGGCATCGTCGATAGTTTCCATCGACAAATTACCAAATAATCCCCTAAACTCGTGGTCAGGATCTAAGTTCCTAATGGATCCTATAGAAAGTAACGGTAATGATTGTTTCAACCTGTTCATGGTAAACTGTTTAAAATTTGAATCATAACTTGATGCTGGTTCCAAGATTTCATCATATTCAACTTCAAAGTCATATTCATCTTCATTGACATCCGCAGTAATTGCAGTAGAGCCTTTTGATTTTCTGGCCTTTTCTTCGTCTTTCCTTTTTGCTTCTATCAATATTTGATCCAATTCCTCATCACTATCTACAGGCTTCTTAGCAGGCTTCTTGTTCTTCTTCTTCTTTCGACTCGATTTCGAATTCTTGGGAGGCAAAGAAACCTCCGGTTCTTTTTCTTCCTTTGCATCGTTCTTTTCTATATTTTGTTCTGCTTCCTCGTTTTCACTTTCATCATCGCCATTCAATAAGGCAAATGCATTGAAAGACGTTTTTGGTCTGGACTCATATTCACTTTCCTCGCTCTCTGAAACTTCTTGCGAGTCGCTAGCAAGGTTCGATAAGCTTTCGTTTCGTTGCTTCTCTAATCTTTTCAATGCCCTTGAACTCATATTTAGTAAAACTTAGTTTAAAGCTATGAAATATTAGAAATACTTTTATATTTAGGTATGTTTTTCATACGTACTGCATCTAATAGTTGAAGCAGTTGCTTATTTTTGTGGATGCAAATTATTTTATTATCACATACAGATGTCGTTATTATTGATGATTCTATATTAACCAGTCAAGAGTAGAGGAAAATGTATGGCACACATTCAAGCAGAAGCAGTTCTTCTGTTGAAATACTTAACCCTTTGGTTGAAGCTCCAACAAAATTTAATATAATACCAAATAGTTCTCACCCGCATTTTCCTAGAACTAGATCAGAACCAATATCTAATATGGAAAAACTAGCTACGACCGAACTGATAAAAGATTTTAAGGCAGAACAGTTGGGGTTATCCAGTATATCTAAAATTTCCCTGGAAGGTGACTGTAATTTTTCGCAACTTTCAGAATTTTATGGAAAAAATACAATAAATATAGTGAATGATCAGTTGACGAAAGAAACTAAAAATGAAGCTTCAAATCTCCGTAATAATACAACAATACCCAATTCAAAATGGTCATTTACATATCCGAGGGATGTTTTTTGGATAATAGAAGAAAAAGACCAAATATTTGAAATGAATTGTGTGAATGAGAATCGTGCTGCAACGGAAGAAATATCGCATACAGATGGGAGAAATTCAGTAACAGGATATCTGAAGGACTTCGATTACACCAAAGATGAACCGGTATTATCGCCCCAAGAAAGTACGTACGCATTAACCACGTCAGATTATATTTCCCCCATACCTGCAACATCATTTTCTCCTCAAGACAAATCAAACACTACCCAGAAATATAAATTGCAAAAAGTATTGGAAGAATTGCTTGATAGCGAGGAAAATTACGTTGTATCATTAACTTTGCTACTCAATTACTACTTAGAACCGCTAGTTAGCAACAATATTTATAGGTGTGGATTACCATTGATTATCATTAAGAATCTTTTATTAATACTAATAGAAAGCCACACCAATATGTTGCAACAATTGAGATCGTTGTACCAAAATCCTCGAAATCAGGACTGTGAGCGATCAATAGTATACATTGCTACGGAAGTTGCAAAGAATATATTTGACATTGGAATTAATGTTCCTATTTATGAAGAATATTGCAATGTTTATGAAAGTGTGTTGAAAATAATAAAGGATTCTGGCCATATAAATTCTAAATACAAGAAAGATTCTAACCAAGCATGGGTCAAAGGCTGGAAAAACTACTTAGAGGCAACACAACCGATCTCTAAGAGAATGGATTTGTCCTTTTTATCATTAGTGCAAAAACCCATTTCTAGAGTTGCCAAGTATAGGCTAATTATTGAATCTTTATTGAAATATAGCGGCACAAACAGCTCCATTTATACGTATTGCAATCTTGTTAAATCCAAGCTAAATGAATTAAACGATAATTCAAGAGGATATATAATGAACGATAATAGCGCTAAGATTAATAATTTTTTGAACTTTGCTGGTACCTCCTTTGGAATTGACTTATCACTGGAGTTCTTCGGAAAATGCTTGATGATAGGATCATTAACAATAGTTTGGGTCGAGAATGATAATGAGAAGTCAGGTACAATGGGAGTCTTCTTATATAAAAGTCATCTTATCATGAGCGATATTTCAATTAGAAGGAACACGAAAAATGAGATTAAATTCATCATACCTTTATCAATTTGCAACCTTTTCAGTGATCCCAAAGAGTGCGATGGAGGACTTTATTCAAAATACCCACATACAATGAAAATAATATTTGAGTATCAGTTCTGTCAATACGAAATTTTGATAATTTCCATAAATAAGACAGAGCAGGACGTATGGAGTGATTATCTCGATATATTAATCAATCATGTCAATGGGCCTTTCAAATTAGGTTATACATCCACCGATAGCTCCAATTTAATAATATTGTACCCAGAAAACATAATTCCGTACGATGTTTCCCTTTTGAAAGTATCAACCTATCGTAAATTCAAAGACTATTGCTACTTTAAAAATCCTATATCCTTAAACATCATGATTGAATTTCCTATTTACCAAGAAACGATGCAAAATAGGTATGTTTTAATCGAAGAGGGAAATCAACCAATGATTTATCCACAAGCATATTCCCATACAATTTTAATAATTATTACTAAAATGGAACGAGCTAGCGCAGAGATGAGTCTTGCATCAATGTGGAGTAAAGAGTTACCTCTAATATTTCCCAATATACAAGAAAACAAGACTAAACCAACCATAAAAAAAAGTTCAAGTTGGTCGCTGTTAAAAATGGGCATGGGATCGTTTCGTGGGTTAAGGACCTCCCATAGCTTCAGCGAAGGTATCAATTCATTAAGATTACACACTCAAGATAACATAGAGCAGAATCACGAAGAATTTTCAAAGTTTGTACACGATTCGAAAAAATTAAAAGATACGGAGACAATCGATGCTGACAAAATTATAACTTCCGACGTCACAGACTCTGAAATAAGACGGACCAATTCGAAATCGTATAAGTTCAAGAATGCTGTTCTAGGATTGTTCCAAATTTCCCGGTCTAGTTCGATAAAAATGACTACAGATTGATTCATGAATACTTCACGTTTATTGTTAAATCAGATTGTATAAACTCGTTAAACATTAATGCGATGACATTGTCAATAAAATCAGGTCAATTACTGATGATTAACGAAGGTGTTACCAATTGAATCATTCTTGGATGCACCCCCTCTACCCAAGTGGGTACCACTCTTATCTGTTCCTTCATTTAAGATTATCTTGATAATTTCATCAACATCAGATTTGCCGAATTGCATAGTCAATTCTTGCTTGGAAGCTTCGTCTAATACACCTTCATTACCACCTTGTCTATTAATAAAAACCTTGTAGATTCCAACTATATCGATCAATGGGATTGTTGTATCTCCCTTCTTATATTTTTCAACTAAATCAGTGTCTTCAATGAAGACAACGAAATCAGCTTCATTATCACCTTTGTAAAATACTCTGTGTGGTCCGGCTCCTGACATTTTGTTTTAATCTATTTTTCTAAACTTATTGTTCTTAATAATAATAAATTCAATAAATTACAGGTAAAATACATAACTATTTATACCATTGAATAATTGACCATAGCAAAGTAAGAATCGACGGCTTCCATGCTATTACTTGCTATTGCTGCAAAGCGTGATTGTATGTTCGTTCATTCTAGCCGTGATTACGTAACAATTTTCCTAGGCTTGAATTTAAGTGATCTCCAAGAATACCGACATTAAATACTATGTAGTTACTATGGTGGCACAGCCAAAGTCATTGGTTTCCATTACGAGACTGCGTTTCAACTATGCGGTTTAATTTTAGGTAATAATCTGAAGCATAGCGACAAACCTAAGATTATGAATAGGCAACGGTTTGTGTGTTTTTGATCTGATGGACTAAACGTAATCCTCGTGCGTATACTATATTAGGAATTACAAGTAAATGTGACTTCATCAAAAAGTCAATTGGTGAATCACTATGACGAGAGTGTACATGATGCAGCAACTCAAGCATGATGACACTTGTTATATTATTATCGCGCGAGGATCTACGCATTTTAATTGGTATTTTTGATCACAAAATTATATGCATTAATATATGGAGGGTTGGCCGAGTGGTCTAAGGCGGCAGACTTAAGATCTGCTGGACAGTTGTCCGCGCGAGTTCGAACCTCGCATCCTTCATTATTTTTGATAATTTTTTAACTTCATATGCAATAGCAGATGGTTTCTTGCATTGCTTGTAGCAACTAGATTTCTGTTGCTTCAGTTGTAGTTAAAAAAATAAATTTTTCCGAAGTTTATTTCGTGCTGTATGGTTTGATGAACTAGCTGTATAATATTTTTTGTAAGGGAACTGGGTCTAAATTAGGTAATTCTTACTACTAACACTTGATATACTATGTAGATTCTACTAATCTAACTTTAACTTGACTTATAGATTGACAACTAACTAATTACTCTCTATTTAGGTCCTAATTCCCTTAACCTCTATTCTGAGATTTACCGGGATTCTTCCACATATTTATAGTTTTGCAATCGTGGCTGTAATTGCAAGACGTATACCTTGCAACGCGTACTGTACGTATAACACATATATATATGGGCATGTTCTCTTACATTTTTATAATTATCCGATATAGTGTAACGGCTAGCACGGTTCGCTTTCACCGAGCAAACCCGGGTTCGACTCCCGGTATCGGAAATGTTTTTTTTTACATTTGTATTTAGCTGTTTTGCAATCAGTTGAGCGATTACCAAGATTAAACAAAGTAATGCAAATAAATCAGAATATATTTTACGTATAAAACTATAAACTATATTTATTTCTTAGTACCGTATCTTGATACTGTCTTACCGTCAGGGATATTGTATAAAACAGGACGCTTACCTTCACTATAAGGTTGGTCCACTCTGTAGTAACCCTTTCTTTCAAATTGAATGATATCGCCGGCCTTCATGTTACGGACACTTAAATCAGCAAAAGCTTCAACCGTGAATTCAGTTTGTGGAGTAAGGAAATCTTCAAAGTTATCGCCTTCTTCTAATTTGTCCTTAGTAATCAAATGATCAAAGTCCATTAACTCAACCTCAATTTTATCCTTGGTATCAGCCAACCAAGTGATTTTCTTGGAAGTTTTACGGAAATCACCTTCCACGTGTAAGTTAGCTTCAATTGCTTTGACAATATCACCTTCCTTAACAACCTTGGAAACAATAACATTACCCCAGTCCATAAAAGTGATTTCTTCACCGTCTACCAAGCCTTCAGCGTCAGCTTGGTCGATTAAAACTTGATTAGAGTAAATAACAGGCTTGTTACCGACTTCTGGGTTCTTTTTATGCTTTGGCTTTTCTTCAGTGAATGGCTCAGATGGTCCATTTAACAACTTGACAGGAACAGCGTTTTTCGCATCGACAGCAGTATGCCTTGGTGCAGCTGGGTCAATAATTTTCTTGTTCAAGGCCCAAATAACAGACCAATCTAAGTTAATAATGTTTCTTGAAGGACCTTGAGCGATAATAAAGTTTCTGATACCTTCAACGGTCATACCTCTTCTTCTAACACCTCTAACAGTTGGGAATCTTGGATCATCCCAATTGGAAACGTAGTTCTTATCAACAAACCATTGCAATTTTCTCTTAGACAATAAGGTTCTGACGAAATTGACTCTGGCGAAATCCCAAATATCAACCTTACGTAAACCTAACGCATCAATGATCCAATTGTATTGTGCATTACGGTCTCTGTATTCGTTTGTTCTTAAAGCATGGGTGACACCTTCAATCGAGTCAACTACTGGAGCACAGAAATCATAAGTTGGGTAAATCTTCCATTCGCTTCCAGTTCTGTGATGTGGTGTAACATTACATCTGTAGATGACTGGGTCTCTTAAGGTTTTGTTTAAAGCAGTGTAATCAATCTTAGCTCTAAGACAATTCTTTAAACCTCCTTCGGTACCATTTTTCATTTCTTCTGTGAAAATCTTCAAGTTTTCTTCGACAGATCTTTCTCTTCTAGCAGAAGCATCACCTACCATTCTTTCTTCTCTCATCTTTTCTAACGGAGTGTCATCACAGTAAGCTTTACCATCCTTGATTAATTTAATTGCTAAATCGTACATATCTTGGAAATAGTCTGAAGAATAAGTGATTTTATCACCTTTAATACCTAACAAGGCCAAATCTTCAATAATCGAGTCTTGGAATTCAATCTTTTCCTTAGTTGGATTAGTGTCGTCGAATCTGATAATCAATTTACCCTTGTAAGCGTGAGCAAAGTATTCATTCAAGACTGCAGCCTTAGCATGTCCAATATGCAAATATCCAGATGGTTCAGGTGGGAAACGAGTAACAACCTTTCCAACTTCAGCATTTGGTAAATCGATTTCAAAATTAGCCTTGTGGGTCTCTTTCTTACCCCCGTTCTTGGACGACTTAGCTGACTTTCTTAATTCATTGACTAATTTGGTCATGTTTTCAACGCTACCGTCAAACTTTTTATCAGCAGCTAATAAGTTGTACCATCTCGAGACATTTGTGTAAACGCCATTTTTGATAACAGAACCCATTAAAGCATTGGCTCTCAATACACCCCAAATAGCAACATCAGCTAAGGAATACGAATATCCAATAACGAATGACCTGAAGTTTAAGTGGGCATCTAGTTTTTCTAAATCACCCGCTAATTCCTTGAAGTTCTTATTAGATAACTTGTCCAAAGCAAATTTGATCCATTCTTGAGATTTGGCTTGATCACTAAGAATAGATGGAAACTTTTCAGATAAGTAGTTTAATATATCTAACTGGTTAGAATAGGTTTTGCCTTCTGGAGTAACCAATTTAGCACTAGCGTCTGTGGAATCAACTGTCTTCTCATCGACAAATTCGATTGGGATTGAGATATCAGAATCACTGGCATCGATAAATCCGACACCAATTAAAGATGGGTATGCGACTAAAGGAGCCTTGGCAGCTACTGTTAAACTAAAACTCATGTTTAATTTTGTTCAATGTTGGTATGATTTAGTTAAGTCTTTCAAGAGAGTCAAATAATTTCGGCCATTTTATTGAAAAATTGAGAACGTGAAAAAAGTCACGTTCTTACAGGATCCTTAGGATTTTAAATATTCCTTTAAGCTGTAGAGTTGGTCCTACTTAATTTCACAGCAACGTTCAAACAAGTCCTTGTTAGGATAAATAATAGCATATCTACATATAATGAGCTCCAGTACGAATACTTCAAGCTCGAATGGAAATCAAAGGCCTACAGCGAAACGGTCACCATCGATTTTGGTCACAGATGCAAGAAGCACAACGTTAAAAGGTGCTCGGGCACCTTTTGCAGGCCATAATTATAAAAAGCAACAGCAACAGCAACAAAGGCAACAGAGAGTGTTGCCATCGAGATCTAATAAGTATACAGATATTTCCGTGGACAAACTATTGAGTAATTCGAGTGATATTCCATCAGGACAGAGGAGACTTCCACCTATGCTATCCAATAGTGGTAGGAATACTGGGGTCAATTCACTTGGATCTTCGAATCGAGCTATGTCACCACCGCCAGGACAAGTACGGATGCCCAATACAATGTACATGGAACCGGGTTTACTGCGGAAAAACATGAGAAGCATTCCTAAATTGTCACAATCATTACCATCAAGAACATCGAAAACGTCACAGAAGTTAGTGTTAATTCCAGATCAACAGCGTTATAATTCATCACCACCGCCGCCACCACAAGCACAACAACCAGTCTTAACAGCAACCCCGGGTGTCACCCCTGACTTACAAGCACAAATACAAAGATCGAGAGCTGAACTTATGCCGAAGGAAGCAAGGGCCCATGAATTTAGTCGTATGACAGCGTATTTCATTTGTGAACAATTTAATTTAATACCTGTATCGAACTTCTTGAAGGAGAATCATGAGGTGAAGCCTCGTCTATATGATGAAGCACTTTACATACCATATTCTTTGCCGTTGTTGCCGGGTGCAGATGGCTTCAGAGTCAAATCTAACAATTCTGCAAAGCTACTTCCTAATAAAAGATACATGGAAAAATTGATAAATAAAAGTGAACAAACGGACCATTTATATGAATATTATTCAGGGGTGGAAACTATCGAAGATGTCAATAATTATTCGATGGATCCTGAGCTAGAGACATTTGACAGTAACGCTCCATTTGATCCTTCCGAACCCCAATTTTTTGCACCACCTTTGGAATCAGAAGAGAATGAAAGTGATGGCCCTGCCAGTAGTGATAACGAATCAAAATCAAACAGTATAAATCAACGTGGATCAGGACCTCAGGCAAACAAAACCAATAATAATAGAGACTCTAAAACGTCCAATGATGATTCTGATAAAGTGCCTTCCAGCAGTGTTGTGCAAGCTGAATTATCTAAACATCATGCCGAGATGTTTATCTTCAGATACGGCATTGTTGTATTTTGGAATTTTTCTGAAATTCATGAAAAAAACATTCTAGCAGACCTTGCATTTGCATCTGATAAACCCCAGCCACTATTGGTGAATCCAATTCACGAACAGGACATAGAAACTGAAGAATTTCATTTTGAATATGATGATCAAATACATAGACCAAGAATATATAATGATATGATTACGTTAAGATCTGGTGATCATCTTATCAAATTGACAATGTCCCATGCAATAGCGCAACTGACAAAGTTGTGTTTATTTGAGAGTAGGATGGTGAATAATTTACAACTGATTTCGAAGTTGCCCAAGAAATTAGCTTTGACGGGTAGGCTAGGATTGAAGAGGCAACAATTATTGAAAAAGTCAGGTAAACTTTTCAAATTACGAGTTGACGTAAATCTTTCTAGCTCAATTCTAGATACCCCAGACTTCTTTTGGTCTTTCGAACCTGCATTGCATCCATTATACAACGGTGTTCGTGAATATTTAGAAATCGATCAAAGAGTTCAAGTCTTAAACGATAGATGTAAAGTTTTCTTGGAATTTCTGGACATCGTTAGTGACAGTATGAACGAAAAGAACACTAATAGAATAACTTGGATGATTATTGTCATCATATTTATGAGCTTATCTGTTAGTGTCTTTGAATTTATATTGCAAATTGTATAGCATTGATGTATCGCTTGTATACACGCATATTTTTATTTAGGTAGAGAAGTTGTAGTATTAAGTGAATCATTGACGAACCCGACATCTAATCGAATGGAATATGTCACTACCTTCAAAATATGCACCAGAAGGATTGAGCACATCTGATCAAAAGAGAACCATTACGGTTGGTCGCAATCGACCCAAGAAACCAATAAACTATGCCATCAAAACAATCGAAGATAGGATTGATGAGGCAGTAAAACATTCACCATACAATATTGAGGACAAAGATAAACCATATGAAGATGATATTGAAATGGTACCTATGGATGATTATAATGAGGTGGAAATAATATCAGATTTTGTGAAAGCCAGTAGAAATAACAATGATATCTTGTATGATGATTCAATGGATATAGTATCGGAGACTGAGACTAACAATATATTTAATGATCTGGGAAATGTTTCTTATTTGGTTGTTGATACTAATTTTATACTATCTCATTTGAATGTTGTGAATGGTTTACAGGAAGTGGCCGATGATTATAGATTACAAATTATAATACCTATTACTGTGATGAAAGAATTAGATGGCTTGAAAAATTCAAACAGAATAGCCAATGAAGAGTCTTCAGACAAAATCTCTAACCAATCAGTAGGTCATTTAGCCAGATGGGCCAACGACTGGATATACTCGGCATTAGCGAAGAATAGTCCAGTTGTACGGGGACAAAAATTGAGACAGAGACTAGATAAATCTAACACTAAAGATGATGCCATATTAGATTGTTGTTTGTATTTTAAAGAGAAATATCAGACATCTTTGGTGGTGCTACTTTCAAACGATAAGAACTTTTGCTTAAAGGCTCTTTCAAATGATATTTTAACCGTTAGTTATCGTAAACATATGGATGTTGATATTATTGCTAAGACAATATACACTGAAAATGTAAGAAGGTTTGGAAAGCTAGAAATTAACCCAATAGAAATAGCTCAGTCGGATAACCGAATACCGTATGAAACGCATGAGCCGAAAGTCCAATATGAGAGTAATACCTCATTTGATGAAGCCTCACGAAAGATATTCCAAGAGATTCAGACTCTCACTCTCTCTGTAACACATCATTGCATGGAAAACAGTTATGGAGAGGATATAGACCTCATTAGGAACTATGATCGCAATACTGTAACTTCGCTTAAGCATTGTTCCGAAGTTATAATAAGGTTTTGGCTCCCAGTCTTTTCTAATTACTTTAAAGGAAGTCGTATAAAACCATTCGTTGAAGTAGAAGAAGGAAAGAAATTGATAAGGCAACCGATATTAGTAGATATCCCCTTAGAAAAGACGCAACTCAAGGAATTCATAGAATTATGGTCTGATATATTATCTACATTGTATCTGGCAGAAATGAATGAACAGCAAAATAATGCTTTAGAACTTCTCATTAAGAGATGGAAATACAGTGCATCATTAATAACCTAAAATACAGCAAATGGTTTCAAGTGTCCACTAGTGAAGATCAATATCATTCTTTCTTTATTCTAGTCAGTTTCTTACTCGCATCGTCATTTACAGATACATTCTGAGTATTATTTGTTGAACTCTCTAGTTTTCGTTTTCGAGGGCCAATAATTCCAATTTTCCTCACAACAGGCCGCTTCTTAGGAGAAATTTCACTACTTTCTCTCTTGAGAATTGGCGTGGGCTTGTCTTCTGACAGCTCTAATGACTCATCTGTCTCTTGTTTTATATGTATTGATTCACTTGAAGTATCCGCTGCGAAAGCCTTGGAGAAAACCCAAGACCTTTTATCGTTAATAGACTTCTCTATGCTTAGCCATACCTTGTCATACCAATTATCATTAGAATTTTGCTCTTTCTTTACCACATCCATATAAGAATTCTCTGTCGTTCGACTCCACAATTTTCTATCATATTTTTGTAAATATTTGGCATCCGTTTTATTGTTTTTCCTGTACTTTTTGATTAGTTCATCGCCATTGATGGCCTTGTAGTTCTCAGACAAATAAACGATATAGTGATCTTTTATATTAATGAGTCTTTCTAATTGTTCGAACTTATAATTAAGGTAATTATGATTTTCAAACTGTTGAAAATTGATTTGAGATATAAGGTCAATTGCATTAGATGGTGACTGTTTCACTACAGAAAAGTCCCAATCTATCTCTCCACTAAACTTCACATGTATGGTGCTCTCATTATCCGACATTGACCTGTTTATCTTCGTAATCGAGAACAGCAAAGTTTTATCAGCATCTCCACATTCAATTCCATTCCTTAATACCTCAAGTAGATAATGGAGTTTTTCATCTTCTGTATCTTCGATCCCGTAACTATTAGCCTTATCGATAATATCTTGTTTGGATAGTCTTTCTAACCATACATTCTTAAAGTCTGTGATATATATACTATATGCTTTAGTATTGAAGTCACACTGATATCCGTAAATAACTTTGCGAGGGTTAACAAACGGAACAAATACCGAGTTCCAAGATAAGGGAAGATCGAACATTTTAATAATTGTATATTATCAGCTCTCTCTAACGATGGTTATCCAACATAAAATATATTCTGATCAAGTTCCGGAGTTAGTGGAAAGAGTTTTAAAATTATATGAAGACAAAACTGAAAGTAAGAAGAATCGGAGAATAATTATCTCATTGGCCGGTATTCCTGGCTCAGGCAAATCAACACTATCAACAGAGCTTGTGAAACAGCTAAATACAAGGGTTAAAGCAATTGCGGTCCAACAGGATGGGTTTCACTTGTACAGATCAGAATTGAAGAAGTTATCGAATCCAGAAGAGGCATTCATTAGAAGAGGAGCACCTTTCACATTTAATGCTAAAAAGTTTTTGAACTTAGTTTCACATTTAAACGACGAAAAGTATTCCAGGAGTACTATTGAAGTGCCAACTTTCGATCATAAATTAAAAGATCCTGTTGAAAATGATAAACTGATAGATCCAGATACGAATATAATTATTATAGAAGGAAACTACGTTTTATTGAAAGATTTATATTGGAATGACATTAGTAAATATGTTGACGAAACATGGTTTGTTGATGTCCCGTTGAACTTGGTAAAAGAAAGGATTATAAAAAGACACTTGGAAGCAGGGATTGCTGAAAATGAACAAGAAGCAATTGCGAGAGCTGATGGTAATGATTTACTTAACGCTGAGTATATTTTAAAGAATTCTAAATCGGCAGATTTAACTATTATGACGAGGTAGAAAAATGATACGAAGTAATGCTTATATGATTTAAACGTGAAATTTAATTAAATATAGAAATTGTATAGACTTAGATATGTGAAGGACTTTAATGTACAAAAAAAGTAAACAATTATGATGCAACAGAACAATTTAAACAAAAAGATAATAGCGAATAAGAATGAAATAAATGCAATCAGATAAATTAACGAGGTTCAACGTTATAACGCATTTTAATACCCATAGCAGCCAATTCCGAATCCAAATATTTCAAAACAAAAGGAATCGCTACAGTTGTAGTATTTTCACCACCAACGAACTTCTTGCCTTGGCCATCTTGCCAAATCTCTGACTCATTAACATATTCACCTTGTTGACTGTAAGATTCGATTTTAACTGAACATCTTCTACATCTAATAGACGCAGCAGTTCCAATTCTTGGTACCGAAGTTTGAGTATTTAACAATGAGCCACAAGAGCGACAAACAGAAGTTTGAGTATAATCGGAACAATTCAATAATCTATCCTGTAATAAGAATGCAGTACCATGTCCAATTAAAGCATCTCTTTCCATCTCACCGACACGAATACCACCACTTCTTTTACGACCCTTAACAGGTTGCATTGTTAATGAATTCACTGGACCAGTAGATCTGACTTGGAATTTATCGTTAACCATATGTCTTAATCTTTGATAGTAAACACACCCAATGTATATATCAGCTCTTAATTCTTCACCGGTAGCTCCTGAGTACATTGGTTCATTACCGTGATAATTATAACCAGCTTTACTTAACTGTTCACCAAAGAAATCTGCAGGTGTATCATCTTCACTGAATTTCCAAGGAGTAGCATCTTGCGCAATACCATGTAAAGCACCCGCCTTACCAGCTAAGGATTCGACGAACATACCAATTGTCATACGAGATGGGAACGCATGGGGGTTGATAATGACATCTGGTTGAATACCAGTTTCAGAAAATGGCATATCAACTTGAGGCCATTTACGAGAACAAACACCTTTTTGACCATGTCTAGAAGAAAATTTATCACCGATTAATGGCTGTCTAGTTATTCTATACTTGATGGTTATTTGTTGTCCTTCTTGGTCTCCACTATCATCTCCCAATAATTTAACTTCTTCAATATAAGCAGGTTCAGTTGAATGATAAGTCTTGACTTTAGTTCTACCTAATGTATCATCATAGTACGCAACAATTGGATCACCCTCATCAACTTTAACACCGATCAATGGTAATCCATCAGCATCCAATTTTTCTCTCCAGGATTCAGGCCATTCATCAGTACCAAAACCAAAATGTTGAGTAATCGGATCCCCTCTACGTCTAGATTGAGACAAATCGACCTTTTCAACCTTATAAACTGTACCATAGCCAAAGCCTCTTTCATCTGCAGATTTGTTAATGATCATCGCATCATCCATATCATAACCAGTGTAAGAAATTACTGCAACAACAGCGTTCATCCCATTAGGGAAATTATCCATACCATAATCATCATACAAACTAGCCTTAACAATAGGAGTTTGACCAGTCTGTAATCTATACAATTTGTTATCAGATCTATGATTCAAAGCTACACCAGGGGTACCCATGGTTTGCTTACCCATTTGACATTGATACATATTTCTTGGTGATTGATTAAAATCCGAAAATGGAGTCAAATTAGCAAGAATAGATAAAATATTAGTAGGAGAAAATTCAACATGAGTATGAACGTTGTTTTCAATTTCAGCTGGTGTAACTGCAACATCCATGTAAACTTGTTCAAATGGACCTAAAATATCAGTCTTATTTAATGGTAAATATTTGGTTGGTCTCATCATTCTAGAGTGACCACCGAACAAATATAAACCTGGATATTGACCCTTTGTCGATGGTGGAACGTAACCAATTTCTAAGTCCAATGGCAAACCGTGATTTCCTTCAACTTTCCAGTATCTTAACGTATCCGCAACAATTTTACCATGTTCATGAGTAGTCCATCCCAAGACCTTACCATCTAATTGAACACAACACAAATTTGGTCCGGCAGCAAAACTGTGGGCAGGTGATACACCCAATTGTGCCAATGCGACGGGAACTTGAGAAACATCAGAAGCTTCAGTAGCAATTTGACATTTATGCGACAAATGGTTTAACAAACCACAAGGCGAACCATCTGGTGTATGTACGGGACATAAAAATCCCCAAGATTCAGGTAATAATTTTCTAACAGTTGTTGTCTTCAATTCAGCGAAGAAAGAACCTCTATGAACCATTCTGAAATGGGAAATGAATCTATAGAAATTAATCTTTTCAGCAACAACAGTATATCCAGAAACTTGCTGCAAATCTAAACCAGATTGAGAAACTAAGTTACCCGTAGATAAGAAGTATTGCAACTTTTGTCCGATGTTTTCATTGATTCTCATAAAAACTCTTGACATGTATTTTCTGTCATTAAAATTGATTGCTATACCACGATTTATGTCCGATTGAATTTGCAATTTAATATTTTGTAAATATTCATCAATTTTTTCTTTGATAATCATACCATATAAGAAACCACCTAATAAGACTTCTTGATGTTGGGTGGCATCTGGATTATCTGGACAACAATCACCGGCGACCAAAGAATATAATTTTCTAATCATGAATAATAACATTCTAAATTTATCTAAGTTGTTAGGCAAATGGACTAAAACAATTCTTTGCAAGACTTCTTTACCAACTTCGATATCGGACACATCAGGTGCTGAACCAAATACAATTCTGAATTTATCACCTAAATAAGCTAAAGTCTCTTGTTTAGAGTAGAGATTGTATTGCTTATAGGTTCTTAATAATAATTCCAAACGATCGGTCAAGAAAGAATTAGAAGTATCAGCTCCAATAATACCATCGAATATTTCACGGTCATTAGTCTCAATTAACGCCTTCAAGATCATCATTGCTGGAACCAAGTATTCGTTTTTCTTCCAAGAAAATCTGAAGGTGACATTACCATCATTCAAGTAATGCAAAACATTAGTTTGCGAGGTTTGATCTGGTCTAACACATCTTATTTGAATACCAAATTTAGTGTAGGAAGCACCCCTGTTACCAAAAGATGGACGGATAATAGCCATAGGATGATTACGACGTTGAACAATCAACATACGAATCAACTTTTCAATACCATTAACAATGAAATAACCACCCATTTCATCAGATTCTTCCTTTTGATCGACTAAATCACTTGGTGATAATTTTTCCAAATGACATCTATTTGTCTTCAACATTACAGGAACTTGCCCGGCTTCTCTAATTTCAGAAACCTCTTCACCATCGTTTACACTCCATGTAACTTTTAACATCAATCTAGATCTATACGTGGACATTCTTTCTCTACATTCCGAAGGGTAGGTTCTTCTATTAATTGAAAGTTTATCGTTAACTGGGACAGATGGCTTTGCAAGTTGAACAGATTCAACTCTAATGTTTAACTTGTTACCTAATCTGTCGACATCATTAGAGTCAAATATACTTTTGCTACCAATATCATTAACCGCCAAGTTTAATAAGCCGCCGTCTGGTCCTTCTGTCAATGCATTGAATGATCCAATATGTGGTGAAACCGCATCAGCTAATAATGGATATGCAGATTTATCTTTTGGAGGATTCTGGAAACGCTTTTCACGTTCAAGAGTTCTAAATTGAGCCCCCATGCTACTAATTAATATACCTTTTACCGGTTGATCTTAGTAAAATGATTTTGATGGTAATTCCCAACTTTTTCATGAGATTGTGAAGAGGTCAAACGAAAAAAAAAATTTATGAAGATGAGATCACATGACCATAATATATATTGCATAGATACTACACTTGATATATAGACCCAGACTATAGTAAATTCAAAGATGGCCAAGTCAAGGTTTGAATATGTTAAACAGTTCGAAAGAGAGAACTTTCTATTGCCAGATACTTATTTAATTGTAAGGGTTGATGGTAAAGGGTTTCACAAATTTAGTGAAGAATATGAGTTTTCTAAGCCCAATGATATCAGAGCCTTGAAGGTGATGAATAATGCAGCTAAGAATTTAATGGCACAATTCCCAGATATAATGATGGCATATGGAGATTCTGATGAATATTCGTTTCTTCTACGCAGAAAATGTAGCTTATTTGAAAGGAGAGAAATGAAATTGGTATCAACGTTTGCATCATTTATTTCGGTGAACTACTTGCATGAATGGAACCTTGAATTTCCAGAGAAACAAATAAAATTGGAACGATTACCCACTTTCGATGCCAGAATTGTAGTATATCCTACCATTAAACATATACGGGACTATTTTAGTTGGAGACAGGTGGATTGCCATATAAATAATTTGTATAACACCACATTTTGGACATTGGTGATCAAAGGTGGGATGACAGGGAAGGAGGCAGAAAACAAGTTATTGGGGACGGTTTCAAGCGATAAGAATGAAATGTTATTTAAGGAATTTGGCATTAATTACAATAATGAGTCTGAAATTTTCAAGAAGGGAACAATACTTGTTCGAGAATACGACTATACAAGAGAAGGAGATGATTTGAGCAAGCGACAACAACAAAGAGTTGAAAAACAACGTAAGAAAGCTCTGATAGAAGAATATCATCTTGATATAATTGGTGATACCTTCTGGAACGAAAGGCCATGGTTATTGGAATGAAATAAAAATATTACAAGTAGATAAATTTTTGGATATTAAATGTATATATTCAAAAAGTTCATATAATACAATACAATAAATATATAAATATATAAGTATATTTAGTACTTAATCGATTTTAAAGTGGAATAAAAATGCTGAATTGAAATATAAATTAGTACTAGTAGTAATAATATCTAACAGGAGACCGAAAAACTTTTACCTTTCTGAATGCAAAAACTTCAAATAAATAATTTTTCCGAAGAAAATGTTAATCTTCAACATGTAATTGACATGAAAACCCACAATTTGATTAAATGTTAGTTGAACGTCATGAAGAATGGTTCGATCGGATGAGATTTCAAATATATATGGAATCGCTGTAGGATTGAAGGGTGGACGCAGTTGAAGCGTGTGGAATTGTATTAGTTGAATTGAAATGAGGAGTGCTCGATGAATTTGAAGATGGGGAAGAAGTAGATTTATCGCCATTGTAAAAACAGTAGCTTTGTAATAAATTAGTATAAAATTGGGAATTGAAGTTGGTACTGTCATTTTCTTGGGGCATAGATTGTTTCGACTTGTATGATTTCGAATATTTTGGTTTAACGTTGGAAATATCGGAAGTTGAGTATGACATTTTAAGAGGGGGTCTTGTAGAAACCGCACCAGAAGAATATGATGGCATATTTGAAGGAGGCTCAACGTTGATTGTAGGTGTACTTGAAATAAATGGATTTGACCTTGGTTCGTGAGGATTCGACCTAGGTTCGCTCAAATTGTCATTAATGTTGTATCTGTTGTGAAAGTCCGATTTAGCTTTCGAGGAAAACGGCTTTTTAGAATACACATATTCGTCGTTCTTAATTATATCACCATCCAAAGCACAATCGGTCTTTCTATAGTTGACTAATTTTGTAACCAACTCGTCAAATTGAGAAACGGTGTTCTTAAAGGACGAGTTGTGCAACTTCGTGTTTGAAGTGGTTTCAAATGGTTGTAATGACATGTGATAGTTCTTCATGCTGTTATTGTCCCAGAAGCTGTTTCCGCCAACTTCATACTTGATGACAAATTGCAAGTCGAGTTGCTTTGGCATGTGTTCCAACGGAATGACAAACTTGAACTGGTCAAAGTTAACGGAAGAAAATGACTTGCTGTACGATATGTTATTGATAATGAGAACAGACCGCCAGTCATTGAACGTCAACTTGATCGACAAGCGTTTTTCAAACGCCAAATTCTTCACCATGATCAATCCAACCAACGCCGTCTTCTCGGGCGAGAGCTTGATCGACTGCAAGTAGCATGGCATATCCTGCTTGTCGTATATGTTTCTAGGTGGTCTGAAGTCCAGGTTCGCGATTCTGTACGTCGCAGGTCTCTGGAAATAAAGATCTTCATCGGACGACGTGTCACTGGTAATATCGCTCACCTCATCATCCTCCCACTTGAGATCAAAGTATCCCTTCGAGCTGAAGTCGTCCAACGCCTGCGGCGACGACATGGGTGTGTTTTCCGCTGTTGAAACCGTGCTAGGCGATTGCTGACCATCAAACATTTTCACGTTAGCCAACCGTGTGGCAAACCTTACTGATTTGTTGCCCAACTGTGATGCTGACAAACTTCTAGACAACCCACTCAACTTGAGCGACGATTTGATCAACTCTCCCGACTTTTTGCGGAGCAACCCTGGACGTTCATCTACTCTCCTTTCATCCCCCTTTATGCTATCTTTGACTTCACTACTACCGCTCACCTTGCCGCCCATTTTGATCGTGCTCAAGCTCGATTCCGTGTCACCATCTGAACAAATATCTTCGATCTCGTCTGCTTGCTTCGAGATTAAATTAGTCACCGTCAAGGGACTAACACTGGGTATTTTACTCATCGTGAATCGGCCTGGTGATTCTGAAGCCAATATGCCCTGCTTATTCCAAATATACTTTTTTTGTACCCGGCGTTAAATTTTACTATAAGAATTGCTAAATCCAGATATATATATAAATTACAAAAGGGGGGATCAATTTTTTTTGTTGAGTCTGCAGTCACCTGAGGGTTAAAATCTTTTAATAATGGTCCCTGAAAAAGAAATATTGCACGGTTTTGTACCAAACATTACACATTATGGTACGTCGGACTACACAGTGGGAGTTACAGGTGCATACCATCCCGCATCTACGCCCGAGTTGTTACCAACAACTCCACACAAAGTGGTATGTGGTAGCTGGAGTAGTACTGCTGGAATATGGGGAGATGTGAAGCAAGATGTTATACCAGCAGCACGCTGCTGGTAGGCGTAAGGATAGAGTCGGCGTAGAAAAATTTTCAGTTGCTCGTAGGAGGAAAGTTTTTTTATGCCGAACGCAACCGAAGGATTGCTATTGTGTAGATGTATTGTAGGGATTGTTTTGGGTATGAAAGAAGAAATCGCGACTGGCCGCCTGGAGAATTTCCCTATCGGAAGATATTAGCCCATGGGGAGGTGCAGGTAATGTTCCATAATTGGTGCAGCGGAGAGAACAATAGGAAAAGTGCAGATTTTGAATCACAATTCTTGTGGACGCGATGGGACGAAGTAGATGGAGTAACATGGCCCCAACTCGAGTGCTGAAACGGACGCGGAATCAGTGGTAGAGTTTGAAGTAACAGATAAAATAGCATCAGATACATTAGGGAATACCGGATAGACGGTAAAGACTAGAGGGGATAATACAAAGTCGGATGCGACCGCATCGAAAGATGCACGAACGGAATTGTGGCCGATGTCGCATGTCGTGTGTCATAAATGTCGCGGGTGGAAGCGAGTCGGTGGTTCGGCGAGCACCGTAAATGGCAAGTGTGGTAGTTGAGTGAGGGTGATGGTGGAGAGTGGTGTTTCGGAGAGTGATCAGCTGGCCAGGCCGATATCTTGTTGGGGACATGCGGCTGTGGCAGAAATTCTTTTGACAATATCTGGCTGGTATTTGGTCCTGGGGAAGCGGCTGGTTATCTGATTTTTACTCCGTGGGGAGGGAGTGGCCTGCAGACCGTCTCTACTGTAGCGAATTACTTCTGTGCCGGAAAGATCAAGGCTGGTGTAAATATATATTCAGAAAAACATCCCTACATATTTACTATTAACTACACCTTCGTACATACCACATTAATTATCTATCTATATATCCGGCGCAAGTCGATCAATTCTTCGACGAGTCCTCCTTCAAAGTGACAATACGGTTCAACACCAACTTGTCCGCGCTCGAATCCTTGTCCATGCAGAAGTATCCCACTCTCAAGGCCTGGAATCTCACCGTTTCGACACTCGGTTTCTCTTTGATGTTGAACTCGCTTCCTTCGATAGGAATATTCAATGGTGACTTATCCTTAATTTCGGTGAAAGCCGATTCGACAATCGCATCGCAGTAGATTTCTTCTGAGTGCTCGTTGAGATCATTCAAGAACCCGTCTGGGTGAGCCGATGGGTTCTCGCTATTGAACAATTGGTTCTGAATTCTCACCTCATTGATCTTGATTGGCGAAGAGGCCGTTTTAGGAACCCATTGGATATACGTCTTAGGTTTCTTGAACGTACCGTCGTTGTCATAGTGCACGATGATCTTCGTCACCTTACCCGCGTCATCCTTGACAGCATCCTTGACAGAAACGTTGAATGGTACCTTAATTAACCCAACCGGTTGGCCAGGGGCTAATCTAAAGTAGTCATCGGAAATAGAGTCTCTGTAGTCAGATCTGTCAATATAGAAGCGCTTAGTGAATGGGACCTTTCTGGTTCCGAATTTAACAGTGTCACCTGGTTTGTAAGGCACCTCGACCAATTCCTCGTACCCTTCTGGTAAGTTCTCAACCTCGACTTCGACAGGGTCAAGAATCATCATCAATCTTGGGGTCGTTTGGTCCAAGAATGCTCTGATAGCACTGTCGAGTCTCACTGCTTGAATATTAGTCGTTGAAGTGGTGACCCCTAAAGTGTTGATGAAACTTAAAATTGCTCCCGGTGGAACCCCACGACGACGGATAGCTTCTAAAGTGTACAATCTAGGATCATCCCATCCTCTAACAATACCTTCGTTGACTAATTTAGCAATCTTTCTCTTACTCAATATGGTACCAGTAATATTTAATCTACCATACTCTCTTTGTGCTGGTCTGTAAACATGTAACTCGTCACACAACCATTCGTAAGACTCTCTAGAAAGTCTAAATTCAGTAGTACATAATGAATGACTAATGTTTTCAAAAGAATCAACAAGACAGTGAGTAAAATCGTACGTTGGGTAGATCTTCCATTTGTCCCCAGTTCTATGGTGGGGCTTGTCTAAGACTCTGTACGCTACAAGATCCCACATTTGTGGAGATGGCGATTCCAAGTCCTGCTTCATTCTCAAAGTGGCCTCTCCACTCTTATATCCACCGTTCTTCATCTTACGGAATTCAGCCATATTATCTTCAACGCTTCTTGAACGATGCTTACATGCAAACCTTTCTCCACCTAGGGTACCATCTTCCTTCAACCCTCTTTGAGCCTTAACTTCTTCAGCCGTACAATGGCAAACATAACCCTTACCTAAGCTGATTAATCTCTCCGCCAAATCGTATAACTCATCAAAATAGTCGGATGAATGAGTAACTTTCCATGGTTCATATCCTAACCAGTCGATCATTTTTTCAATTGACTTGAAATAAACTTCTTCTTCTGCTTCAGGGTTGGTGTCATCGAATCTCAAGTAACAGTTACCACCATTGTACTTAGCATATCCAAAGTTAACCATAATTGCCTTAGAATGTCCAATGTGCAAATACCCGTTTGGTTCTGGTGGGAATCTAGTGAATACCTTACGCTTGGTGAATTCTAAATGTTCTTTCATTAATTCAGGATATTTTTGTGGATTTTCACCAGGCTTGTGTAAGTCGCCCAAAAACCCTTCGGAAAACATCGATCTCTCAGCATGTGCTTCCTTCTTGGTTTCAGCTTGCTTTTTAGCCAGCTTCTTCTTTTCCTTCTTAACGACATCCCTCTCGTCCTTTGGTCCAATCATTTCTAAGATCAAGCTGTCAATTATTGGCTTGAATAAGTTTGGCTTGGCCCATTTCAATTCTGGTACCTTCTTCACGTCACCCAATAAGCTAGAAACAATAGAGTATCTCTTAGTCTCAATATCAGACTTATGGGCTTCCATGTACTTTTTAATTTCTCTTTCAACATCGGAATCACTGAGCTCAATACCAACCCCTGACTTCTCTTCCATGGTTTCATTGTTGGCAGTTTCAGGGTTCTCCTTGACATACTTGAATGCTTCGGTGACTTGTAAGTTAGTCTTCAATCTACCATCAATAATAGCCTTCGTAATTAATTTACGGCTAGGAACATCTCCTCCTTTACTCTCAACGGCTAAGGCATGCAACAAAGAAAGTTTTTTTTCATCTGTTTCTTCCACCTTTGACTCGTTGATGATTTCTGCTAATGATTGGGAAACCTTTTTATTTTTACAAACTTCTTTAGATTTCTTATCATTGAACCCAACTTTGCTAAACAAGTTGATCAATTCTTCTTCTGACGCCATGCTTGGAATAGTTGATTTTGTCTCTATATGATGAATTGTTCTTCGAAATGGTTCTTCAAAAAAAATTTTGATAAGGCATGACGGTATACGCGCGACTTTTATGTTTGGAGATACCCTTTGGTTGTAAATATCAGTAACTTCATTGAATTGATATACAACCCTGTAATAATTATCTTTTTAGTTTCTTGTGTGGTTACTATAATAGCGTTACTTTATCTAGGATTTCATTTCATCCGGTAGAACTATTGGCCAATTTAGTGATTCTTGTGGTTTTATATTCGTTTTTGCAGCATATAGATATTCCGATGGTGATGACAATCAATACAATTAAAATAGAGAATTTGGTTTCATCTATAGAAGGAATAAGGAAAATCATACAGAAAAGAAATGGAGTGGTATCTGGAGCGTTCTTCTCCGAATTTATAGAATGTTTACAGGGTTTAGAGCTGAATTTCGTAATACAACTGGTATCAACACTAGAATGTGCAGTAGAAGGTTTATTTGAAGAAGTTTATAAGGCAATTCATCGAAACAATTTTACAGTGACAGATCAGAATTTAATGTACATCTTGGTATTGTTGATTGTTCATAAAACTTCCAAAGCATTCGCTCCTAGAACCATAAAGCATTGGATAATAGTTCATGTATGTATGATTTATTTAAAAAACGCCAGAAAAATACTAATATTATAGGATTTTATGCCTCTAGATGCTAATGAGGATGTTGTGTCGAATTTATTAGAGGATTCGGTAAGTAATACCAATTCTAATTGGTTATCAGCAATGCTCTTGGTGCGAATGTATGCTACAATAGGTGGTAACATAGGAAGCCATTTGATCCCCATAGGTTTTTATAAGAAACTACAAACTATTTTGCACTCTAATAAAGATTTTACAACCACAAACTATTTATTAGAGCTAGCTGGATATCTACCTAAACTGTCGATAAATAAGGAAACTGAACGAAATTCTCTTACCATACGTATAACTCAGAAACCAAGGTTTTTGCTTGACATACCTTCACCTGTTACTACTGGAAGCATAGAAATAATTTATTATTTGAGCAACCTTAATAAAACATTTAGAAATTTGTATCAGTTAAAGTCTGCTAGCTCCAAAAGTAATGATTTAAATAAATCATTCGAGAAAGGTGATATGATTTTTCTTCAAGTCATAGATAAAGTAATGATATTATGGTGCTCGAATGAAGAAAATGTATCACACATGTATATTAATTTGAACAACTTAGAGAAGTTCAATATTGTAAATGACCTGGAAATTAGAATAGAATTGTCGAAAGGGGATGAATTCTGGAATTCACATTCATTAGTATCTTCTAATTCAAAATTACAAAACTTAGCTTTTAGTGTTGAATTGAAGAGAACCCAATTAATGCCTTCATTCGTTAGAATACTCAGTTCCGTTATAACCCATAATTTAAAAAAGATTTCCATCGCTTCTGCGACAATATCTGCTGCATCACAAATCGAGGATCAAGGTTCGCCGAAATACTTATGTGCAGCATTGTCATCAGAAAGTCAGTTAAGTGATATTGATCTTTCCAAGGAAGGATCTAACAGCTTTCCAAATTGCCAAAGGCCAACATTTACAAATCTTCATTGCAGTGAATTAAATCTAAATTGCATAACAACCCAACCAAATTTAGAATTAAATTCTTCTATCAAAGAAAAACTTAGGAATTATAAAACAGAGAAGCATTCCCTTGCAATACCACCACCAAATTTCTTTGGTGAAGATCCACTATCAATTGAGCCCTTGCAATCCGAAGATGATAATATAAAATTTAAAGATTTCTTAGAAAATAACAAACAGAGGATTTCAAGGGCACCTTCGATATATAACACCGAGCCAGCAAACCAAACCACATTACCAACCCCAAACAAAATAATCAAAGATCTTCACAAAGTCTCTAAAAGGTATGGGAAAAAAACTAAGAAACAAAGCCATAAACGAGATATCTGGGATTTCTCGTCGTCTGTTCCCTCCTCTCCTCTGAGAAAACCTAAAATGGTGACGAATTCCATAAGATCAACGAAATCAACAGAACCAGAATATCTTGCTCATTCAATAATTCCAGACTCTCTAGCTTCTCCTACTTTATTAGTTGCAGCGAAAGATGATATTAATAATAATGAAGAAACCCCCAAGAATTATGATGCTCAGAAGGGCCCAAGTCGTCCACTTTTTGCAACCAAATCCAAATCGAAAAAGAAAATTAATATTGAAAGCTCTAATGTTGAAACTACCATACCTACTACACCTACAAAATCTAGAAGAATATCTAATAACTTATACAACGATATATTTGATAATTCCTCTAGGAAACATGGTAACTCAGTTCAGGTAGAAGATTCTTTGTCTAGCGAGATCTTTACCCAGGGAAACTCCATTCGTAATTTTCTCGATAAAATTACTAAACAGGACGAGTGTATTAAATCAAGCATAGATAATGCAGTTGATGACCGAGGGACTCAAGACAGATTGTTGAAAATAAACACACCTATCGTCGGTAATTCAACTACACTTTTGGATAATGATAAGCGAAACGATGGAGCGACTGCTTCCAATGATGAATCGAGATTAACTAGTGAAAAGTCTCTTATTAATATGCAGAAGAATGCCAGTAATGAGAATTCTCTCCTAGGAGATACTACTATGAAAACATCGTTTCTTGAGTATGGGTCCGCTCTTAAAGAACTTGATATTAACAAGCAATATAGTTTGATTTCCGAAGGGATGAATTTATTGTCTTCAAATCTTATAAATAGAATTAAGAGATTCGAAAATGATATATTCAAGAAGCAGAAAGAGTTACACGATGAGCTTGAAGAGAACTTCAAACAAATTGCAACAAATCATTGTGAAAATTTGAAAAATTTTAACTACTACGTCAAAAAAAAAAGTGATGAAATATTTAAGGATTTTCAATGAATATGATGTCTATGATATTATATTATATACGTATAAATATGTTCTAATCCTATGAGCTTTTAAAGCCTATAAATTTGAAAATTTCTTTATTAAAATCTTTTGGATTATCCAAATAAAGATGATGTCCTGAATTAGGTAATATACTGAATTGGGCCAAGTTCTTCCCCATAGCTATGGTGGACAATTTATTGATCTCATTTGTCATTTCCAATCCGGCCTCGTCATTCATCCAATCTTTATCACCATATATCCAAAAAGTTGGAGTATTCATCTTAACAAATTTTTCGGGACATCTGTCTAATAATGGCAACTTTGGCAACGCACCAGTCGCTAAAACCCTAGTAATTGCAAATTCGCCCGAACCTTTAGCGTTGAATACTCTATATATATAATCGTGCATGGCTTGAAATTGCATAGGGTTGGCGAAATACGTATGGGCAAATCTATGGGTAGTCCATCTAGAAATCATCTTAGATTTTAAAGGTCCCATATTACGGATGATGGAAAACGGCGAGTAATTACGTCTCCATAACGCATCAAGCAACCTTCTACCCCTCGATGCCTTTTCGTCAGCAGATTCTAGGTCCTCATTATGAATAATTGATTCCTGGTCAGCGTTAACTTCATCTTCTAATGCTATACTTGGGGCGTTTTGATTTTCCAGTTTTCTACGTTCATCCGATATACCCTCAGACTTTTCGTCCTTCAACAACGAAAATTTATTTCTCTCAAGCCCTACAGGACTAATCAACACCAACTTATCAACCATTCCAGGCTGCAATTTTCCTGCTGCGTCAATCAAGCTCTTGTTATACTTCAACACGTAAGCACAACTTAAGTATCCGCCAAACGAATGGCCCATCAAAATAAACCTATTAATGTTACGTTTCTTTCTCCATTCCTCAACCGCATCAATAAACCAATCTTCAATCTTGAATATGTCGGATTTTGTCTTTGATGGGAAGTTTGGAAACTTGGGCCTCGACGAAAACCCAAACCCTAAAAGATCAATAGCATGTATCTTGATGCCCGGTGCCGATGATAACAAGTCAAAATTATCGATAAATAACCCCAAAGAAGCAGCATACCCGTGTATCAATACAACATCGGTTACCTGATCCTTATTCTCCACTGTTTGTGTGCTTGGCTTTTCTGTATTCTCAATATAAAATTCATGGATGTAGTTTCCGCCACCGATGTCTGTATTGATAATCTCCGCCTTCCTTTTCCCATCTGATTCAGGATAAAACGGCAAACTCAGAAGCAAATTATATTCCACTTGCTCGTCAGTGTAATTTTTCTGTAATCCCTGTTTGTACCAATCCCTAGCTGACTCTTTCCACGTATAAACTGGTAAGACCCTTCCATCCTGGAATTCGTTTTTTTTGTTCCTTCTACTATTCCATGCGTTCGGTTTTTCTGGAGCTCCCTCCGTCTTAGTTTCAACTTGCGTAGAACTCATTTCCGTACTATCACCACCTATTTACTACCTATTATCGCCCTTTACTGTGAATGAATCACTTGTGCCTTTTTATAGTCATATCGCTTGTTTAATTTCTCATCTGATCTAAATCCGTTAACCCCGTCGGTAATATCCGGATTAGGTCGAGATAAAAAAGAATTCTCTACATATGCCCTACATTGTCCGAGGAGCCACGATACTCAAGGCTTCCTGCGCCAAAAAGTAGACCTTCCTTCCCCATGCACACCTACCATGCTTATCGCACCATCATTTCTCATCACAGAACCTACTTCCTTCCGCCTCCTTTTTTACCATCCGCAATCTCATAGATAAAAGAAGCTCCCAATCGCACCGCAGTCTATTTTTCCCTAGTGCGATGACGGCTTATATTTTTTACGACCCCCAACCTGTAATCTGGTTAACATGCAAACCGTGGTTGCAAATTGCAATTATTGCAATAATTGCATGTTAGTGTCTTTGTGATCCCTCACTTGAACATGATTCTTCCCCTCTCTTTTAGATCTAAAGCAGCTTGAGCTGTCGCACGACCATGTAACTTTTGGTCCACGACTTTAAAAAGATACCACAAAAGGGGACGTCGTGGGCCCACCAAACAACCTCCAAAGCACCTTCAATCACTCAGAGCTCAATTTTTTCTGAAAAATCTCTGGTGAAAAGTGAACGTAGAAGAGTTTTGTAAAATTGTAATTAACTACATATATCTTATTAGTATACAAAATGGTATGTACGAACAGCGTAGCGTATAGTGTGACAAATCCACTCGTTACAAGTACTATGAAGGCCTGGATACTTTTCGAATGGATGGTGGGCACCGCAAACCCAACTGGACACATTACTAACAAAGTTTTTTAGGACACTAAAACTCCAGTTACTTTAGCTAAAGTTATCAAGGTCTTGGGTAGAACCGGTTCCAGAGGTGGTGTCACCCAAGTCAGAGTTGAATTCTTAGAAGATGCCTCCAGAACTATTGTCAGAAACGTCAAGGGTCCAGTCAGAGAAAACGACATCTTATGCTTAATGGAATCCGAACGTGAAGCCAGAAGATTACGTTAAGAAGCTTTATTATCCTACACCTTTATATTGAATTATAATCATTTACTATGAACAAATCGGTTGATATTTATTTACATATATATTGGGGTTCCAAAATTTTATTTGTCATATTTTGCTTGCTTACGTTTACCACTTCATCCTCCATGTTTTAATACATACAAATTATAAGGTTTGATCTTTACCAGAGCACTAGCTTGTTAGTACCTGGGGTGTAGTTTCGACAGTAGTGAAATGTAGTATATATTGTCTGTCACACTGTCACGACATAGTCACGCCATTTTTCGCGGTTCCAACCCTAACTTTGGGACTTTGTGTAACATCACCGGTTTTTTCATTTCGTCTCCAGTTTGGTGCGCTAATAGTGAAATTTTTCAGTATTATTGTATCAACTTATATACTTGTTTTACACTAGATATTAATATATACAAGATGGCTCAACGTGTTACCTACAGAAGAAGAAACCCATACAACACTAGTTCTAACAAAATCAAGGTCGTTAAGACCCCAGGTGGAAAATTAGTTGCTCAACATGTCAAGAAGCTTGCTTCCAGACCAAAGTGTGGTGACTGTGGTGATGCTTTACAAGGTATCTCTACATTAAGACCAAGAGAATACGCTCAAGTTTCCAAGACTCACAAGACCGTTCAAAGAGCTTACGGTGGTTCTAGATGTGCCAACTGTGTCAAGGAAAGAATTGTCAGAGCTTTCTTGATTGAAGAACAAAAGATTGTTAAGAGAGTCTTAAAGGAACAACAAGAAAAGGAACAAAAGGCTTCTAAGAAGACCGGTAAGAAATAAATCAATTAAGATTTAGCGATTATGCCGGAAATGTTACTTCACTTGTATTTTTAATTTTATGAGACAACCTACATATTTTTATTGTATTTGATGAGGATTTAAATTGGGCTTATCTTTTTTACATCACATCTTCTAACAGGAGGAGAACAACAAAATGAGAAAAAAAATATATATGGTAGTTTGTCATAGACGAATTTATCATGTCATTAATCATGTATTTATATATATATGCTACTTGCATTAGATATTAATTTCTAAATATTAATAAACTATTACCTTTAGTCGAATATCATACTGATGTAGATATTGTATCAATTTTGAAAGAATTGCTTGAATGCTTCCTTTGTCGTTTTCTCTTTGTTCTTGGTCCTTTCCTTTGACCAATAACTTTGTACTTTGCCGAAGAAAATTAGATGTTTGACATCATTGAATTTGGGTTCCTTCAAAATCTCATGATACAAATCTAATGCTTTCATATCTAGTCTCGCTCGGATAAATGGCTTTAGCTTCTCTGGTAATCTCTTATAAGGAGGATGCTTCAAATGTTTGTAATTAACTTCTACATTCTGTGTAGACCAGATGTACTTGATTGAATACAATGATTCACAATCATACTGTTTTAGTGGATGACTTAGATGTCTTGATCTATTCTTTTCTGGGACTTTATTCTCCTTGCAACTTTTCCTCGATTGTTGAGAACAGGAATACTTGATCGAAAATACCTTTAGACCTCTACCCTTGGAAGGTACTTCTTTCCTGACCCATCTATATCCAGTAATATCGAGCAAAGGTTCAACGTATTTTTCATGTATTTTAGCTATAACATCTTGTCGTATCGCTTTTTCTCCCTTTTCTGTCAAATCAGTTGGTGTGGGAACCTTGGGTAAATCTCTATCAACAAATGAAATTTTAATTATTTGGGTCGAGTATTTGTAATTCTGTGACAAAACATTAATAAGATCTTTACAGCTATTAATATCTGAATTCTCCGAATTGATTACGACAAACGGGTCATCCACCTCATTGTATTCGGTTTGTGAGTTGCGTACTTGATCACTGCATAGACCAGGTGATGGTGTACTATCATTAGAACTAAACGATGAAATCGATGTTGCAGTTGATCTTCTTGAAGAAATTGGACTTCTCTCTGAATCGCTTTCTTCATCTGATACATGGTATTCTTCTATTTTAGCTCTCTTATGTGGGCTTTCTGGTGGATTGTCCAATCCTCTCTTACATTGTGGTTTGATATAAGGAACTACGGTTTGAGGTTCCGCGTCGTTGAGTAAGGAATTAATGTCCATCACCTCAAATTGGCATTGTATCTTGAAAGATGTCGAGCAGGTAGCGTTTAACGATCCTCCGTATTTCAAAAGGGTAGTCTAATTGTTTCAGGACCTTCATTGGTCATAAGATAGTACCAAAATTACACCACTTACTCGCACTTTGGAGAATGAAGGAATTTTGCAATCACTAGTATTTTTAACATACCATATACTAGTACATCATATTTGTAGAGACTAATGTCCTAAGTCCAAAAATACTAGGATTTATTATCCCCTGAGATAAATGGCAGATCAGGTTAGTTTAAAGGCGAAATATAAAAAACTTTCTTAATATTTCTCGAATCATTGCAATCAATGACGAATGCTAGCCGATTATTTCTTACGGATTTGTTCATTATATAGACATATATATCAAGTGAATAGAAAATTAATATGCATGGATATCTTGGTTACGAAATACGATACGATTATCATTGCTTTGGCAGTTCCAATTGCAGGTAATTGAATATATTACTTTGAGGCAAAATCATATATATTTCACATTCTTTTATCTTGTTATAAAAGAATATGGTTCATGGAAGAATTAATAAGTGCAAATATGGCCATGAATTTGAAGACATTATCCAAGGCTCAATTGCATTGTGCTCATCCGTGCTTGACTAGTTCAAGGAACTCATTGAAAAATCTGGTTACAAGCAAACAATCTACATATGCGACATTTACGACATTATAGTGAATTATGTCGTAATACGAATTACGTTCAATTAATTATTATGAACTACAGAATTATAAGATTAACTAAATACATCAATCAGTTAATAGAGAACGATGTCTGATTTAGATGATGATTTATTGGCATTAGCCGGTGCAGGGGATTCAGAATCCGAAATGGAAGCTGACATTCCTCTGAAACGTCAAAGTAAGTCTAGTGACAGCTCTGGGTCATCAAAGAAAAGACGAGTTGACACGAGCGATCTAGAATTTGATGATCAGGGTGAAGATGATGAAGAAGCTGAGGACGAAGATGATGATGAAGAAGAAGAAGACTTGGTGAATCCCTATCCCCTTGAAGGTAAATATAAGGATGAGGAAGATCGAGAAAACTTATTGTCGATGGATGAAATTAAGAGAGAACAAACATTATTCGAAAGAACCCAGGAAATGGAAAGTTATAATGAAAAGAAGTACTTGCAGCAAAGAATGAAGCAGCAACAACAAGGTGCTAGTGATGCAAAGGCTACAAGATCTAGTAAAAGAACTAAAGTCCCAGGAAAAAGTTCAAAACTCGATAAATTAAGTGAATTGAGGAAGCAAAGAGAACAAAAATCACGCAAAGAAAATAGAAGAGATTATGATGATTATTCAGACGAAGGAGAAGAAGAGGATGAAGAGGACGATGAACGAGGTTTTATTGAGGATGATGAAGACGAATACGGGTATGGCGAAGATGAGGTTGTCTGGGGCTCTGGAACTAGCTCCAAATTTAAGAAGAGAAGTACCGAGCGTGCCAAGTTGGAGGATGTAAATAGGACTAGAGTTGGACGATCTATTTTGCTTAAACACTGTTTCTACAGTGACTTTTCTGATACTATTATCGATTGTTTTGCCAGAATTAATATTGGGATGGACAAGAGAACAAAACAACCAATGTATAGAATGGTTCAAATAAGTGATGTTAAGAACATCCCTGAAAAGGCGTATAGTACTCCAAACTTTAAATGTGACATATATTTAACAGTGAATCAAAATAAGGAACAAAGGAAAGATTTCCCAATGAGCATTTTTTCTGACTCCCCAATATTACCTGAAGAATTTGACAGATATTTACATGAATTGAGTAAGACCGGAGAAGATATATCTTACTTAGATGATGTAAATGAAAAATACGAAAGTTTGCAATACTTATTGAATAGAGGAGTGTCAGATAAAGATGTTAATGAGATGATTGCTAAAAAGCAAAAGTTGCAGTCCAATATTCAAGGTTACGATGCGGTTTTCCAGAAAACTAGGGTGATGGATCAATTGAAGATTGCCAAACAAGAAAACAACCTAAGTAAAGTTAAAGAGTTGAGTGATAAATTACATAAATTGGACCAAGTATTAATTTCCCAAAATCAGTCGCAAAATAATTCAGACTCGTTCAACTCGATGTCTAAGGTTAATGAAAGAAACAGAAAATTGAATTTGTTAAATATCGATAGGGTTGAGTCGAAGTCGTCCCAACAAAGAAAGTTAGCAGAGTTTGATGGGGGTGATCCGTTTTCAAGATTGAAGACGAGAACTAAAGTGTTCTACCAAGACTTAATCAACCAAGAAAATGAAAAGGCAATTGATGATGCCAAGATGAACTATGAAACATTAGTGGCTGAAAAGTCTGAAAAAGAAGCAAAAATTGCTCGCTCAAGCTATAGGTGCCTAGGAGTGATGGATAGTTTGATTAAGGAGATTGATCTCGATTTGGAAATCAACATTTGATAAGCGCAAAATATGTCTGCGTATGATCTATGCGTTAGACATTGTATTAGTATATAAAATACAGAATAATCTATAGTAATCTACTTAAGCTTTACGACATCGTAATTTTCCGGGTGTGAACGGCACCGAAGGTTACATTTACTGGCTGTTCAGATTAGAAATAAGTCACTGCACCGTGAGTTCGATGACCATACTGCACCTACATGTATAATTTAATAAACCCCAATTACTATATTTACACAGAATAAAAATATATACAATAACAATGCCAAATACATAAAAACTACATCGTGATTCATCACAAGTACCATCTTCTGGAACTATATTCTAAAATGCCATCCTTAAATTTCCAATTCTTCCCTGAATTGTAATCTCAATTCATACCTTTCCCTTTCCTTGTCGTAATCAAGCGCAGATCCATCAATTTCCTCATATTCATATGGCAAATTAGAGTAGTACGAATGAATTGAATTGCTTGAACTGCTCGAACTGAATGACTCGTAGTCCGCGTCGTTGACAACAGATGTCCCAGCAAAATTCTTCGACTTGGTGGACTTATCCAAAAGATATGCGTCATCAAGCCCACTGATCATACTATCCACGTCCCCTAACGAGTCAGTCGACACTCCTATTGTTCGGTCGTAGTTATAATTGTTAATATCACTCATCTCATCGTCGCTGTCTTCAGCATTATCCGACTGTTTGTCCGTGTCTCTTGCGGCAATTGCATCGGCTTCCGCTACCTCCGGCCGATGTCTATACCTCAATACAGACCCTAATTTCGCCAACAACGTCTTCTTTTTCGACGTCTCCAGAAACGAACTGTCCGACGATCCCCAACTCGTCTGCTTACACATTTCCAGCCCCAGCATCCCCGATGAACTGGGCCTTTTCTTCATGTGAAATATCGATTTCGGCTTTATTAACTCAGGTGTATAGTTAACCTCGCACGGTAAATCGAATGTAATCGTGTTATCTATCACGTTGATATAATGATATTGTTCCAACACCTCATCGTACTGAAGCTTCCATGGATTATTTAAATTTTCACTCTTCATCATGTTACTAGTATTATAGTCTTACGCACTGTAAAAAATATCGCTCTCGCTGCCACAATGCTTAGGCAAGTTATGTCTAAATGTGTCTTACAATGTTCAATATCGTAAAACCACTGAAAGAGCTGTCTAGATATTTGAGAACGGCTCTTTATATATACTTTAGACAAATTATCGTATTCATGTACGATTAGAAATCATAACATAGGTTTTGCAAGTAATATTGAATCCTATTTATAATCCAATCTTATTTACTTTGCAATTTGCAGCTGGATTAGAAATAATGGGCTTTAAAGCCGTCGGAAACTATTTATCTCCGTTATCCGTCGTAGTTAAACGGGATGAAAGCGTCGCCTTTGTACCCGAGCGATTATTAAGCGCCATAAAGTCTTCATTGGGGATGTTCCGATTATGACGAATGGGGATATCTCCGAGCAGAACGGCCGTGCGAAAATCAGCGATGACTATAATGGTTTAGCACCTGTGCGACATTATGGATAACACGACATTTGTTTCAGGTCTCAGGCCGCTCGCCGGTGTATCGATGTAGGAAACCGCCATATTCGGGTGTATTGGTTTTTTGGGTAATATTGTGAGCGTGTGACCACCGAAATAATGTTTTGAGCCGCGCACGTCCGTACCTATATAGGTAGATTTGATATCAGATCACACCCATTCACTTTGAAAACAGTAGGGGATTATAGTTACAATGGTTTCTCAAGAATTTACTGATAAAGTATGTATAAATGCGTATATTAGAAGAGTCGAACCTGGTTTCCACCAGAATTGAGATCGAGATGACGAGGTGTGGACGAGTTAGTGGAATCAATCTGCCAGATGTTCGCTTTTTGGGGCAACGTAGCACTAACTGGGGAGAGAGATATGTGGGTCAGGATGAGCTATTTTAATCAAACGGGGCACAATTGGTCGTCGGAGATAGCATGTATAATATTTGGGGATTTACTAACTATAATAGGCTGATGCGGTCCAAAAGTTGACCAAGCGTCCTTCCGACGACGAATTGTTGGACTTGTACGGATTGTACAAGCAAGCCACCGTTGGTGATAATGACACCGCTGAACCAGGTATGTTCAACTTGAAGGGCAAGTACAAGTGGAAAGCATGGGACCAATTAAAGGGTACTTCCCAAGAAGATGCCGAACAGCAATACATCAAGTTTGCTGACGAATTATTGGCTAAGTACCAATAGATTTAAGTTTACAGGTTTTGATCTATATTTATAGTTGCCATATGTATTCTATATATTCTTTTTAGTTGGAGGAATGTGAGTCGTTATGGACTTGTTTATTCTGATTGAATAATCCACTAACATCACAAGGGGGATCACTAAGTATGGAATATATAACGCAGCTAGTTTATACGACTCACCTGTGGTCAAGCCGAATCTCTCGTAGTCGCAGAAGATATGTACCAAGCATACTAATGTTGTAAATGATGCATTGAATCCGTAGATCAACATGCATGGATACACTTGTTTCATCTGCTTCACGAGCATATAAGCCCCAATTGCAAAGAATGGCAATTGTACAAATAATTCAAAAAGGCCAAAAACCTTTAACCAAAGTGGCAAGCTAACAAGTAGAAAGTCCTTGTTGCTAGAAATATGGAACTCCAAGAATTGTTTTTGAAATTGAAATCTTTGTTCCTCTGGAATTATAATACATGAGTCGATAATCAAAGTAATGGGAATATGCATCAAGAGATAAACAATGTAGAACTTATCGATTCCACATATTGTCTTTGTAGATTGGTTAGCACCTGCCATTCTATGATAGGATACTTATCTTATGGAGAATTCTAAATGGTATATTTTTCATTTTAAAATCTCACATTTGATTCATCGCGTTCAAAATTAACCATCATAATATATGATATGATTAGGTATATCGCCAGACCCACATATCCAAAGTTAGTTTCACGTATCATGTCTACTCAGAATCTCTCGCAGAATGCTCCAAACAAGAAGATAAAATTATCTGTTGAAAGCGAAGATAAAATAAGTGGGACAACCTCAAAAGTCACTTCTACTGCTACAGTTGAAACTGATTCTAAACAACTCAAGAATGATATCAGTCCTAAAATAGACTTACAGTCTATGATGCAGAATATAGTCAATTCGAAAAAACCTATATGGAAGCCGCTTGTTTGGATAGATTGTGAGATGACTGGTTTGGATGTTTTTCAGGACCATATTATTGAAATTTGCTGCATTATAACTGATGGGAACTTAGAAATAATAGATGAAAAAGGATTTGAATCTACAGTCTATCAGCCAAAGGAAGTCTTGGATGGAATGAATGAATGGTGTGTCAATCAGCACGGAAAATCGGGTTTAACCGCTAAAATTCTTGAGAACCCTCAATGTGAATTATCTAAAATTGAAGATGAGTTGTTGGAATACATAAAGCAATACGTGCAACCAAATAAAGGTATTATGGCAGGTAATTCTATACATATGGATAAATTCTTCATGATGAGAGAATTCCCAAAGATTATTGACTATTTGCATTACAGATTAATTGATGTCTCATCGATAATGGAGGTTGGTTACAGACATAATCCAGAATTGATGAAGTTATTTCCAAAGAAACAAGGCAATCATACTGCTAGATCTGATATTTTGGAAAGCATTAATCAATTGAAATGGTACAAACAAAACTACCTTAAAGGTGAACCTGAAACTAAAGAATTAATAGAAAAGAATAGAATATTAGAAAACGAAACTAATTCCAATGAAGAGTAGAGTCATTCTGTTAGATAGATGATATGTTAGGATATAATTAGTTATCTGGCTATTACAACTCATAGAAATTACGCAATGAAAATATTAATTAATATCGTATAACATAAATAGTTACGTACATTATTTCTTCAAGTCGGCTTCTGTGTCTGATTCAATAGCTTCATCATCAAGTACAGCTGAATTATAACAAAACTTATTCAAACAATTTCTAAGACTCTCTATATCTATTGGTTTCTCAAGAACGTCATCGAAAGCTTGTGATTGAGTCGCCTCTTTCGAAAATCCTGTGATTGCGATTATTGGAGTATTAGAATTTATTCCACTGGTATATTTAATTAGTTTGACAGCATCTGGAGCTTCAACCTTAGACGATTTCAAAGCTGTAAATATTAAGTCAAATTTCACTTGGCTTGTAGCACGACGAATTAACTCGTCGCCATCAGATACGGATACGACTATACAGCCTAATGTATCCATCAACTTGGATATGGTATGACGCACAATCGGAATTGGTTCACAATATAGCACATCTAGTTCATGTAACTTAGGACGAAGTAACTCTTCGCTGTGTTTACTTCCAAGTCTTGAAAAGGAGCCTTCACTACTCCCTTGTCTTCGTACACTCTCACGTCTCTTCCTCACTCTTAATAATGCCAGTGATATTGAATCTTCATTATCCGAACTCGAGGGTGAAAAATCATTAGTAGGAGGCTTAAACACTTGTCTTGACAACGAGTGCATCGATGATCTATGATTATTACCTTTAACACTATCTGACCCGGGCGACCCCTTACCCATTTCAAATGGATATTCATCACCAGATGAATACGTACTCACGGCAGATCCCACTCTTTCTTGTTTGTAAATAGCAGATTGTGGAGATGACTCGCTTTCTTTCTCATATTTATTAGGAGATGATGATCTATGATTTAAATAGTTTATAGGAGAAACTGGTCTCTTGAATGGATTTCCAGGACTATTATTATTACTCGTTCCACTGAATGACAATCCTCTTGGCCTGGAGTTTGTAGTAGACTCTGATGATGATGATGAAAAACTATTCCTATGTTCTAGATGTTCATTTTTCAACCTATTAATAACATCTTTATTAGCCTTTTCCAACACATGTAGATTACGAAAATGAAATGATCCAAATTCACTAGGATCAGCCAACCTACTACCCCGTCTTTCTCTTTTCCCATTCCCCGTAGTACTATTACTGGATCCGTTACCATAGCTATTGCTATTGTTGCTATTAGTATTGCTTCCAGTTCCGCTACCACCAGCATTTTTAAAGTCCTCAATATTAGAATTAAATACATCCCCACTATTTGATTTGCAATCTAATGAAGGGGATCCAAATTCAGTAGTATTGCTAGACGCCGCGTTAGTCATTTGCTTACTTTCTTCATCCGAATCTTCTTTAGGAAAGTGTGATATATCAGCCCCTCTATTATCAAAGTAGTCGGTGGATTCTGGATCGTCCAGACTGGGAATGAATGATGGAACTTCTTCAAATAACGTAAACCAGTTAATTTCCTTGAAATAAGGGTGTCTTTTAATTTCATCTGCTCCATTGTATCCTAATCTTTCTTCAGGTTTTAAAGTTAATAATTTTTTGATTAAATCTTTTGCTGTTGCTGGACATATTTCTAACTCTTCTTCTTCAGATAATGGCGGCCAATCTATTTCGCAATTCAAAATATTTTTGAAGACTTTGTCTGGAGTATCAGCATGGAAGGGAGGATATCCAAATACGAATTCAAATAATATACATCCAAGAGACCACCAGTCGGAAGATTCACTTTGTCTTTCACCTGCAATAGTTTCCGGTGCTAAATAATCTGGAGTACCAACAAAATTTTTCATCTCGGAAGAGTCTTCATTTTCAGGATCAAATAATGCATATGAATTAATTGCATCCTGGTTCTGTAATGAAATCGTTGGATAATCATCCTCTGTAATTGAAAATGACGATTCTGATGCTGTTCTTGCTAGTACTGGTTTCAATAATGGTGATTCTAGCGAACCCGAGCCTGTTCTTCCAGAACTCTTGACACTACCGGAAAAATTTTGTCTATTATTTCCTTGCTTCTGCTGTGGCATTTGAAGAGGGCTTGGTTGCGATTGTTGACTTAAAGGTTGTCCAAATGTTTCACTAAAAGGGACAAGTGGGGACATCAACTGCGAGCCAGCAGCTGAAGCCGGTGTCAATTTTGCATGATCGAAACTTGGAGATAACGAGAATAAAGTATCAGAAGTGTTCCTCCTATGTACACTAGTTTCGGATGATGGTGAATCATTTGCGCTGGTTAATCCCAACCCAGACACATTCGCAAATGCGCTTTGGTTTGCTTGGTTAAGGCTTCTTCGGAATATATCAATTGCTTGTTCAGAAGTACTACTCTTTCTTTGTGCTCTAGTCTGCCTACCCACAACACCCAATCTGGATAAACCGAAATCTGTCAATTTCAAATGCCCTTTGCTATCGATCACTAAATTATCCGGCTTTAAATCCCTATGAATTATACCTCTTTTGTGCAAATCATCAACTCCCACTACTACCTCAGCTACATATCTTTTAGCCCATTCATTTCCCAAAGTACCTAAAACCTTTAGCAATGTCGCACAGTCACCACCATTCAAATATTCCATAACCAAATAAAGATAATCTCTAGTCTGGAAACTGCTGTATAATTGCGCAACGTATGGTGAATCCGTTTGTCTCATCATAACAGCTCTTTCGGATTTGACATTCAATATTTGATTTTTGGCAACCATATCTCGCTTCTTTAAACATTTAATAGCTACATAATCTCCCGTCAATTTCCTTTTAGCTAAGAAGACAGATCCAAAAGCACCTTTACTAATAGCTTTTAACACCTCATAATCTCTAATATCGCCGGATGATGGTTTACTTGTGGGCGTCAGAGAAACTAACAAAGGAGATAAAGGTGGTTTGTTCGTTGAATTCTTAGTCGAGTTAAAATTTAAATTCAATGAAATATTATGATTGTGCCAGCCACCGGCACCTGCTCTCTTTTCATATATATGATTGCCTTTGTCATTATGTTGAATCTCAGAGTGAGCAAATGATGGGGACGATAATGGAGTGTTAGTTTCAAATCTCGAATTCGTGTTTCTTTGAAAGGAAGATAAGTTTTGTTTTTCAATATATGGAACAGGTGATAAATGCCGCCTTGGTGAAGAATATGACGAATTATTTGACAATCCTTCTGACGATTTTTTACTCAAATCTAAATCATTTAATGATTCAGCTAAGTTATTATCCTTAGATTGATTTCTGGAGTGACTTCTCGAATTAGCAGAAAGCGATGATGTAGATAATGAATTCGTCAGCAAACCACTCGAAGCTCTACCTCTGAGTAATATATCCCTTGGTGTTATAGACTGGTTCGACTTAGAATCATCTTTTACATACAGTTCCGTGAATAGCTTAGATTGGGGACTTCTTGTCCGTGAAGGTTGAGGAGATTGAATTGAAAGATTGGTAGAATTATTTGTGGAAAGTTTGGGAACCTCTAATTCTACTCTTGAAGCTTCTTGATCATTTTCATTCGAGAAAACTGCTGTAGAATCATTGTCATCATACGAATAAACAGAATCTTGGTTTTGGTTTTGTTCATTCATCATTGTCTGTTCTTTTATCTTTGCGACCGTTTCCCTCACAGTTTGCAAAACTAATTCATCAACTTCATTCTTAATCTTCTCCGAATATTGTAAAATTGATAATAATCTTGATAGCGTATCAATCTTATCATTCACAAGGTTTTGCGTATCCTCTATAAGAGTTCGAATAGACAAATCTGATGTTTCATATGCCTTCCAATTAAGAACAAAATTAATAGCTCGTTCGGAATTAGGACTGAATTGAAAGCTTCCAACTTCATTGGTATCAGCTGGATTTATTTGGAGAGCTTCATCACAGAACTCGACTAATCTTTGAAAGACCCCAAACGGAAATTTCATAGTCTGAAGTGATTGAAGAGCAGAAGCATTTTTAACCAACACTTGATTCGATAACCTTGGAGATTCCATTGGACTTATCTTTGGTAATGGGAGGCCTTTGTAGTCTAATATCATACTACTTGAAGAATTCATCAGGTTTATAGAACTTGACGACGAAGACGGCGGTGATGACGAAGGCGATACAGAAGCCGAATTATTAGAGTTTTGGGATATCTGAGACTGCTGTATCCAGATATTTTCAGAAAGTTTAAGGATCAAATCCTTCTGGTTTGAAATGGCATCATGACACGTTTGTAAATCTTCGCTAACTCTGTGTTCAACTATACAAAGGTCACTATGCTTTTCAATAAACCAAGCTGGTATATTCTGTTCGCAAATTCGACAAAGAATAGTCTTAGGTTGCGGGACTGAATCCTCATCAATAATTCCTAACTCTTTTAGGCTTACAAGATACCCTTCAAAAATTTCTGATCCGAACCCTAACAAACTGATCAATTGTTCAGGTAATGTCAAATCAAGATCAATATGAATAAATGGTTTGATTGTCCATATAGAATGCGTAGGTAATTTGGTCTTTGAATCATGAATTAATATACCTTGAGCTTCCAATTCAATTATGTTTCCATTGTTAGATAATTTTGAGCTAGTACTACTTGATGAATCGCTCTCCAATTTATCATTATATTTTTGGGTAGGTTCATATTGCAAATCTTGAATGGGTATGTCCTTAGTTAAATCCTCTAACGAATTGTGTGGCGTTATTTTTCCGCTAGAATGTGATTCAGCGAAAGTTGAGGAATATTTATCGTCCGTAGCTGTAACAAATTTCACTTTATAGCTACCATCATCTCTTATCATCAGTTCAATCGAGTTATTGAACACTTTCGAGTCATCATCATTACCAACAATAATATTTGAAATTGGTTTATTTACAATTTTTTTAATCTTCGTCCCCACAATAGTCTCCCAATTTTGACTTAAATACCGTATATTTCCATCTAAGTCTAATTCCATAACCGCCGTAGGATTATCGGATGATGCCAATCTTAAGTCTATTTGTTCCTGGATAATCTCTACAAAATTAGGGAAATCCATGTTAGGCTTCGGCCTTTCTTCACCCCTGGTTCCTGGTCTTCCTTCATAGTCATTATCCGTATGAACTTGCGAGATTTCACATGGGGAAACAGACCTCTCAAGCTCCTTGATATTAGATTCTGATAGTTCAAAACGTGGAGCGTTAAATATTGATTTGTCTATATCCGGTTCGTTATACGTCTCATGTAATGCTTCGTGTGAATTATGTTTTATGTGATTATTATTTTGATTTTGTTTGTTTATCGAATCCTCAGAATTCATTATAGCTATAACGACCCTAATGAAACGATGTTACTTCTTTATGAAGTAATAATTCACTTGGTTATGATTAATAGTAATTTAGAGGAGATAAATTAGCGGTTAATCTTATCACTTTCTTGTGCGCGCTTCAGGTCAAACAATAATAAAATTACCAATTCATTGTACTAATGAAGATAGATATAAAGTTAGGGATAAATGAAGGCTTAATGCTAGCTATGTACTGTAACCACTGACTTTCTTCATTGTGATGCAATATAATCAAAGAAAGCGCAGAATAATAGAAAAAGTAGCTAACTCTACTATAAGACACACTAATCTATGATGTAACTACGTTTCTCCGGCATGAACGCCGGAAAAGTAGCCCGAAACGACATAGCAAATATCTGATTACTAGAGCTACTGTCTGATGTAGTAAAGACTAGAATTATCAAGCTACGTGGGACATCAGTCGAATTTTCAGGATAAACATATGTCCCAGACCTTGTAATAGACTCGGAACTCCTAAAAAGATAAATAATAAACATTTTACTAAGTGTACTACAATATGGGTACTAAATTTGGTAATATTTTTTGTAACGTAAGTTTCTAACTACAAGTAAATACAAAATATAAAAATATTTAATTATTTGTTGGAAATAATTAAAAAAACCTTCGTGTTGAAGAATTAAAAGTCGTTAATCATTAGAGTTGGATCTAGGTGTTAAAGTTGGATTTAACAGTAATCGTAGCACTTTAATAAGGGCATACGATTAATTATAGGTTGCAAAGTAAGCATTTCACTGCAATGAACTATATCAATATGCAATTCGATTGCATGCTTATTTTGTATATTGGAATGTGGAAGAACTATCAACTATGGATCTCTTTTTGATGTTCTCCAACAAATCGCTGTTTTTTTGTTCGTTCTGTTTCACTATCAAGTTTTTCAAGCATTTATTTTCCATTTCTAGGGTTTTCAATTTCTTTTCCAACCCCATTACTCTGTCTTGTAATTCCTTGGATTTTTGTTGCATTTGCTGTTCCTTCATCTTCTTCTTGATACGGAATCTGGCACTAGCTGCCGTATTTCTTTTCCTTTTGTCTTCCACCGATGATTCTGAATGTGTTTGTTGTTCGAATGCCTGTTCTTGTTCCAGGCTCATAGGACTCTCCTGTGATTCATCTAAATTCAATAGTAATCCGAAATCCTGGTCTGGTTCTTGTTCTTGTTTTATGGAATATTGTTGTTGCTTAGTTGGTGCCACGGAGTCCTTAGCGAAGACATCCAAGTCAAAAAATTCTGATTGACTAAACAAATCCAAATCATTGGAAGAATGTTCTGTGTTTGGCGACACGGTTTCAAAATCTAGATTAAGATCGCTTAAATAATCTGTTGCTTGAAAATTCATATTATATGATATATATGGTCTTTTTCGTAACTATAATGAAGTATATCATAAAAAGATTTAAATTGCTACGGTGGAGGAACAAATCTATTTATGAAAAATAACGATTAAGCGCACACCAAAAAATGAAGAAAATTTTTATCCGAGACGAGGATAATTACTAATTGCATTACAAATACATAGCACGATTTCTATTATCTTATTCCAACAATATAATCTATCTACAAAATATTATTAGATACCTTGATGGGAATTTATTGTCATAGGAGGTTCATGAAGCTTGTAACTACTGTGTCAGTGGTATATTCCTTGTAAAGCTTTGTGAATGATTGACTTCGTCTCAATACCGAAATTAGCCCGGTATGACTCAGACTCGGAAAACGAGGTGAATCATTCGCGATAAACATTATGTAGAATGGCTAGTACTGTACATCATAGATTAAGCATAATTATAACTGAAAGATAACCCATATTATTGGCATTTTATGAAAGTTTGAACGCTGAGTCTTTTTATATTATCATATTGTGAATACTCTTATATAAAAATTGGATAAATTAACCTAAAATATGAAATTCTATAAATATCATCCATTAAATGATATTACAAAAATAATCAGGATATAGTACAGTATTAATACTACAATATTTCCGTAATGAAAGTCGTTCAATCGTAGTTGATTTTCTTTTTTAGAATATACTACAATTATTAAGTGTAAAAATTCATATATTAATCTAGCCATTTATATTTCGCAACCAATTATTTTATCTATAATCCTATTTCCTACCCATATAAATTAATCATCTAGTTTAAGCGTTTTGTTTAATAATTTAATATTGTATCATAGATCGTAATATTTTTTCTTAATCATTGATTTTGGCATTTCCATTGGTATGGTAATATAAATGACTTGCATTTTCAGCCGCAATCAAAATCAACGTTGCAACTGTTTATACGCATACTATTCAATGGTCAATAGAATCAACTAATGATTTTAAAACAAATGATTCGTTGTTTGAGTCCTGCTCTTTATCACCTCCACTTCCACTTCCACTTCCGTTAAGGAATTTTCGCGGGATTTCTCCCTGTCCTTGCATAGACAACCTTCTATTATAATCGCCATAATACCCTTGATATGCTAATCTTCCGTCAGCATTATAAGGTGGTAATGGATGTTGCCCCATTGATTGCCTAAATGGATCGTTCAATACTGGCATGTGGCCGGGTGCTGACATTGGAGGGGGGCCTTGTCCCCCCGAAGTTGCTGGTGCAGATCTATTGTATTGCTCCTGAACTTGAAAATGTCCGTTTGGTCCTGGTGCACTAGGTCCTGACATAGGCATTGGTCCTGGCCCTGGTCCCGGTGCAAAATTATGAAATGGAACACTCGTATGTGGATCTGGTCCCATGTTAAATTGATTGAATTGCTGACTCCCTTCTGCTGATTTGGTATTGTATTGTTCGTTAGCAGTGCTGGAATTATTCAAAATAGGACTGACATAATTTTGTAAACCAGCATTTGGAATGTAAGGAATTCCAATTACAGCACACATCCAGATTCTAGTCTTATAAATTCTAAATAATTCTCTTACCAAATCTCTAAAATCGATTCTCTTATGTGTTGAATAATAAAAAATTAGCTTCTTCCTATCAAATTGATACTCCGCATCAATCAATTTCATTTGCAATAAATCCAAAGAGTTACTGGATGTAGGTCCATTAGGAGGAACCAATTCATTACCATTACTAGTAGCATTCGTGATATTTGCAATCTTGGCCAAACAAAGTCTGCATGCCTTCTCTTCATCCTGCTTCTTGTTCAAAATCTGTAGTATATCATTTGGCTGAGCTAACGAGATTATAGGTTTAGGATAATGCAACGTAGGTGGTGATATAGGCGAAGTTTGAAAATTCAAATTTTTGACCGACAAGTCTGTAACAACATCATTTTCAGATAATGCTGCCTGTTGTTCTTGAAACTGCAATAATTTCATCAACCTTGCCTCATCGATGGAAATGTTCATCTTGAAAATCTTTCCCAAATCTCTGCCTCTATCTGCCTCCACGATAACCAAATCCCCAATCTTCAAATTTGCGACTTCGTTAGATGCTGGTAAATAAAATACATCGACTCTACCTGCCTTAAACCCAACAAGTACCAACTGATAGTTCCTAAGTGAGTTTTCAATTGGAAACTTAGGTAATTGGTAAGATTCTCCTAGATATTTCTCCTCGTCAAAATATCTCTCATTCAACAACTGGACCGTCACCTTAACTCTCTCATGTGGGTCCTTTTCAAAATACTCATTAACCATTTCCAAAGTACTGTCATCCAGCAAAAAGTTGGGGTTTGGTGGTAATGCTGAAAGTGAGGGTTGTTTACCTACTCCAGCGTTAGTTTTATTATTGTACACATCTCCATAAGAGTGCCTCCTTAAATTAATCCCGTATTGCCCCAAATTCTCGTATTCGGACTGCGGAGGTGACTTGGGGCTGAATGATTGTGCCTGTCCCGCAAAGGAGTTCCTGTTGAACATTTGCGGCATCTGTGGTACCAAATCGTTAGGTGTACCTATACTACCACGGTTTATCGACCAAATGTTAGCATTAGCACCATTTGGAACATTGGGTCCATTGGGCCCGCCAGGTCCCTGTTGTCCCTGGCCATTAGCTCCCCCGGCCCCAGTGCCACTTGACACACTGTTTCCTCCACTGTTGCCACCGCTTCTCGGAACTCCCGTTCCAATACTTGCGTTGGTATTACTGTTGGCCCATATCGAGTCAAAAGCGGACGACCTTCTTTGCGAAGGAGAACCTTGACTGTTGGTCAACCATATCTGATCTTCTCCAAATGATGAAGAACGCATTATAACTGTCTTTTGCTAATACTAAATCCTATATTTGATTAGCCTGAAGAAAGAATGATCAAAATATAATTTAAGGATACTTATTCCCCTTATCAAGTATATTTAAGAGCAATAACTTAAGTCACCTGATTTCCAGAATCAGGATTTAGGTCGCTTTACACTTACCATAATTAAGTGATTCTAGTTACTATTAACGGTAGGTGATTGGCGGGGATCATAATATATTAAATTAGTTAATCTATTTGTAAGGTCATTCAATTGAAAATCTGTGTATACACATATACGACATCGATACGGGTTAATAGTATCGCACTATACTTCCCGTATTAACTTTAATGTGCGACAATGCGACTCACTAAAATCCAGCCTTAGTCATTGATGTATTACCCCGGGGCCAGAAGGTTACACATTTCGGTGGATATTATATAGTGTGGGGCTGCATTTCAAATGAAAGTAATTATAGTCATCTCGGGAAACAGTCTGGTGCAATAGGGGAGTACGCTCTATTGCCAAAAAGAGGAACGGTGAGGCTCATCGAGATTATCGATGATTATGACATATAGGCTTAGGAAGGTATTGGGGTCAAGTTTGTCTGACTTTGCATGGTTCTGGCTGTAATTTTCCAGGAAAGCCCATTACTGGTTCGTACAGTTAGTTTTATTCGTATTTGCATGGCTGATTATTGGGGATAATGGAGGAGGCAAAGGGTGTGCTGGTGTGGCGAAGTTGATTGGTATAAGGGGTAATAGAGAGGTGTTAAATTGTGTAGGAATTTAAATTATGCTCCATGTTGATATAGAGTTTATGTGTAGGATATATTGGCCGTATTTGTCAATTGACACTAGCATATATTCAATTTATTTACAAAGTTCATACTAACCTCGCCATTCTACCAGACACTTGGTGTATGAGGACTACATGCAATCTTAATGTACACTAAACTTGGATTCTCAGAAAAAGTATTAAATCTAACAGAAACCACAAACGTTGCTAACATATATTACACACAGAAATGAACTAACCAATTTATTGGTATTGTTGTTGGTTTGGCATATTGCTATTTTGCATGTTAGCAAAATATTGCTGGTATACATTTGGGTCGTTGTAACCCTGAGGAGGCATAGGCATACCAGCCTGAGGATGTCCAGCTCCCGGGTAGGGCATGCCATGAGGTATATGGGCGCCTGGAGGCATTTGCTGAGCGGTGGCAGCCTGGACTTGTTGCGCATGGTGGACCTGGGCAGCCTGTTGTTGAGCTTGTTGTTGGGCTTGTTGAGGTACTGGGCTTTGGTCTGGCAGCTCTTGCGAGTTACCGTCAGATTGATCTCCCTGGTCGTCGCCCAACCCTTCTTCTGGTGCATTCAAGCACGCCTGGATCAAGTTCTTACCTTCAGACTTGGTGACTAAGGGCTGTAATTTAGGAGTGGTGAAGGTATACACCAAACCGGTTTCACTAACAACCAACAACAAAACCTGCGTTCCCGTCAATACCGACAATTCGTACGCCTTCTTCATAATACCAGCTTTTCTCTTCGAGAATGTAATGTGACGCCTAGACTTGTCTTGAATGAATTTAATTTCAATCTTTCTTCTCTCCTTTTGTTGTTTTCCGCCGCTGGTTGGTTCTTCGTCGTCGTCGTCATCTCCTCCGGTAGGTGCGGTAGACGAATTAGACGTGAACTGAGTGTTTCCTGATCCACTAGATCCTAACTGTTCATCGTTATCCAACTTCTTAATGGTAGCTTCAGACATTTGCTAATATTTGTTAGTATTTACGTCCGCGTCGTCACTCCAATTCAAAACTTGCCATCATCAACCCCTCGCAATTAACTTCAACTTTCTATCAACAATCTATCTTCCCTAGCCCATACGTATTGCAGCTGAAATCCAAATCATCCACTTCAAGGTATGTGCAACCCTAACCATAATAGGAAATTGACTTGTACCCAATTAGGTAACCAGTCTCAACTTCAATTATTGAATTAGTTATGTCTTTCCTTCCAAGTTGCAAGGTAAAAAGGCTTGTCGTATTCTGATGTGGTCCTTAGTCTCTGAGTATAATCTGTTTGTATACATACTTTAAAATATTCCTAATGAGTATTTACTAATACTAAGCAGCTATTTTTTGACTAAAAGAGCAATCAAAACAAAAGGGGATGAACCAATTTGGTGTTTCTAAAATGAGAAATTTGGTGGTTTTTGGTTTTCGTACTAAAATTATGGTGTGCTCGTTTTTACTATTAGTGGTACTATGGATACGCAGATAAAACCTCTAGAAAATAGAAACTACTGGTAAACAGACCATATAGAGTCGTTGGGTCTACTAGCAGCATAATATATAGTGTAGATATTTAGTGAAAACTTTTCTACAATGCGTAAGAATTAATTTATAGTACATCTATTATACAGAAATAAGGGAAGCACAGATGAGTAGATATAATTAGGCTGTAACAAAGCTGTCTGTGTTGAAAGAGTCAGACTTTACTCCATTAGGTTCACTTGATGCATCCTGGGTATTTTCTGCAGTTTCTTGTGTAGCCGACTCAGGTTGTTCTGGTGCAGACGTTTCATTTTCTCCTTGTAATGAATCGGATGCTGCTTGAGCATTCGCTTGTTCAGAGTCTTGTTTTAGTTCCTGGTCAGGAAGCTGCTCTGGTTCTTGGGTAGTTTCGCCATTTTCTTCTACCATCTCTAAGTCCTCGATAGTATTTTCTTCGATATCCAAATCGCTCCATTTGCGCACAAGCTTCTTAACTTCCTTCTTGATTTTTGGATAGGGGAATCTCTCACTTGGTCTTCTCAAGGTAAGAATCAACGACTTTAGGGCCTTACTCTTCGTGTAAACTGATTTGGGTAAAGTTAATCCGTCTAGTTTTTTGAGGTTCTGCAATATTTCTGTCTCATTTATTGAGTCGGAGAGTAATTGGTCAGTCAACAATATATCTAACTTGTCAAATTGGTTATGGTATTTGGTTAACGAGTCGCTCAAAGATGCCGCCGACGGAAATTCGGTTTCAAATTTGATCTGATCCTTCTCTTTATCAAATATGTAATTCCCCTCGTCATAATTATAGTGCTTCACTCCATCCAAGCCCCAATCACTGTCATATCCTTCTTCTCTTGGATCGACCGGTTTCGACTTCGGGGTTACTGTAGATTTAGTTTCCTTTTTAGCTGGTTGCTTCTTGGTTGTTTTCTTTTTACTTTTAGGTTGTTTGGTATTTTTCTTCTGTTTCTTTCGAGAAGGCTCCTCGTAATCATCTTCTTCCTCTTCTTCTTCTTCGCGTTCCTCCTCTTCTATATCCTCGGCTTCTTCTTCTTCTTCAAGTTCTTCGTCTTCAGGAACATATGGAACTTCGACCGGCTCGCCCTTTGATCCCCATTTTATGAACAATTCCATGTCTGGTGGATCACTAGCCAATTCGTATGCAGTTTGCAATAAGTTATCCTTACGTTTCTTATCATTCTGTAAAAACAGATTTATCATTTCGTGATTTAAAGTTTTCACTTCATTACTCTTAATCCAAATGTAAGTATCATCGCTGAAGAATCGGACCGGTAATATACTTATTGGCTTGGACAGTTTTCTCTTAGGCGGTTGTTTAACACTTTTTGGTTTCTTACTAAGGATGTTTTCCGGTAACATAGTCTCTTCGAGAATCATCGCAGGCCATGGTGGATAACCTTTAACCTTTGCTAGAACTATTGATTTTGGTGTGTATGGGTTGTCATTCTTTGGCTCATCCTGTTGAACTTCTTTTTCTTGCGGAGACGTCGCTTCGGGTGTTTCTAAAGTTTTCAGTAATTCACTAGGTATAGGTGTATCTGAAGACATTGGAATTGATTGTTGATAACAAGATAGTTTGATTTGATCGATCTACTGTTAAATCTCTACGATTGGTATTTTGGTTGCGTAGGTGAAAAATTCCAATACACCAATTCGATTATACACGACTAATACTAAATTATAATCCAAATACTAAAGCAAAGATCATATAGAAAGACCTTATGAAAGTATACTGTGATTTATGACATATATATGCTCCATTAATATATATTCTTCAAGACAAAGAAGTCGTAGCTTGGGTTTTACTAAATTGAGTAATTTTTTCATTATTCTGTTTAATTTGTGAATTTTGCAGCATTTTGTTAAAACTATGGGTTTGGAACATAACCAGGTTAACTATAATGGAAATGATATCGATATGGATATTTAACCATAATAACTAAGAATGGTACCAACATATTAATGGAGATGTAGTTTGTTAAGAGAGGAAAATGAGCATATACTGTTAATACAGTTTTAAACCCAGATAATACGGATAATTCACATGGTGGAATAGTTGGCCTATCCTTTCAATTATTCCGAAGAATAACATATCAACATAAAGCGCCTGTCTATTAATATATATACTATTATGAAAAATATATCGTTCCTTTCTAATTTACAAAACATTTTCCCAGATATGCAAAAGCCCATTTTCGCTGGAACAAATAAGCCTATTTGAAGATGCAATAAATGTAACAACACTCAAAATACGAGACCTATTTGTACACCGGAGCAGAGGCGGTTCCAAGGTCTTAAACTCTGTAACAGTATGATCTGCTGGGTTGTGTTTCCACATGCAAACTACGCCTGTTTCCGACCCACTTATAATATATTCAGTCTCTGAGTAATAGTCTTTAATCACATCTGACGTTATTCTGTAGGTTAATTTGTCGTTAGAAAGTGTGACCTCTGACACTATCTGCAAATCATCGGAATCGCATAGCTTCAATTTACCATCTTCGAAAGTTATTAATGTCTTATTGCCCGGACATAATCTAACGTTTAACAAGCCTCCACACTCAAACCCATCCCGGATAATCTCTTGGTTTCTCAAGTCAATTCTAGTCAACCGGCCGTCAAGACTTGCTACTGAAAGAACTTTCGATATTGGATTATAATCTAGCGAATTCAAATTATCATTGCCAGCTTTAACACTGTAAATGGGCTTAGTTCTCTGGGGCTGTCGTAAGTCATGGAAATTAACAAAGCAATTAGTTCCACACGACACAACCAAACTATCATTCAATATTTTGCAATCAAAAACCTCATCTCTGATTTGTTCATTTATCGATTGAAATCTCATCAATTTGCATTGCTTGACCAGGTCCCACACATTAATTGTATCTCCTCCCCCCGACACAAATGTTTCCCCTGAACTACTTACATCAATGCTATTAACTGCAGTGATATGCTCTTTTGGAAATGTGGTTGATTGGATATGGTCATTACTAAGATTATGTAATCGTACTAAGCAATCGTTTCCTCCACCTGACAATACAAAGTTCGTCGACTTAATCAGACATAAGGAATTTATGGATGAGTTATTATGAGCTTGAAATGATCTACAGTACATGGAACAATTGTAGCATCAATGAATGATTATTTTTTTGGGAAAAGACCTAAATAAATAAACATCGTAATGGCTGAGCTGAACTATAAAGGATTTCGCGACAATGAATGTGAGCCCATTCTGTCATCACACTGTCCATTTCCTTATTGCTATGGATGATCCCCTGCTGCTCTCAAGTAAGCATGGCACAAACAAGCAAACAAAAGGATAGGGAAAAGTTATGTCCATTGGATAAAGTTTTTTGAAAGCTGTAATAATTCGTTCTGTAGATGATTTTAAGGTACCAAAACTATAACCGAGATTCGCCTAAAGCATACATATATATATTATAAATAGATTTGGAACATACAAAGCATATTATACCCCTTAATTTGTATCACAACCTAGCATTGTATATATGTCGAGAACAATAGAAGACTACCGCTGATTATTTAATATCGCATTAGAACGTTTATAACATACCAACCAAATTGCATCTTATTGGGTCGAGCAACTACAGACGCTCATACTATGTTTTGCATTCCAGAAATGAAGAGGTATATAAAGACTAACGAATTCCATAGGTTGTAGTCTCAATCTTTCTCTCTAGACATAAACAATATCTAATAATGTTAAGTTCCACTTTATATCCAGTTTTACTCTTAATTGCAGTTTCTAATGCATTTCTTTCCAACATTCCGGAAATTAATAAGTTAAGTACCAATGTAAATGCTAAGATTGCTGGTGCTGGTATCAAGACACCTCAAGACTTGTTGTATTCTGGTGATTATGTTTGTGATAAGTTTTCCTCCACTATTCAAGGCTCTAACGACACTACTGAGTTCCCAATTGATTTCAATTTGTATGTTGCCAACAACGCTAAGGCACCAGAAGAAAACTACACCGTTGATTTATATTTCAAAAACCCAAATCATCAATCCTTAAATGACTTTGCTGTCTTGAATGCTTCCGATTCAAAAACCGTGTTGGAACGTTACAACCCGCAATTGATTTCGAAACAACCAGGTTTCGGTGTTGAATTCAAATTCAACTTTTCTAAAGGCTTATTGTGTCAGTTCTTATACCAATTTACCGTTATGTACCAATTGGAAAAACAAGACGATCACTCGAAGACTTCAGACAAGATCTTCCTCGTTGGCTCATGTCAAGAAAATATGCGTTACCACCCAGACGCTTACAACGATTTAGTTTCCCAAGGCTTCAGATGTGTTGAATACAACTCTGGATACAAATATGATGGTGGAAAGGACTGGTGTACCGAATTCTATCCATCTGACCAATGCTGCAAGTCTTACCAAAATGATGAATTGACCGACAGAGACACCTGTCCTGCTAGCGGCTCATCATCTTCTGCTGGTTCGGCTTCAAGCTCTGGATTTGTCCCTACCACCTTCAGCACCTTAAACACCCAATCAACTGGACAAGCTTCATCGGAATCTTCTGCTGGTGCTGGTAATGGTTCTGGTGCTTCAGGACAACCAGCCCCAGGCCAACCCGGACCAGGTCAAAATGGACCAGGTCAATCAGGACAATTTTAATCATGAATATTCAATTTCCGCATTAAGCAACGTATAGTTCATTTTCTCGTACCACTTTACATTTTTCTGTTATACCTTTAAATAAAATTTAATGAGATCTTTTCATAGTCTTTAGTTTTCGCCTTTTGTAGTTCACCGAATGCCAGTATATTAATTGATTCTTCGAAAACCTCAATACCCAAATGGTTGATTTGATTTTCATATATCTACCATATCGAAGTTGATAACTGGGATAAACACAAAATTTAAACTTGCCATTGCACTGACGACAACTCTATAGGACTTTGGGAAATGAATTCGCAAACCCCAAAAAAGTTAGAGGTTATCTTGAAGTTTAGAATTAAGTCTCTTAAATCATTTAAAATGCTGTTGTCTTTGTAGATAAAATAATTTTACCAATAAGCAAATGCACATGCATAATAATGAGGTGGACGTCATTTTTAGAAAAATTTTCTGATAAGCTTTACTTGAATCAAAATTTATTACATCAGTACAGCTCTTTCTATAAAGAATTCAGTATTATACTTCTCTATTTGTGTGAAATCTCACATATTATACGCATACAATTTAACGACACAAGGGTATTCGTTTCATTTAATTTCTTTGAGGAATACCAATTCTTGCAAGCTGAATTATAATTGGAATGGCAGTCGTAGAACCTGTAGGTTCAATACATAAGCAACTGTTCTGATGGCATAATATTATGTAGGAGGTACTTCAGTTTGCGACTGCACTAGATTGGCAACTTTATTATAGAACTTAATCCATGTATATTCGGTATCGTATGAGAAGTTTTCTCGACCAAGCATTTCCAAGATAGTTGAAACCATCCCTTCGCCAATCAAGTTGTAATGCCACACATTGAACCTCCATATAGTTGCGCTTATTTTCCGTGCTTCTTGGATCGTAGTCTCTCCATCTTCTGCTTGCCAGATAAGTGTGCTCAACAACTTTAAGACAGCCGACAAATACAAATCAAACAGAAAGTCTTCAGGAGTCATTTGATGTGCTACGTTTGCATATGGCGAACCCCTTGGCCGGCAATGTGATTTAAAGTATACATATATGTTATTTTGCAATCTCACTTCGAATTCTCGAAGAGGTGTTGATTTAAGGTTTTTTGACTTCGCCCTTTTTTGAACCTCCAGAATCGTCAACTTTGGCACTATTTTTTGGATAGAGCAGTCGTTGTCAGATTGTTTTGCCACATCATCCTCAAAACGCATGTCCAATGATCCCCAAATTTGCTGTATTATTCCAATTTCATTATCTGTTAAATTGGAATTGCTTTCCCGAACTGATTGACTTCGACTCGGTGGCTGAAATGTAGTCTGTGGTGGCTGCGTAGCCATTTTCCTGCTCTGATTTCTTATCGGTAGTATCATAGGCATGGACATAGCAGGAAGCATGTTAATTGGACTTATATAAGAAAGCTTCTTCAAAATGCACTGTATGTTCCAATTTAATTACCGACTTTTATCAAATATCGTTTCATTTCACCTGCTCATCAACGACAACAATAAAGTTGCAAAATAAAAAATTCTCAATCCTGCACAACATTTGCGAGAAATTAGTCGTAAGGTACCAAAAAATCGTAATTTCTAGCCATTCAGGGGGCTCCAGGAATCCCCGAGAGCATTCTGCCTGCGAAAAAAGGGCTACTATCTATCAATGGAGAAACACACTAAGAGATTGACTCAAATATTTAAGATTAATTAAGAATATCACTCTAGTAGATCTTGGAATTCATTCGAAATTCATTCGCCGTAACTTGCTCCAAAATATCGAATAAACAAGCATAAATACGGGGGCAACGCTAGATAATGTATGAGACTGAAAAATTGAAAATGACAGATATCTGAATAAGCTTGTAGAGAAGTTAGGAATCTTGTAGTACCATCTCGATATAGCTGCGAATTTCGTAGCTAGCTTGCTTAATTAAATATATGTAAATTGGGCCAATTTATGTAAGCTCGGCACAGTGCAGGTCTTGGTAAAGGGATAGAAGATGTAGCAAGGGATGCAGGATACTTGAGCAGGTAATTATAAAGGTTTTTGCACCACGGGTGATTATTAACCAAATGGGCTTGAATTACCCGAAGGTGGTTCCACATTTGGATTGCACCCGATTGAGCCATATTTCCCTGAATAGAGCAATCTTTATATATATACATATTAATTATTCCAGGGTGAATTTTATTCATTGAAGAATATAATTAGAACAACTATAGAATGGGTGACTACTTGACTCCATCTGAATTACCACAGCCAAAATTAACGAGAACAAATACGGGATTCACTCCCAATCAGATTATCGCTCTTGATACATCGATCCCTGAATCTTCGAAGAAGATTTGGAATAAGCACACACATTTAAAGCCTTTTGACGTCAAGGAAAAGAGCTTTAAGGAAGACGAGACAAAGAGAAACACTTCGTTGAATGATAATGAAAAATTCGAGCAAGAATTTATCAAACATGTTGAAATTACGTTGGCTAGAAATATGTACAATTGTGATAACTTAGGTGCGTATCAAGCTGCTTCAAATACAATTCGGGACGAATTGTTAATTGATTGGGCCAATACACAACAGAAACAAACAATTCACGATGGTAAGCGGGTATACTACTTATCATTGGAATTTTTGATGGGTAGGGCTATGGACAATGCTTTGATTAACTTGAAAAGTAGAGAACATACCAAGGGTGCATTGCGCGAATTGGGATTCAATTTGGAAGATGTATTGGACCAAGAACCTGATGCCGCATTGGGTAACGGTGGTTTAGGTAGATTAGCAGCATGCTTTGTTGACTCCTTATCATCCAAAAACTATTCCGGATGGGGCTACGGTTTGAATTATCAGTATGGTATTTTCCAGCAAAAGATCATTGATGGTTATCAGGTTGAACAACCAGATTATTGGCTAGAATATACGAATCCTTGGGAGATAAACAGAAGTGAAATTCAAATTCCGGTTGATTTCTTTGGTTATGTATATGAATCTTACGATACCAATACAGGGAGACCAAAGAAAATTTGGAATGGTGGAGAACGTGTATTAGCAGTTCCTGTTGATTATCCAATTCCTGGATTCAACACTGAAAACACGAATAATTTGAGATTATGGAATGCAAAACCTACAAACGAATTTGATTTCAATAAATTTAATGCGGGTGATTATCAGCAGTCTGTTGCATCTCAACAAAAGGCTGAATCCATTACCTCCGTATTGTATCCAAATGATAATTTCATGCATGGTAAAGAGTTAAGATTGAAGCAACAGTATTTTTGGGTTGCTGCTTCGTTACATGATATTGTCCGTCGTTTTAAGAAAAACCACAAGGATAACTGGAAAAAGTTTCCGGATCAAGTTGCAATTCAATTGAATGACACACACCCAACTTTAGCAATTGTTGAATTACAAAGAATTCTTGTCGATTTGGAAGAATTATCATGGGATGATGCTTGGTCGATTGTGACAAGAGTGTTTGCTTATACTAACCACACTGTTATGACAGAGGCATTGGAGAAATGGCCAGTAGAATTGGTGAGTAAATTATTACCACGTCACTTAGAGATCATCTATGATATCAACTTTTTTTTCTTGAAGGCTGTGGAGAGCAAATTCCCAAACGACCGTGATTTGCTTAGAAGAGTATCAGTCATTGAAGAAGAAAACGGAAAGTCAGTAAGAATGGCATACTTAGCTATAATTGGTTCTCATAAAGTGAATGGTGTTGCAGAATTACATTCTGAATTACTCAAAACAACGATTTTCAAAGATTTTGTAGCCATTTTTGGCGATGAAAAGTTTATGAATGTTACAAATGGTATCACACCAAGAAGATGGTTGAAACAGGCTAATCCAGAATTGGCAAAGTTAATCAGTGAAAAGTTGAATGATCCAAACTATAGTTATTTAACCAATTTAGGAAAATTAAAAGGATTGGAACGGTTTGTGGACGATGACGAATTCTTAACCAAATGGGACATCATTAAGTTTAACAATAAAGTTAAATTAGCCAACTTGATCAAGCATTTGACAGGAATCACCATAGATCCAACAGTTTTGTTTGATATTCAAGTCAAGAGAATCCATGAATACAAAAGACAACAATTAAACATCTTTGCAGTGATCTATAGGTATTTGCACATCAAAGAATTACTTGCAAAGGGCGTTAGTATTGAAGAAATTAAGTTGAAATACTATATTTCAAAATGCTCGATTTTTGGTGGTAAAGCTGCCCCTGGTTATTATATGGCAAAAACAATCATTCATTTGATCAACGTGGTTGCTGATGTTGTCAATAATGACGAGGAAATTGGTAATTTATTGAAAGTTGTGTTTATTCCTGATTATAATGTTTCGAAGGCAGAAATCATTATCCCTGCTTCCGATTTATCAAACCATATTTCCACCGCCGGTACCGAAGCTTCAGGCACCTCCAATATGAAATTTGCCTTGAATGGTGGCTTGATCATTGGTACTGTTGATGGTGCCAATGTTGAAATCACTAGAGAAATTGGTCAGGAGAATATCTTCTTATTCGGAAATTTGGCCGAATCAGTTGAAGAATTAAGACACAAAAACGTCTATAATGGAGTTAATATCCCCGATTCTTTAAAGAAAGTATTCGATGCCATCGAGTCTGGTAGATTTGGTAACCCCGATGAATTCCATACGTTGATAGAGAGTATTAGAGATCATGGAGATCATTATCTTGTTACTGATGATTTTGATCTTTTCTTGGATACGCACATCAAATTAGAAAACATTTACGGCCACCATGGTGGAGACGCCAAAGATAAGGACCACTTACACAAATGGGTTAAGAAGTCTGTCTTGAGTGTTGCAAACATGGGTTTCTTTAGTTCTGACAGATGTGTCGATGAATACGCTGAAAATATTTGGGATGTAGAGCCATTGAATCCTTAAAACTTTCTTCTGAAATATCGATAGACTATACATAGTCTTATCTGTATTTATCATCTTAATTTCTTCCGTTTTGTTTGCTTGTGATCTTATATAGATGTAGTAGTTAATATACGATTTAGTAGTAGTTAATATACGATTTATGATGTTAAAACCTGGAATTCACGTGTAGAAGTTGTGCAGGAATTTGTTTCTCTAGGAGGAGCTATACCACTGGAAGTATTTTATATAGATGGATAAGCCTTTTTTGGAGTATTACCTGGTATCAAATCACTATATTATAAGAGGTATTCGAAAAGTGTACTTTGGATCTATACTAGTCACTTTGGTTTGTTGTTTCATAGAAGAATTGGTTTACATTATTCTGTAATATGGTGATCAAGTATTTATTGTTGATTCTTATCCAGAGTTTCGTAGCATTTGCACTTCCGTTTACATCTAGGAGTGATCCCAAGGCGGAATACTTGGTTACATATTTGCCGGGATTATATCTGAATATTCGTAAGGATGAGAGGCCGTTGATGTTTGCGGGTCAACTTGAATTGTATCCCGAGAATCAAACACATTACTTCTTCTGGAAGTACCAAGACACAAATCAAATTCCTGAAGCGAAAAAGAGGACTATATTCTGGCTTAATGGGGGACCAGGATGCTCTTCTATGGATGGAGCATTAATGGAAGCGGGTCCGTTCAGAATTAATAAACAGGGAGAGGTTATATATAACGAAGGTTCGTGGCACAAATCTGGAGATATTGTTTTTGTCGATCAGCCTGCTGGAACTGGTTTCAGTTATTCAGACGAATACGATCATGATTTGGATCAGATAACTGTGGAGTTTATAAGGTTCATGGAAAAGTTTTTTGAGTTATTCCCTGAGGATGCATCGAATGAAATTTATTTTGCGGGTGAGAGTTATGCTGGTCAGTACATCCCATATATCGCCGATGGAATATTGCGCCGTAATAAGAACTTACGTAAAGGCGAAAAACCGTTTAACCTTAAAGGGTTGATGATTGGAAATGGGTGGATTGCCCCAAATGAACAGAGCTTGTCTTATTTACCCTACTCGGTTCAAGCTGGCATTATCAAAACAAACAATCCTAGATGGAGCCTGATTTTGCGTCAGCATCAGGAGTGTCAGGATATAGTTAGTAAGAATGACGGGCCTGACGGCTCGGAAGTTTCACAAGTCGTTTCGAATACGTGTGAACGAGTGTTAAACCTAATTTTAGAAGCTACCAGAGACCAACTGGCCGCGAAGGATGAACAATGTATTAATATGTATGATTATACCTTGAGAGACTCGTATCCTTCTTGCGGTATGAACTGGCCTCCGGATTTAGCTAATGTTACACCATTTTTACGCGAGCAAAGCGTCATGAACGATTTGAATTTGATTAATCATAAAAAGTGGAGCGAATGTTCAGGAAAAGTAGGTTCCAGTTTCAAGGCTAAAAATTCGAAGCCTGCAATTCATTTATTTCCTTCTATTTTAGAGGAAATACCAATCATGTTGTTCAACGGGAACAGGGATATTATTTGCAATTATATTGGTGTAGAAGGTTTTATTAAGAAATTAACATGGAATGGTCAAACTGGATTTTCTGAAGACCTTGATGCATTAGACTGGGTCTATGACAAGAAGACAGCTGGCTACATCAAAACTGAAAGAAATCTAACAGTTGTTAATGTATTCGATGCGTCACACATGGTTCCATTCGACAAACCAGAAATTTCTAGGAGTTTGATCGATATAATAACTGGTAATTTTGACGAAAAAGAAGTTGATAATAAAAGCGATAAGAAAAAAAAATCGATTGTTACATATCCATTGGGCGTTCGAATGGCTAAACAGATAGAGGAATCAAAACTGAAAACATCTCTGACTTCGGCTACCCAATCAAAAACATCGAGTACACCTGCAGTATCTGGAAAAGCTTCAGCCAGCAGTACCACTTTAGAACAAGAACCCTCTGCAACGCTTAGCGCTGAAGCAGAGAAGTCTAAGAATCAACAAACTTCCAGCCGTATCACTCGGCTCATTCAGCTTTTAGTTATTGTTGTCCTTATCTGGGGTGTTTATATACTTTATTCGTCTTACAGATCCCGTCCTTCATCCATCATTAAAACAGGTCCTTCGGGTAAGAAGAAAAATGTCCAATGGGCCGACCAATTAAGACAATTTGAAGAGGAAGAGATCGAACAGAATGAACAAGGTATTTTGTCTAGGGCTTTCAATAAGTTGAAGGGCGGTGATAGCCGTGGCACATATGCTCCAACTTCCGGTAAAGTCTATGAAGATATTGAGATGAACGAAGGAATTACGGAACACACAGACAGTAGAGTTGACGATTTCATAATTGAAAGTGACGAGGAAGATGCACATGAAGAAAACCAGACCAATAAGCAGCTGGTTTCCAAATAGACGTATACTTACATAGTTATTTTGCACAATACATATATTATCCATTATATTAGAGGTGTTTTGCACCCATGAACGAAATGAACGAGCGTGTGTAAACCACAAAATAATTTTTCACTTCTCACATAAACTTATAATTAGTGAATGAAGCTTGATTGAAGTGAATTAAATATAACAGGACGTTCTACTATAAACTATCGATTGCATTTGTAAGCGGAATTTGAGAGATCCAAATACACCAGAATAATATATAGAAGAAAATATTTCGGTTCCTGATTTCCCACAAACTATTTGCATAAACATATTTCCCATAATTATAGTTCCAAGAACAAAATTACATACAATCAGTTGAATAAGGTGATCCAGATATAAAATATCATGTTCAGACAATCGATCCGTAAGTTAGCCACGGGAGCCAAAGTTTCTGGTGACGTTTCGTTTAAGATAGCAAGCCCACCAAAATACACATTAGGATCGTTGCGTAGTTTCCCATCATTGGAACCACATTCATTTGTTCCGTTACCCACACAGTTTTTCGATGCTCCATTGAGAAGAGACTTCTTATGGAGTGCCGTGGTCTTTGAGGCCGATCGTGCCAGGGTTGGATCTGGATATGTCTTCACAAAAGGGGACAAGTTATATTCCAACAGAAAGCTTCATCCACAAAAGGGTACCGGTAGAGCCAGAACTGGTGATGCCAACTCTCCTATCAGAGACAACGAGGTCAAGGCGCATGGTATCAAAGCACCACACGACTGGTCCACCAGGTTGCCTTCCAAGGTGTATAACAAAGCTTTCCAGACCGCATTATCAGACCAATACCGTAACGGGAGAGTTTATATAATCGGAGGTGATAAAACTGCCACTAGGGCCTCCGACGACGTCCTTGCTGACTTCAAGTACGACCACCCAGAAGCCACCAGGCAGTTTGTCGAAGCTCACGACTTAGACCGCTTGAGCTTGTTGTTCATCACCGATGCCCAAAGAGATAACTTGATAACCTCCACCGAATATGTCGGCAAGAAGGCCGATGTGCTCATTAAGGAAGCCGTCGAAGTCAGAGACATATTGAAGGCTAACCGTATCTACATCGAGGCCCCTGCCTTACAATGGTTCATTGGCAAATACTCCACTGATTCCAACTAGTCTTGTACATAGATAAAGCAAAGTACTATATATACACGCTAACCAGACTTATTTCGTATTGTAGTGCCCTGTACCGTGACATAAACCATATTTTGGTACTTCCAATTCCTAACCTTGTACTCCGTAAATGTCCTACATCTTTAATAACCTCAATCCATCGTAATCTACAAGTATCGTTCAATCCATTATCATCTACGAACATCTAAAGAAACATATATTCATCTTTCATTCTATATATTCATCTTTCATTCTATATATTCATCTTTCATTCTATATATTCATCTTTCATTCTATATATTCACCCTTCGTTCTATATTACCCTAAACACCGTTATCAGACTCTACAAACTGTACAAGCTGTACAAATTTACCGATTCCGTCTAATTCACCATTTCCATCATTGGGCATTTGCAACTACAAGTCTACCCACCCAAAACCACCATAACCCATCTAACAATAGGGTAATGCCCTAATTACGTCCTTATTTTCCACGTGCGGGCATCAGAAAAATTTTCAGTTTTTGTGCGGTAGACGTCCCTCTTACAATGCGCATAATTTTGTATGGGCAAACCTACGCAGTACTCAACGAAGCTAGTGAGATTGAAAAATTAAAAAAACTAGTAGAAAAATTTCAATATATCCAAACGTTTCGGAAATATAGCATAACAAACAGGCAAGATGTCATTAGTTGTCAGCGAAGAAGGTTCATTCCAACACATTTTACGGTATGTTTATAACTAGATCGATGATGAGAGAGTTTAATCCGTTTGAAAGTGGTTTTAGTATTGGAGGAAAATTTTTATCAATGAGGAAGACATAATGAAAGAACAAGTACAAGGGGTCACATAAATAGTAGAAGAACACATCGAATAAATCCACGAATGAAGTCACAGGAGATAGCGACGGATGAGAGACTATGGGGACTATAAAGTAGAATAGAGAGGGAATGGGAGGAAACATAATGAAAACGACTAAATTGGCATTGAGGAGGATATGAAGGAAGGAGAGAGAGAAAAATTAAGAGATACTTTACTAAGATGGACTTCAAACAGATTTACATTTTATGGCGAACGAATTACTAACATATTATAGTTTATTGAACACCAACATTGATGGTAGAATCAAGATCATGTACGCTTTGACTAAGATCAGAGGTGTCGGTCGTCGTTACTCCAACTTGGTCTGTAAGAAGGCTGATGTTGACTTAAAGAAGCGTGCTGGTGAATTAACCCAAGAAGAATTGGAAAGAATTGTCACCATCATGCAAAACCCAACCAACTATAAGATCCCAGCTTGGTTCTTAAACAGACAAAAGGACCAAGTCGACGGTAAGGACTACCATGTCTTAGCTAACAACTTAGAATCCAAATTAAGAGATGATTTAGAAAGATTAAAGAAGATCAGAGCTCACCGTGGTATCAGACACTTCTGGGGCTTAAAGGTCAGAGGTCAACACACCAAAACCACTTCCCGTGGTCGTTAATTTTAAGTTACTTGGGTATTCATAGTTTACTTTTAAAATAGTTATTTTAGGTTTATTTTTGTTATATTTTTCCATGTAATTTAATAATACTATATGTTTAGTTGACTGTATTGTAAACGGAGACCAGCCCTTGTTCGTGCTTCAATTGTGTTACAATTGGAATTGGGACAATTGTTTTAATTAATACCATGCTACATATTATTAGTGCCTACTAATTTACTGTCCTTGGTTTACGCTGTATGTTACTTTGTTCACTTAGTAAAATCAATTAGATGCAATAATTATACAACTAAGGCATCAAACAGATCTCAGAATAAGGTTGCCTCACCAACCTAGCCTTCGGTATAGTGAGGTACCTACAATACACGTACGGACACACAGTAACGCACCACGGTAGTTATTACCAGATATGGATCGTCTAGCCAAAGGAGCGTAAAAGTCTACAATTTGTTAGTCGCGAGACCAAAAATATTTTAACCAAATTAGGCATATTGCCTGGGTTGCAAAATGAAATAAGCTACGAACGAGTTATGGGTAAATGACGTCTATTATGATACTATGATATACTACAATGCTAAGTTTAATTCCAGTTACCGGCTCTTAAAGACAACAAATTGTTGATGCATTCCTTTTCGTTTTGTTTCTTTATAGGCCTCGATGTTTGGGTGGTATTAACATCCAATTCACCCAATGGGGCTCTCTTGGTAACATTCTTCGTAGATGATGTAGTAGATGATGAATTCAATAAGTCTTTTAAATCAGCGTTTTTAGTTACCGAGTGCTCATCTTTAGGTGAAGAATTCTCAGAACTCTGAGATTCGCTGGCTAATTTCTGGGCAAGTTTGTTTGCATTAGCGGCAGATATAGACTTAGCAGGCATCAACTTGAAAGTCATGGTACTCGAATTGTTGGAATTAAGAGAAACTGGTTGTTTCTTTGAAGTTTCATTCAAAATCAAGTTTGGTGAAGTCGAGTCGATTGAAGTATTTGATTCATCGTAATTTATGTAAGAAGAGTTTGGTGTGCTTAACGAACTGAAAACTGTTCTCTGGTTAGTTGGAGTATTCATAGTTGGTTGGGATATTTGAGCAATTGGAAGCGAAGTGGCTGATCTTGGTCTATGCTTTGTAGTGAAGGCAGATGGGCTTGGAATAAATGGCTGTGATTCAGACTTTTGTAAAGTAGGCTTTATTGGGGTAGAAATTGAAACCGTAGAAGGTAATTCGGTAATTTCCTTTTCCACGGATGTTTGCTTTCTAAGAGATTGTCTTTTGTTTTGAAACCAAATCTGAACTGCCTTTTCAGTCATGGATACCTTCTCAGCGATTTCTAGTCTTCTCAACTTATTTGGGGTTTGACCTATGTCAAACTCATTGTTCAATATAGTCAATTCATTTGGGGAAGTTCTTCTTCTCTTCCTTCTCGCCAATGGAGCGTTGTCAATCGATGGCTCTTGCGATGGGAATGTCACCGGTGAATGACTGATGAATGCGTAGGATTTTTCGTTAATTGGTGAAGTCTTAGTCTTCTTGACGGTTACATCACCGCCATTTATGCTAATATCATTGTCACTGGTATCAAAACTCGAGTTTGGATTAGTGCTGATAGGTGTTGGCATGCTTCTAGCACGCTTGGATGGTGTTTGTACTGTGTGCTGTGGTACTGGATGACGAAATGGAAATTGCTGTGGGAGATAATGACAGTTGGTCAAGCTTGGAATCCGTCCGGTTTGGGTGCTTGGAGTTGTCAAGCAGTCAACAGAAGGTAACTTATGTATGGTGTTGTATTGGGTCGATGCGTCGTCAGAGTTGGTCAAAATCGACGACAATGGTGGAAGACTAGTCTTATTATTGCTACCATATGGCAATGGAGTTGGTGGTAAGTTAGGTCTCTTGGGAGTCTGCAAATACATTGAAATTGAAGACATGTCTATTAAAGAATTGTGCAACTTAAAAATTGTCCCAGGTATTACTACAAATTAATTAAGTGTATTCTATCTCTTATATATATGTATGATTTGTTGTTGGTAAATCACGGTGGCCCAATTTAAATGCACGTTATGTACCTTGAAAAGTAAAAACAACAATCAGACGTTCGATTTAGCCCAAACTCCATTTAATTATTCTCTTTGAGCTATATTAAACAGACCGTGGCTTTCAAACTCTATTTCGTGAATCGAATCTCCTATTCAATTCGCGATTCAAAATATATTTTTCTGCAATTAATATAGATGATACATGAACAAAACTTCCAAAATAAACAATAATACTCGCAATATATTCTTCATTCCGCTATTATTTATTGTAGAACACCTCCTAGTCGCCCATTTCGCGTTTTGGAACTTTCGCGTTTTTAACAATGCCTATTTTAGATGCTGCAAAATATGTAAATAAATCGAATCGCGAGAATCATTGCTTTTCTGTTTTAAGTAAATGAAATACCATTACGGACGAAATCATGTATGTGACGTATGTAATAAGTTATGAATTCAGTTTATTAGACGCTTCTAGCCATAATAAGGTTATTCTTGCTTTAGGTTCGGGTATCATAAGCATATCGATCAATTAAGAACGATCTAAAGGATGCATGCACGCCACATTCTCTGGTGCATGGATGTATGACCATAATTTGGCTTAAGAAATAAATCCATACACCAAATAATTCCTCTACACTCTCTAGGGATTCGAACTTGGGATATAACCACTGCACGTGCATCCCTAATCTAAGTCGAATGTTCTCTTGACATATATCAATTATGGTATGAATCTTCAGTAATACGTTGTTTTAGTAAGCAAAATGCCAGTTCTAATTGATGAAAAGAGTCATCGAAGCAACAAATTGTCATGGCTGCGGCTTATGATGACTGTAATTGGAATTCTTCTCATGGTATCGGGGTTGGCGGTAATGCTTGACCAGCAATCCGGTTCTGCAAATGAAGATTTGGGGGTGGAATACGCGAAGCCATCGGTAGAGGTATTGGACTTGGAAGCGTCGGAGGTCGAGCAGCTTAAAAAATTGGGGTTGAGTCCCAAACCGAAGTTGAAAGTTGTTAACGGTGGGGATGAACAGGTTTTGCACGGGAGATTCTTGCATATCACAGATATACATCCGGATAAGTACTACAAGACAGGTGCGGATGTGAATTCGTTGTGCCATAGTGGAAAGGGAAGCGCAGGGAAATATGGGGATGCTGTACTTGGTTGTGACAGTCCTATGGTGTTGATGGAAGATACACTCAAATGGATCAAAGAGAACTTGAAGGATAAGATTGATTTTGTTGTGTGGACCGGTGATAATGTCAGGCACGATAACGACAGAAGGTATCCTAGAACGGAGTCGAATATTTTTGATATGAATCAAAGGGTGAGTGATTTGATGTATGAAACGTTTAAGGAAGAGAAACCCCGCGGGGGACGCCCAAGACAATTGAAGATCCCGCTAGTTCCATCGCTTGGTAACAACGATGTTTTCCCACATAACTTATTTTCTCCGGGCCCAACTTTACAGACGAGAGAATTATTCAAGATATGGCAAGATTTTGTCCCTGCAGCTCAATTGCATATATTCAATAGAGGGGCATATTTTTTTAAGGAGATCATTCCTAACGAATTGGCAGTTTTGTCGATAAATACGTTATATCTTTTTCAATCAAACCCATTGGTCGATAATTGCGACAAAAAGAAGGACCCTGGCCATAAGTTATTCGAATGGTTAGGATATACGTTGAAGGAAATGCGGGCTAGAAACATGAAGGTTTGGCTCACAGGTCATGTTCCACCTAACGAAAAGAACTATGATATTTCATGTTTGCGTAAATATATTGTCTGGATGCATGAATACAGAGATGTTATAATCGGCGGGTTGTACGGCCATATGAATATAGATCATTTCATTCCATTGGATTCCAAGGCAGCATATAAATCCATCAAAAAGAAGTTCGGAAAGCTTGGTTTCGACTACGAGTTATCATTTGAAAATGACCTATACATACTGGATGATGACGACAATTCGGAAAGTGACTCTGACGATGACGATGAAGATATGTCACCAGAAGAATCATACTCCAATTTCAATAGTCCTATACTTAAAGGTGGATTTGAAGGTTCTGTGAATTTCAAAAATATGGATGATATCAGAATCCAAGGAGGAATCCCAAATGGTAAGGTGGGATACATGGAAAACTTGAGGAAGGAATATTACGCAAATGTAAAGGGGAAGAAGAAAAGTGGATATGTATCAGAAAGATATTCTATCGCACATGTAACGGCAAGTGTCGTTCCAACGTTCAACTCTGGGTTAAGAGTATGGGAATACAATATCACCGACCTCCAAAATCTCCTCACTTCCGATACCCAGCCAAAATTTGCTCCATGGGATGAGTTCTTCGAGGGACTCGGAAAGTTGATGGAAACGCAAGTAGAAGCCGACTACGACGACGAATTCATTACTTTCGGACAACAAGTGGAAATATTCAAAAAGGACAATACATTCCCTCCTAAAATGCCAAAATCCAAATCTTTGGGTCCGGCCTACATACCTCAAGCATTCACTCCCGAGAGATATGTTCAATATTACGCAGATTTAGCCAACATAAACAAAGGAGAGAAAGAATTTTCCTACGAATTTGAATATGCCACCGACGATAAAGTCTATGACATGGATTCCTTAACCGTCGATGACTGGATTTCGCTTGCTAGAAGGCTCGGAAAACCTGTTAAAGAAAAGAGAGACAAGAAAAACAAGTCAAGTAAGAAATCGAAGAAAAAGAAGAAGAATAAAGACAAAAGCTTGCTGGAAAGTAGCGAACCCTTAAAAAAGCAAGACGATTCTAAAGACAGTAGTTTGGAACAAGACCACATTCAGCAATCAGGCAGGTTACAAACTTTATGGCAGCATTATTTGAAACACTCGTTTGTCAGTTCTGAATACGAGAATATGGGCATGGGCTGATTGTCTATATAGTTAGAAGAGTAGACTATCATAAATCATAATCTATAAATTATCATATATTATATACATATTCACGTGTATCTAGTTAGGTTTAGGGTTAATTGAAAATCCATAAAACTGACACAAAACAGGAGCTGAAAAATTTTGAATACTCACTAGGTTGAAATTTCATAGCGGACATAATTGTATATCCTTTTTCCTTTTATTAACGTATCAGATATTGGGTCCATTAAATATTCCTATCGTCAATAAATAACTAAATAAGTCGAAATGGGTGGTGCTCGTGAAAAGAAGGTTCAATACTTCAGCAAATTAAGAGAATTATTAGAAGAATACAAGTCTATCTTCATCGTTGGTGTCGATAATGTTTCTTCCCAACAAATGCACGAAATCAGAAAAGCTTTACGTGGTGATGCTACTGTTTTGATGGGTAAGAACACCATGGTTAGAAGAGCCTTGAGAGGATTCTTAGCTGACTTACCAGAATTCGAAAAGTTAATGCCTTTCGTTAGAGGCAATGTTGGTTTCATTTTCACTAACAGTGACTTGAAGACCATCAGAGACACCATTGTTTCCAATGTTGTTGCTGCTCCAGCTAAGGCCGGTGCTGTTGCTCCAAAGGATGTCTGGATTCCAGCTGGTAACACTGGTATGGAACCAGGTAAGACTTCTTTCTTCCAAGCTTTAGGTGTTCCAACCAAGATTGCCAGAGGTACCATTGAAATTGTTTCCGATGTTAGAGTTGTTGAAACCAACACCAAGGTTGGTCCTTCCGAAGCTACTTTATTGAACATGTTGGACATTTCTCCATTCACCTACGGTATGTCTGTTGTCCAAGTTTACGACAACGGTCAAATTTTCCCATCTTCTATCTTAGATATTACTGATGATGAATTAGTCGGTCACTTCGTTTCCGCTATTAACACCATTGCTTCTATCTCCTTAGCTGTTGGTTACCCAACCTTACCATCTGTTGGTCACTCTGTTGTTAACCACTACAAGAACGTCTTAGCTTTATCTATTGCTACTGACTACACCTTTGAAGGTTCTGAAGCCATCAAGGACAGATTAGCTAACCCAGATGCTTACGCTGCTGCTGCTCCAGCTGCTGCTGCTGCTTCCTCCTCAGGTGCTGCTGAAGAAGCTCCAGCTGAAGAAGAAGAAGAAGAATCTGATGGTGACATGGGTATGGGTTTATTCGATTAAACTAATTAAAAGTTATTCATTTAATTTTATTATATATCCGAATATAGTGTCAAATAAATACATTTCTTCTAGTATACGAGTAGGTAAATTGTAGATCTAGAAATTGCGACCGTTGATCGGAACCACAGATATACTTTGTAGTAATTGTGGACTATATTGGCAAAAGTACATACAATAAGTTGTAATTATGAGTTGTGAAGATTCTTATATTAGTACCGTATATCCATCGTTCAACACATTTAAGGCCATACAGTTTGTGGATCCAGAAAAAGAGTTATCGATAAATTTAGCGAAAATCGATTTTGCAATCAATGAACTGCCGTACCCGCTCAATGAAATCCCTTTGGATTGTTTAATTGAATTAATAACCAGTCTGCAAAGATTAATACTGCTAGAACCTGGACTCGTTTCGCTGTTTACTAGCTTCTTTCGTACTCGTTTTGATAAAATAATCAATAATGTGATAATTGAATCAATTTTTAATAGTGGCTACAATGGTATATATTTCCTTCCAAACAATGATTGCCTTACTAAAGTAAATATAATGCTTCTGTTAGTATATGATTTGAATAATCCCTTAAATACTACATCTCCTTGTACATTATTTGTCTCTGAAAGTACAACAGTCCAATTGCTAAGATGTCTCAAATCAACCCAAATTTCTTTATTAGAACACATTAATGAAAAACCACCACCTGATTCAATTTCGGATAGCGTATTAAATTCAAGATTAACTACAACATATAGGAAACAATTGAAGGTATTTCAGAAGACTAATGAACAATATGAATATATTTACCTTAAGATCGTTCTAATAAATCGACTTTTAAATATGGTCGAAGAAATCTGCAATCCCTCTTTCGGAGTATTCGATTATTTCTATGATTTATTAAAACATGAGGTTATAACTGATACCAGTGAATTCTGCACTGAATTGATGCTAGTGATGGCTCATTTCCGACAAGTTCAAGATGTGCAAGTAAAGAACGCTCTCTTCCACGAGGAATTCATGAATATTAGACATTGTTTGAAATTAATAATTACAACAATACATGGCAAACAAAATCCTTCCATAGAGTCGGATAAAGAATTTTCAAAGCTACTTGTCTTGTATATCCAAATATTTCAAAAGAATAAAGTTGCAACAATTGCGAAAGAAACAAGTACATGTAATCATTCTTCCAAAAAGACTGTACTCAAATCTTCCCAAAAGCAATGTAATGTTGACAATGCAAATTATAAATACCATTTAGCTAAGGGTCCTAAAGAACCCGAATGGGTTAAAAATTTCTACGACATAAAGGCAAATAACGAGACACAACTTCAGATTACGAAGAACATTCTAAATAAAGAAGCTACAAGTGATTACAATACCAATGACGACCCAAAGATTGCAATCAAACAAGGGTTTAGGTCCAAAATGAGAAAAATATGGGCCTCTTCACTATTGAAATATCGTAAATCTGGCTTGAATGATTGTAAAAAATGTAAATTTCTACCATTACATTATTTATACCACAAACATGAAAATGAAACTTATATTGAGTATTAGTCAAATATATTAGTATATATACAAGATGAATTAATGTAAATTTGAAAATTAGTCAGGAACCTTGTCCAGTTAAGATTATAATTACCACTTCAGACAATCCAAGAATTTAGTCTCTTGGTCTTATGTATTGCTTTGGTTCTTCGTAAACTGTCTTCACTTCATTGACAACTGATTTTTTAACATGCTGAGATAATTTATTTGGATTTGGCCATTGTTCTGGTAATAATCCAGCCTTCTTAAATAAGAAATTAACACGATCCGAGACATCTGCACCAACACCTATCCAGTATTTAGATCTATCAAAGTCTAACTCGATATGTTTGTATGGTTTGACTCCTTGAACTTTTTCCGCTGGTGTTAAAGGAACTGAAATTGGGTTGTATGTACCGAGTACTTCAATTGGTAAACTATCACGGGCCGATCTTTTATTGGCCACAACGATATTATACAACGGCTGGTTCTTTCTCCCAAAACGGGCCAACCTAATCTTTATAGGACTTGTTCTCAAAGACATTATATTCTAGCCTCTTGTATAACTACCTATTGATCCTGTTAACATTTGAAAAATTTACAGTATGAAAAAAATTAACCATCAGGTGACTATAGAATTTTTGAAATTGGCACTACATAGATTTTAATCATTATAATATATATGCATTCACTATATAAAAGTACACTATTGACCAAACCTGTTTAAAGCTTCTTCTTTGCCTTAAATTTCTGCTTTGGCTTTTGAATCTTTGATTTATTCATTAATTTATTATTAGAAGATTTCTTGAAAGCGGGCTTTTCATCTTCGTCGTCGGAAAAGTCATCTTCATTCTTGTTCTTCTTGAATTTCAATTTATTCTTTTGACCTCTTACCGGTGCCAGTTTCACAGCATCCAAGTATGCATCAATACCCGAACCCTTCGATGAAAGCGGATCGTCATCCTCTCCTTCATTGAAAACAAATTTACCATTCTTAGTTTTGAAATCAGATTTCGCAGCCAAATCCTTTTTAGTGAACTTCTTAGGTTTGGAAGAAGAAATATGAGCAAGAGTTTGACGGTCTAACAAGTTCAATGGTTCATCACCAGTCTCCAAAATAAATTGGTTAGATTTCTTGCCATCAGTTTGTTCCTCATCATCGACACCATCAACGTCTTCGTCATCTGAATCATATAATGCTTCTTCATAGGCAGAAACGAATTTCTTATTACCAGGAGTTTCAGTTCCTTCAGCTATTTCGGCTTCTTGCTTTCTCTTTGTTCTATCTCTAGTCTTTTTAATATTGGCAACCAATTTCTTGTCTTCTTCAGGAATCGCTTGTTCAACTTCTTCTACTCCAAATTTTCTTATTAATCTTTCTAAGATATGTTTCACCTTAGATTTGAAATGACCTTTATGTTCGTGTGACCATCTCATTAACTTAGTTAATAATTCCTTCAAATTAGCTCTCACCAAATCTTCTGGTAATGACAAGACTTCAACTTTGACGAAACCAATTGCAGATTTTGCAATTTCTCTCGAGTTATGAGTTAAGAACAATTCGACAGTGGATGCAATTTCCAATAACACTTCCGTAGGTAATTCATCTTTGAATTCAAATACCAAGCATGATACAGCAGTAATTGTCGCGGAGATCATATGTGGAGTTTGTGCAGCCAATCCAGCACTTACCATGGTAAAAAATTCGGTTAAAGATGCTTCACTTGATGGAGTATCATCGGCAAAACCTGGAACTTTAGAGTTTTCAATTAACCCCCCCTGGCTCATTCTATGTCCCATTTTAATCAAAATTTGATAAGATAAGCCACGGGTTTTTTCATTGACATCCTTAGTGGACATGATTATTTCTTGCAAAACTGCTGGAATAAAATGTAAATCGCCTTCAGGTAATAAGTCCAAAATTAAATGTATTGCTGACAACCTGGAGGCTCTTGCTGATTTATGAGTTATTTCAGCTGTTGCAACCAAAACTTCTTCAATATTACCAATAAACTTAACAATAGAAGCTTTGCCCTCATCCGTTTCAACAAGCTTATTGATGATTCTATATGACCTCTTTTGCATAAGAACATTATTCTCTAAGGCAACAGTTGTAGAAAAGATACTAAATAATGCATTATGAGATGACTCAGGAACATATTTAGCCATAGCCACAATTAAGTCCATCATTGTTGAACTTAATTTTGGAGCTTCGGATTTGGATTGGTTAGTAGCTGGGGCAGCATTAACCTCTTCATCCATACTGTTCTTTAATAAACCACATACTTTATTGAAAGTACTTTCTAAGTCAGCCTTTGGAATAACTTGTAAATACGTATCAACAGTATCTAAAATAAATCCTCTAGATTCAGGAATTGTTGAAGTGAAAATATTGAATAAAACTGACAAAATGTTTGAGGCTTTTGAAGCTAAATATTCTAAATTCTTTTTTGATTCTGCAATAGAGAATTCTTCTTGCATCAATAAATCATCCGCAAGAGCACCTTCACTATAGGCAATATTGGATTCAACTAACAATCTTAATGCATGACAGATTGGAATTCTCAATTCTACATTCGCATACATCAAGTCAGACAAGGTAGCAGCAAAAGAATCGTCAAAGCTACTTCTCAAATCCTTAGGCAAATCACAAAAGTGTGGTAATAATGACCATACTTGATCAGTTATTGTTTGGAAAATCTTAACGTGCATTGATTCTTTATTGGTTGCATCTTTAACTTTTTGTTCAAAGAATTCAACTAACGGTAAGATTTCTCTTCTGTAGAAACTTAAATTGGCAAAACGCACATTATCTCTCAATAATGGCAATAACCAAGCTCTACCAGATCCTTCACCGTTCAAGTTTAATGGTAAAACACTTAAAACTACATCCGGGCCCATAGTAGAAATAGATGCAGAAATGACATCTTCCGCCTCTTTATTGTGTGGAAAGGAATCAGTTTCATTAGTACGCCATTCTCCAACAACTTGTAAAACATTTAAAAAGTCTGGATTGCAGCGGGTTCTTAATTTCAAAATAGTAGCAGTAATAAACTCTAAAATTTCTTTAGTAGCATGTTGATACTTGATGGATAATAATTCCTTTTCAATATGATCTGCAATAAATGTAATGGTTTCATCCATTAATTCATATATTTCACCGGACACGCCATGTTGTTCCGATGGTTGAAGCATGTAATTATCCGGGATAGTTTCAGTAATAATAGCCATTAAGCATTGAGATGCAGAAGTGTAAATATCTCTTGAATCTGATGATAAAAATTGAGATACTATAGGAACTACATCTGAAATTCTCTGAAGACAAGTATCGGGCGATAAAGAAGCAAAGCTTTCTAATGCTTTAGCAACGACTGCTAACCAAGAAGCAGCCAAATGCGTATCATTGACTGATGGTTTCAAATCGAAGATGATATCCAAAACCTTTGTAAACTTTTCCACGTCAATGATATTGGACATAGATTTGAATAACCCTTCAAACGCAGAGAAAGCAGAAGTCACTAAATATTGATCTGATGTCTTCGAGATTTCAAGTAATATGTCACATAACGGTTCTATTTGAGTTGAAGGCCACGAGTTCGCAGAAGTGATAGATGTGATTAATTGTAATGTATGAATGATTTGTGAATTTGAATCTTTATTTGAATTCTTCTTATTACCTCTGGACAGAGTTTCAACCAACGAAACTAACTTCTTTAAAGCTAAATCACCACACAATGGTGCTGCAATATGAATAGGAGAAGGGGATGGTGGAGGACTCATTAAGATCTTATGAACTGATTCTTGTGCTCTTCTTCTCACTTTTGGTCTTGGGTCAAACGATAATTCCAATAATCCAATCAAAGCTCTCTTTGGAGAAATATTACCAGAAGAAACCCACTGTTGATGGTCTTGTGCTAACAATAAACTCTCCAATGCACCAATAGTCGACCTAACTAATGGAGCTTCAGATTCTGGGTTTGTAAGTGGAGGAGCTAATTTGGTTAAAATTTCACCGAACTTAGCTTTCAATAATGGTTTAGGAGTAAACGGAAAAATAATATCCAAAAAGTAAGCCGTGGTGGTAGCTAATCCACTATCAACAATACTATCGCCCTTAACAGATTGGTCTAATAACGATAAGAAGGAAACAAAGTACGCAACTGGTGTTTTTTCATTCTTTTGTTCCTCGATGTTTTCTTCCACAGCGGATAAGATTATAGCTAAATTCTTTTGATTGTCTAATTTTGAATTAATTTGCGTTCTTATCTTGGACAATTTATCTTCCATTAAAAAGACATCTGCAGATAATCCACCATCTGGGTTATTATCAGCCATTCTTATTATCAAAGTGTCCTTTATTAACTATTTAAGCTATATCTACTTCTTATGCATCAAAGTACCAATTAATTTTTTTTTCATTCTGAGATGCGAAGAGATCAAAATCACGTGATATATATATATATTCAAGCTCCTAACAGTAGATCATCTAGTAAGGCATCAATCATGTCAATATCCCTTTCATATTTCGACAAAGCATTTTTATAAATTTGGATATCTTCAGCAGCAACATAAGTTGGATCACTTTCCCTAAATTGTTCTGCTATCGGTTCGAAATCAGTAAATTCATCATTGACAGAATATTTCTTGGCTATATAATAACGAATATCGTCTATAAGTTCGATAGTATCTGTATCCTGTCTTTCTTGAATTCTAGAAGCACTTTCTTCAATAAGAGTACAGAACTGAGATCGTTCAACTTCATCATTGCTAATACTTTCAAGATTATGAGCAATTAATTTCGATACATGCTGTTCCAACTTATCACATCTAGTTTGCCATGATACTCTAATTAAATCATATGCACTGTAGCCAACTCTTTCAAACAAAGATTGAAATTCGGAAAATGTGAGCTTCGAAAAATTCGATGTAATATTCACAGCACACATTGTCTTGAGCCTCTCTAAGAATAGTTCATCAGCAGCAAATAGTAATTCGATAGTGAGTATCAAAGGAATCGGAGGAACATCGTCATGGTACAAGAACGACAATATGATCTTGGCTACTTCAAAATTAGATGTGTATGTGGATATTTGAATGACAGGAATGTGAACTGGTAGTATAAGCGGTCTATCGATAATTACTTTGTTTAAAGTCTTCTCATAGTCTTTGAGAATTGGTAAGTCTTCCTGTGAAGACAAGAAAATATCTGATTTGAACATAGTTTCAAAATATTCAGATCTTGCCATGATTGCCTTATGCACTGGTAAATAAATTATAGATTCGGAATCAGCATCTATAACAGATACAATTGTATCTGGTATAGATGATGAGTTTAAAAGTTCGGCTTTCTGATTTTCATCGATATGGAGTTCTGAATTGATTTCTTCGAAGTCTATTTCCTTCCCTAATTCGAGTTTTGAAACAATCCTATTTTCTACAATACTGGACACCAAAAATGAGTCCATATCCTTTCGTGCTTTTTCGACGAAAATAAAAGATGCACTATGTTTCGCCTTTGCTCTTTCTTTATCATTATTAGTTTCCTTTATCATTTCAATACTCGTTAGTAAATCTTCCAACTTCAATTTGGACGCAAACTTTACTAATTGATCTTGAGTCTTCGGTTGGTCCATAGGAAGTCCATCAGTTCTCAAGTACATATAATCCACAATCATTTTGAAAACAGCAGGGTTTGTAGAAGACGGCATATCAATTATTGTTTTCAAATTCCATGCACCACCTTTCTTCAATTTATCGAAGAAATACAGACTCCTTGCCGCTAATATGAATCTATTTAATCGGAAAACTTGTAAATCTCTAGTCAAAGTGCCATTAATATGAGGAAATCGGAACAATATATCGCTTGTGGGCATTTGATTCAATGGGTTCAATATGGAAGAAATGTGACTGGCAAAGGGCTGTGACATATCAACAGTTTTGGATATATCAAAACTTATCAATAAATCACGGATCGTATCATTTAATGCACCGTAAATACATCTTGCTCCTTGAAATGTATCTCTGTCACAAACAGCGCCTCTTGATAGTAATAATTCAACTATCTTTGTATGCCCGCATAATGACGCCAAAATCAATGGCGAGTAATCCCATTCATCCACCTGATTAATGTTGAGTTCTGGTGTTGAAAGTAAAGAGTCTACTGTATCAATATCTCCTGCACGGCAGCTCATACATAAATTATTGAACACTTTGACAAGATCTTGGCTGGAATCGTCAGCTGTTTGGGGTGGTGTCTCTAATTGATGGATTGCTGAAGGCATGTGGTCATAATTCATTGGAAATGTTACGTAAGTGAGCTCCTCTATTGACTCGTCTAATCCATCATTAATTGGTGTTGGCTGCCCTACTGTCATAATTATGAGTTTACGATTAATTTTAGTATTTTGCTCAAGAATTTATTCCGATTCAATAATCTTCGCAATCGACTTTAAAATCGAGAAGTAACGATAAGACCTTATCTACAATATATACTTATCTTCCAGCACAGTACATAATATAAGTGTTTTCTCCAATAATTGCGGACTTAGCTTGTTGTTAAATACATAAAATTGAGGTTTTTTTTGTTTATAGTATTGTCTGAATCTAACCTATGTTAGGAAATGTTCAATGCGTTGACGACGAATATAGAATGTATCGATGACTTGTTACTATATAGGTGTCAATGTCATACTGATGATTAATCTAACAGTTTGGTATAAATTAAGGAAGATATTGAAGTTTGGTGATTTCGTGATAATATTTTCAGATAAATTAAATGGGTGCAAATTTTAACCACAAACTCAAAGTATGAACTTAAATTGTTTACGGGTATTATTTACAGTACATATATGTAAATAAATAATCACTGCAACGATGAATTTTAAATATAAAGCTAGGACACATTTAGTATCTTATGAGGAAGCCCCTTATAAAAGGTTTTTTAATAGATTAAACAAATGGCCATCAATGCCTATCTTGCAAATCCATAATAAACAAGGTATAGTTTCAGGAGCAAAAGATGATATAAAGAGACCTCAAATAAACTCATCAAGTTCGATGAGCCTAAGTTCTGCCACATATAACTTGTTTGACACGTCGAAGTCTGGGAGTGAAACTAAATCTAACATTGAGAACTGTGATTCCTATGAATTAGATCACCCATTTAACTCATGTTACGATGAGTTCGACTCCGAAAAACAAATCGCTGACTCTCAGAGAGTTAAGTCAGAAAATATACAAAGTTCTTCTATATCATTACAAACGTTGGAGCTCACAATAGATACATGTAAGATATTTGAAAGTAAGGAGCCGGTTTGTGAGCAATTATTTGATATCTCGTTACTGTCGTTTGATGAATCAGATGCCAGCAGCTTAGTAAATGTGCTAAATACATTGAAGTTTAATAATGAATCAGATTCGAGCAATATGAAATCTCAGCAAGAAAGAAGAAAATTTAAATACCGAAGTGAAAATACTGTTTACCCTTTAAAAAATAATGAAAATTTAGTCTATGTAAGGAAAGACGGAGCTAACAGAAACTTAAAAGATCCCTATCTGAAAGATGTTTCAAGACAACAGGATAATAGGTCAGAAGAGGTTGAAAGTATTTATTCCGTAAACGACAGTCTCTCGAAAGAATATTTAATGCATTTTAAAGATCGATTAAAAGAAATAAGGAAAGAAAATATGACAATTCCAGTGACAAATAAACCTATCCACAACGGAAATAGGTTTAGTAGGGTATTCAACTATTGTTTTCTGATGAGATAATGTCTTCGCTGACTATAGAAAGATTACACGCCTGATCAAACAACTGATAATAAATAAACATTAATTATTAAACTATATTTAGATTATATTCGACAAAATAAATAAAACAATCTTAACACATCAAACGATCAATTATTGTAAGAATTAACAAAATACTTAAAAAGCTTTTGCTTAAACTTATTACCTTTCTTTGAAGGCTTGGACTCGTTAATGCCATGATCATCGTGGACAACCACTGGTGAACCACTTTCTTCTCTCTGCATATGTTCAAAGGAGGACTTTGGTAAATGGTCGCGATTAGCAGCTTCTGTAGCATCTGAAGCATTACCGGTACCTTTATAAGTAGCTTCACTGGTGGTAAATCCATTATGAATTGGCACTGTCGACTGCAAATTCTGAGGCTGATTACTGGCAGCTTCATTATTGCTCAAATTGCCAGTCTTATTAAAATTATTATGCTCCAACGAATCATTAACTGTTGCTGGAGAAAAATCGGCATGTTCCTCATTATTTGAAAATGCGTCTCCAGCTGGAGATGGAGAATCAATATTCCTTTTAGAACTTTTTCCATAGTCTGAATCCCGATCAAGTCCTTCAGAGTCATTATGGTTACTTTTCAAATTTTGGTTGTTAGTACCAGCAACCACAGGATAAGCACTATTATGATTCTCAAAATTGGAAACAGTAGGTTCCTGAGAGTATTGATTTTGGGCTACACTTGATGTGATTGGATCACCGGCTAACATATTGAAATTATCATACCCCTTGACGTCATCTTTATTAACCAAGACTGCCTCATCAATTAAATCATCATTATTTGATATTTGAGGTACACAATTTGGCTTAGGTATCTCTTCATTATTAGAAGAATCTTGCAAAGTATGGCTGGAATTACCTTTCTTCTCTTCGATATCTTGATCAACAACTTCCCGGCCAGGCTCTGGATAACTGTAGTTATTCCCGGATTCAAGTAAGTCATCTGTGTCAGTGTTATTTGGTTCAAGCTCTGTTCCAATATCTTTGTACTTATTGGATTGACTCTCAATACTTGTTGTTTCAGATTTAATTTCGTTGAGAACAGGTACAGTGATCGGATCTAATACCTTACCCTTACGTTTTTCTTCGGCGTCATTTGAGTAAACTGATGTCCGATCATTTATAAGATTAGCAGAAGGGTCAAGTGTAGTTTTCTGGACCAAATCGGGTTCGTCATGATTGAATGAAGGGCCGTCCTCCGTGTCATTTTGAACAATTTCTCTGAGTATAGATGAATCGACACCCGGCATTGAGCCAGGCATATCTTGAAGAGCTTGTTGCCCAGCATTCGAATCTTCAGCGTTTCGAATTTGCGGTTCAGAATTTAAATTTAAACCGGTCTCATCACGACTGCTGGACAAATCTTCCAAATTTTTAGTATCAGAAGTGGCACTATCGGTACGAGGAAATCTCATTGAATATGACCCAGAACCTTCATTACTAAATACTGGTCTCGGTGGAACATTATTAAAAGAATTGTCCTGCTTAGACATATAATCAGGTTTGTTACTGTTCAATCCTTGATTCTCATGGCTTTGATTAGGGTCTCGAATAGGGATCGAAGTACTGTTATTTTTTATAGGTTCCGTTTCTGTATTCAATCCATTGCCGCGGTCCGTTTCAGGATTGAAAACTGTAAAACCCTTTGCTTCTTCACTTGTAGTCTTATCTCCAGCTCTTGAAGTATCTTCCTGGTCAAAATCTTTATGGTTTAGATTTTGATATTCCGCTTCAGAGCCAACCGCCTTGGCGCTGTCATGAATAGGATTATGATCGGATGCCGTTGGCTGTGAATTATTATCTGTACTATATTTCTTCAATCCTCCATCGCTAGTCAAAATCGAATTATCATTGGAAGTGCTCTTCCTCCTGCCAAACAAGGATGCAAATCTTCCGTGCTTTTGAGCTTTCTGTGACTTTTTTTGTTCTTTTGACGAAGCTTTTAAATTTTCAGCTTCTTCCTTCTCTTTTTCTTTCATTTTCTGTTTCTGCTCTTTCATTTCAGACTTTTGTTGCTTTTTTTCTTCTTTCGCTCTTTCTTTTCGACTTGTTTGTTTAGGCTCTACATTATCTCTCAATGAAAGACCCACAAAGTCTTTATGATGATTTTGATAAACATAGTCATCATTTACACCTTGCTCATTTAATTCCTGTGCCCTCTTTTCCTTCTTTTCCTTCTTTGGCTCTTGAATAGGAGATGTGTGAGAATTCAAGGACATTGTTCTTTTTCCTTCCACCTTTGGTGATTGCTGGTTTTCTTTATTACCATAGACCCTCTCCATCGCAACTTGCATTGCAATACTATAAAAGTCTTGATCTGAAGGCTTGGTATGTTCAGGTTCCTTGGGCTTATTATCATTATAAAATATTGGAATAGTTTCGTGTTTCTCCAGAAATTTTATAGAATTTGACGCCTCTGATTTGTCGGACAATACATCATCGTGTCTTGATATTGGCGACGACATGAGAGAGTGCGTTCTCTTATTACCGGTATTTGTGCTGATTCTATTCGGTTGTTGTGGTGCTTGCATATTTGGGGATTGAGGAACTTTGAATTTAGGTGGTTCGTTGAACTGAGGACTACTTAAACTTTTATATGGATGTTGAGTATCATCTTGTTTAGTATCCAATTGATTGTTTTGCAATTCATCTACCGCATCAGCAAAACCTTCTTCATCTTCAGATCCTTTATCATTTATATTATTTTTCTTTTTCAAAATCGACTTCAAAGGTTTGGATGACTCACTGGTGATTGATTTAAGGCCAGTACTATGGATTGATTCATTTCCACCACCACCACCACCACCATACGAATGTAACTCTGGGGATTCAAAATCATCTGCGTGGTAGTTTGAGCCTTGGTTGCCATGGTTCAAACGCAAACCCTGTCCGTGAAAGTTCTCATCATGAATCAGGTCATACATTACATTATCCACATGCGGATGACCGAAACCCTTTTGGGTCAAAGTATCATGGTCAAGTTCGTAATTATAATCAAAGTCTTGCAAATCTTCGTCGATTTTTGAGAGATTATAACTTCCACCTGCATTATTTGATAGCATCGAATTATGCTTGCCTGAACTATTACCCTTCAACGACATTGATTGTGAATTCAAAGAATTAGCTCTCGAATTGTTTCTCGAAATGTTCTTCGTGGTAGTGTTAGTGACTGTGGACCCATCTGCAAACGTCTTTATGGTCTCCACCGTTACTGACAGTACTCTACCCTGAGAATCTACAACTTTGGTCGTTTTGGTGGTGACGGTAACATCACCGTCCTCTTCTCCCTCATCTTGTTCGTAGAGCACAGGTGGACTTCTCGACCTCACAAACGAATTCTGAGATGTTAACGAATTCGTCCTAGCACCGGGCCTATGGAAGGATCCGACACTAGATTTGCTGTTCAACGAATTAAATCTTCTGGCTCCTCCTTGATTGGCGCTTCCGAGTGGCTGACCAACAGTATACGATGGCTTGGGATGGTACGTATAGCTCCTCATGGAATTCGACCTATTCGATGCTGCTGTCAACGAATTGGCCCTTCTTACTGGCTGTTTCACCCCTGATCCCTGGCGTGGAGTCAGCTGGTTCTGTTGTTGATTATGCCTCTGGAGCGCTACCATTGCCGCTTGTCCTGCTCCTTGTGTCATCGATTGACTCCTGGATATTCCTGTACTAGCTATTCCCGCAACATTATTACTTTCCTGGTTCAGGTATCTGTTCAATTCGTCGGTATATTTACTAAATCCTTGATAAGAGTCTGGTCTCCGCTAATTGGCTTCGTTAGTCATGTTCCATCGCATTGCACTATTGCTAGCCCTTTGGATGCCATAGGGCGCCTCCTGATACATACTCTGCCTTTAGAGAAAAAATTAACCATTATAAGTCACTTTTTTTACGTATTTTCGATAAAGACTTTATTTAATTTCAAGTTCTGCTGAAATATGTATTCTTTATACTTCCCCCAAGACTAATTGTTTTCTGTTCTACTATTGTTTACTATTGATAATTCCTTATATTGTCATGTTTTTGTTAAATTGCGAAATACATTGTCTAAATTTTCTGTTCCGATAATTACATAAGCTTGCGACAAAGTCGGCTAAAGTCAGCCTTCTAACCGTTAGTAAGGCCTTTAGTAAAGCTTAGAAATAAGATTATTAACACTTATTTATATGGCACGATGACCATTTCTATATAAGGCAGATGAAAACTACGATTGGATGAAAAATTAAAACTTTATATTTCATGAAGTTTGAAGTTCTATTAGGGTTAATCATTTCAGCCATATATATGCTACTTATTAGAAGAATGTCTACTAAGAATATCAATTCGATCAATAACGGGATCAATAATGTTGCTAGCGGAGCGGCGCATGCTGCAATGCAAAAAAACCCACATCCATTTCCAACTTATTTTGTTAGCCATGGAGGACCAACGTTTATGTACGAGGATGATGCTTTTGGGAATAAGGGTGCATGGGACCTTATTAAGAAGCTTGGGACGCAGATCAAGAAGGAATGGAAGCCGGATTATATAATTGTTGTTTCAGCACACTGGCAGTCTAGTGGCCGTAAGTTGGTAGAGGTTAGTGTTCCGAAGTCAGGTAAGGAAAATCCACTTATATACGATTTCTACGGGTTTCCAGGCCATATGTACAAGGAAGAATTCCATACGAACAACAATTTAGCAGTTGCACAAGAAATCAAGCAAGAGCTTGAGAAGGGAGGTTTCCACAGTGAGCTCACCAAACGTGGAATTGACCACGGGGTGTGGGTACCGTTGAAGGTTGCATTCCTGGACTATAATACTTTGTCGAAGGAACAGCCAGCAGTGAAGGGCTTGGACTTACCTGAAACCTCTTTAATTCAAGTTTCTTTAACTGGTGACGAGAAAGACTTTGATTCGCATCACAAGTTGGGTAAGATATTGTCAAAATTTAGAGAGAACTTGATCTGGGATGAAAGTCAGCAAAGGTATCTTAAAGGAATGGTTATTTGCTCGGGAATGTCTGTCCACAACTTGAAAGATCTCACTTCGTTTAGAGTACCAGGAAAGGTTATGCCATACACTAAACTGTTCAATCAATTATTAACTAAATCGATTACCAATACAGACAATGTCTTGGAAAATTTGAAAGACTTGCAAACCACTTATCCTAAATTATTATACCTGGCCCATCCTACATTAGAGCATTTCGTACCAATTGTGGTTGCTAGCGGTGTTGTTGACGGAAAAGAAGAACCAATCAAGGAATTATATAATGATCATGTTGCTAGTTTAGGTTGGGGTATTTACCAATTTGGTAATAACTATTCTGCTTAAAAACTGTATTTACTACATTCGTAATTTTTCAACTTAAAATATATATTTATTTTGTAATATTAAGTAAGTGTAACTTATGCAGTGTATATATATTGATTGTGCAACTCAGAGTTCGCCATGGTGAATTTAATTCTTCAATAAATCTTTGAAAATACCTTCGATTCCCTTTTCGTCTAATCCTTCGACGTTATTTTTTATTTCCATACCTTTTTCGAATCTAGCAGTTATACTTGGTGGAATACCGTACGATTCTCTAACTAAAATTGGTAACTTGTAGTTCAGTTGAGTCTTTAATGATGGATAATTGGCGGTTAAAAATTTTCTTAATGGTATGGAAGCTTCACCAGTTTGGGATAAGTGGAATCTTAATTCCCTCAAAGTATTTGGTAAAATAAACTTAGACATTGTGGATAGTTTTAGTCTTTAATATGTAATTACGTTTGATTATCTATTCAATGCTTTATTACTACTGTTAATTATTTAATTTTAACTGGTTAAACCGAGGTCGTGTACTTGCTGCAAAATTACACAAAAATGCAAATATCATATATGGGAAGTAGTATTACAAATACTTAGTAAACTATACCTTCCTATTTTTAGGAAGTCTGTAGCAAAACGTATGATAACATATAGCTTGAATTTGGATTGGCTTGACAGCTATAACTAATTTTTTTAAACTCTTCAAGTTATGCGAGATACGAAAGAATTAAGGATTTTGCAGCTTTTTAATAATAAGTCTAAATGGGTATGGTAGCATAAACTACAAATGTTTGGTAAATCAAATGTTTATTAAATTTACATAGCACATTCTACCAATATATCTTTCATTTAATCGAGCTAAAAAGGGCTGGATCCGCTTCATCTAAGCCCAAGGAATCATAATTTGGCAAGATGTGATTTACATCTTCCACCAATTCAGGTAAGCCTGATTTCAAGGACTTTATAAGTGCATTAATACAAAGTAAAGCAGACATACCATCGTCTGCGGTACAGAAAGGTTCTTGCTTGTTATTAATAACATCAACGAAGTGATCTAACTGAAAATCGAATGGTAACGCAGAATGTAACGTTTGTTCGCGGTTTGAAACCAACGCTTCTTTGACTACTGGATTTAACCAGCTCTTATCTTCTGGTGTTTTTATATTTTTCTGATGATATAAATTAAGGTCTGGTACAGAAAGTGTGCCCTCTGACCCAAAAACACGGTAGAACCCCTCTAATCCTTCATGGAAGGGAATAGTTGGATTTTCACCAGTACCAGCCTCAAAATTGAATGGTGAAGTAACATTATCAGAACAAATAAATGTACCACAGACACCATTTTTGAATCTTAAAGTTAACGCAGCTCCTTCGTCAGCATTTGGGTATTGCTTTCTTTCCTTGGTTAAAGGCTCCGCATATACTCTTGCCACAGGTCCAAACAAGTACTGTAATAAATCAATATCATGTACCATGTTAATTAATAAAGCACCACCACCAGTCGTGATGTCTGTCCTCCATGGCGAAACATCAAAGTACTTATCAGCTTTTCGAGTAGCCCACACACCCTGAACGGCTACAATATTGCCAACCTTACTCAAATTCTTCTTGGTTTCTATGATAAATGGATTAAATCTTCTATGATGACCAACTAATAACTTTACATTCTTCATCTTCGTATATTCCTTCAATGCCTTCGATTCTTCTGCGCCTGAAGATAATGGCTTCTCTACCAACAAGTGGATTCCGTGAGATGCTAATTCTGCTGCAATACAAATGTGTAGCGAATTGGGAGTACAAACTATTGCCCCATCAGGATATGGTGTGTTTGTTTCGTTGCAGTACTGAATCATCTCACTAATAGACTTGAAGGCACGAACTTTAAATTTTTCAGCTGCAGTAACTCCAGCTGGAGTTGGATCAACAAACCCGAAAAGCTTAGTTTGCGGATTCTGGTAAATATGTTGGGCATGACGAGGTCCAATAAGCCCTGCACCAATAACAACTATTTGTAATGAACTGGATACCATGACGAATCTTTAAGTCTTATCGCTATTTATGGCTAATTCTCTGAAAAATATAGACCTCTCTAGATAAATCTACTGATACTTGAAGTACTATAGATATATATACCATAAACGTGAATGAATTCTTAATTGGATAGTTTTCTGTAGGTCACTAAAATATTCATCCTATCATAGTTATATATGTATAGGAATTTTTCACTCCCCCAGGTTTTGCGGAGTTGTCTCGGATAATTTCATAGCCGTTGATAACAAGCTGATAGGTTATTTCTAGGTTTTTATATGGGGTATATGGACTAATACAACTGATAAGAACGGTTATCGGAGACTAATACTCCGGAACCCAGAATTATCTATTAGAAAGAGTAGGTTTATATATACGTTGTTTGATACAACAGCCTTAATGATGGTTTTGTGTAATTATGAACCATTCAAGTCAAAATTATCAACATTAGCGTATATATTGCTTAGAAAAGCCAATAGATGATCTTTTTTTAATGTCATTCGATATCAATTGGTCGGATCTTGTTTCAGATGAGTCGTTGAATGAATCTATCAAGGATTTCCTTGATAATCAATTCCAGAATATATCGCTACCATCGTTTATTGACAATTTGTCGGTGTCAGATTTCAGTCTTGGAAACTCATCTCCAGAAATCACTATTCGACACATAGGGGATCCGTTCGACGATTTTTATGAAGCTGAGGGAGAAGATGATGAAAAGGAAAAAAAAAACGTTTATATGCAGCAAGGAGTCTCGAGGGATAGTAATTCCAGTGACGAAGATGACGATGACGAATACGACGGAGATAGAAGTAATGATTTATCCATAATTACGGAAGATCCGAATATACATACGTTCACCAGTGAAGCTGGCCGATCGAGACTTGCTAGCCCTCCATCGGCTCCTCTTACAGATCTTCGGAGATCCCGTGCTGCCCTGGATCCGTTCTCGTTGATTATGGGGAATAATAATTTGAACTACATGCATAATTATAATATGAATTATGTTGGGCTTGGGAACCTCAATGCCACTGGAACACACACAGGTACCGATACACCAACAAATATACTTAACCAAAACCCTTACGCCACCCTAAAGAGTAACCCATCTTCGTACTACAAGAATAAAGATTCGTCAAAGTTCTCAGGTAGCGACACTCACAAGAATGGATTCAGACTCACATCGAAAGAACCTTGCTCCACTAGAGGGGAGAATGATATTCAACTAATTGCCGAAGTCAAGTATAATGGTGATTTGCATTTGGAGCTAACAGTTAATTTATTGGTTAACTACCCTTCTCCTAACTTTATTTCGTTGCCAATCAAGCTACATGTAACAGATTTAGTGATACATTCAATTATCACCATAGCATATTTGAAGAACTCTGTGTTCTTCTCATTTCTTTGTGACGTTAATGATATAAATTCAGATTACTTCACATCAAGCACTCAGAACTCAACTCCAGAAAATATGAACGGGACCACCAATACCGGAGGAAATTTTGTAGATTATATCTCTGGACCAATTAACAGAGAAAGGATTGACATTATCAAAAAGGTAAAAATTGAATCTGAAATAGGTGAAGCAGAACAAAATGCATTGCGTAACGTTGGTAAAGTGGAAAGATTTTTGGTTGAGCAATTAAGAAATATAATAAGAGACGAATTTGCATGGCCCAGCTGGGTCTGTTTTGACTTGAATGACGATGAGGATGATGAAAGAGATGATCAAGATCAAAGAGATGATCAAGAGGAAAATTAATTTAATACTTGTGTATATATATAAATTTAAGTGCGATCTTAAAATGACTACTTTTTTTTCACGATATACTTCTTGTAAGGTTAACAAAATGACGGCTGATGTGTCTGAGCTAGTACGTCAATTCAAGTTCTCTAAGTTATTGAAGACTGACCCCCAAACCAAATCAATTGTCTTCCTTGGTAAAATCAATTCTGATGATGCTATTATTTCTGTCGAGAAGTCTCATTTTATCACTGATGAGTCTGATGTTAAAGTTAATGAGATGGTAGAGAATTTGCAAATAATAAATCATAATGATGTCTACTACTGGTCACTGGCTTTGCTTACACAATCCTTACCTGATTTACCGTCAGGTAAACTCAACATAATATATCCAGCGACTGAAACACATATCAAAAAGTACGGCCAGCAAAATCTCCATTATGTATTGGAAACGCCAGAAACATATGAAAAATTTGTCAAGCCTTATATAGAATCAATGCAAGGTGATAGAATCAAATGGGTTTATAATATTTTGTTCGAAGGCAAAGAGTCGGAAACATTCATATACCACGATAAGGACCCACAGGAGGGATTTGTACTTTTGCCAGATATGAAGTGGGATAAAATCAATATGGACTCCTTGTATCTTTGTTGCATAGTCAATAGGACTGATATTTCTTCTGTTAGAGATTTAAACGCTTCACACCTTTCGTTTTTGATAAACATTCAGAATAAAATACGAAAGATCGCTAGCAAAACATTCCCAATAAAGCCCGATGAATTAAGAATATTTATCCATTATCAGCCATCCTATTATCATTTTCACATACATATTGTAAATGTCACACACCCAGGTTTAGGTGATGGAATTTCAGTAGGTAAAGCAATTTTGTTGGATGATATTATCGAAAATATCAGGTTTAAAAATGACTATTACATGCAACGTAATCTTGGTTATTTGATTGGAGAGAATCATGGATTATGGGATGATGAAGGATTTAGAGAATCACATTATACGCAGCTTAGAGATAATGGATTGATTTAATATTTGCTAATGCGATAAAAATGCTTGATATATTAAAACTAGTATACAGAGTAGGTAGGTATAAATAACTAATAGTTAAATTCACTACTGTTCGAATTAAGGGCCATTTTTGCCATTCTTAACATTTTTTTCCTTGGATCCTCTTTCTTTATCTTTTTACTGTTATTCACCTCTTGGAATCCTGTACTGCTTCCTACAGATTTACCTAACTTCTTTGGGGTTTCTCTCAACCCAAAGCTTTTAGCCAAATGACCTAAATGCAATAGTTTTACATTAAAGAAACTCCTCTCTGTAGATAAATGAGTAGCATATGCTCTAATATGTGAAGTAAATGCTTGTACCGCCCTGTCGTGAGCGGTACTATCTTCCAACAACCATCTTTCAACATCTAAATGCCATGTTGTAGCATGAATATCCCATTTACCGAATCTCTTCTTAGGGTCTGGTTTGCTTGACGTCTTCTTTTCTTCTTGATCTTCTTCAGGTTCAGCAAAACCTTCTTTTAAAACGTCTTCATAGCTGATAATTCTAAGGTTATCCTCTTTTGGATGAACCACTCTGATTTTTCCATCAACATAGCCTTCTTCATTCCCAGGTAACAAGAATAAAACAGCACTACCTTCATTACCAACTCTCGCAGATCTCCCAATTCTGTGTAAATGATCTTCAACACTGAAAGGTGGGTCATATTCAATAACACTGGAAATGTTTGGTAAATCCAAACCACGAGAAGCAACATCAGTACAGAATAATACGGAATGCTTAGCTGAATTTTTGCCTTCGGATTTTTCTTTAATAAACGCTTGTAATGTAGTTGCACGCTGTTGTTGCGATAAAGAACCGTGAAGCTTATATACACATGAGCTTGATCCCAATAGAGGTGCAGTTAAAATAGTTGGTTTCTCTTCTTCATTATCATCCTCATTGTCATACTTAGAATAGTATGGAACTTCAACTGTCTCGAGCTTATCAGTTTCTCTATTCTTTCTCTTTTTGAACATGTTACCATTTCTAGTAAACACGTCGAAATGGAAGTTAAGAGAATCTGAACACGAAAAAAAGACAATAGTTCTCCTATTGATCCCATCATCAAGGCTATTAGTTTCCTTGGATAATTTTTTCAACATTGCACTGAGAGCGACAAGTCTCAATTTCGGTGGAACAACTAAAATTTTTTGAATCAATTGATCTGGTGCAGACATTCTCTTTCCTTCCAAATTGTTAGACTCAAAATTATTTTGTTCCTCTTCATCATCAAAGTTAAGCGTTCCTTCAATTTGTTTATTAGAATCAACAGATATGGTTTCCGGATTATTTAAAATCATATTACCTAATTTCTTAACGTTATCTTGAATTGTAGCGGAGCATAAAACATTAACTCTTTCAGTTGGTAATCCCTGATACTTGTGTATTGTTTCAGATATCTTAGAGTTTTTAGAAATATTGTCAGTAATTTTAGTGATTGTCTCTTCAAAACCTAACTCTGTCAATCTGTCACCTTCATCCAAAATCAACCATCTCAATTGACTTACGTCCAAAGACGTAGTATTTTCCATATGATCCGCTAACCTCCCTGGAGTTGCAACCAAGATATTTACACCCTTCCGAAGCCTTGCCTTTTCAGATTTTTTCTTTTCTCCACCAATAACAATGCCTGGCACAATATGATGATGACATCTAACTAACGTTTCTAAGACACCGTAAATTTGAGTACACAATTCTCTAGTTGGAACTAAGATAATTGCAAATAATCCGGATTCACGAGTGATTTTGTACTTCTCTTCTGACATTAGCTTGTGAAAAATTGGTAGTAAGAATGATAAAGTTTTACCAGAACCTGTCTGTGCCTTAACAAACAAATCTCTCTGAGTTGCTATCAAGCTTGGAATGACTGCTCTTTGTACCTTGGTTGGGGCTTTAAAACGTAACGATTCTGTTAAATGTGTGGCCAATTTGTCATTAAGCCCAAGACCATCAAAAGTTGTCGCATCCTTCAATGGTGCATTGGATGGTAAATACGTAGTGGTTTCAGCAGACACATCCGTTGGTGTTAAAGTAGAACTCGCTTCGTTAGAAGTAAATAATGATGAAACGTAAGAGCTGTTCTTTCCACCAAATTCGCCCGATGTTTCTTTGAATTTTATTCTCTTCGATGATGGACCTAAATGGTCTTGATTCGTTGGAACTCTTCTTTTCTCTTGTGCTGGCTTTTCTTTAGCAGTATCCAATGAATCCTTTGCTCTATCCAATCTAGAATTGTCGATATCGGTACTATTGACTCCGGTTGCCACTATTTTCTCTTTTTTCTGATTTCTACCTCTTCCTTGTAAAGATAATTGAAGCTTACGACGATCCTTCCATCTTCCACCAGTAACTTTATTTCCAGACTTTTTTGCCTTGTTTCCCGTTGGTCCTGAACTGCTAGGAGCAGCAAAGTTCAACAATAACCCGTCATCTTCGTCCATTTTCGTAATAATTCGTTGCAAGTTTATTGATAAGATTTCATACTAGGTATAATTTTTCACGTATAATAAATATAATGAGCCGCATGATGCCTCTCACGTGAATCTTAAAGTCTACTTAGACGCATGCATTAAACCACCTATTTAAACTAATATACACTATACGGTAAGGCCTATAATATTCTAATCTCTTCCATTATTAGTATTGAGTCAACGCGTCGATATATTCACTCATATTTGTTTCAGTCGCCAACTCAATTCCGTCTGCGCCATGATTGAGATGTTCTTTATATTCTTGAGTTTTCTTATTTTCTGACCCAACCCATTGCAAGGATGACCATTCTTCTTCTGTAAATCTTTTAACGTGTTTTAATGATTCACCCAATGTGTGATTAGCAAACCCATCCCCTGAATTAGCCTGGGAATTTGACTTGGCAGATGTTTGCAAAATCTGGATATTGTTTGGTTTCTGGCTCTCAAAATTATCTGCTCTACGCTGGGCCAGTTTAGATGCTTCCAATTCATCCAAGTACTTGAAAGAAGGCCTTAATTGTGCTGTGCTATCAACCGGTATCAACACAAATTTTTTTTTGTCGTCATCATCTTTGAGTAATTGACCAGCATATAATCCTCTGTTAGTCTTGTTTAATACCCCTTGTAAGCTATGCTCTGTTACTTCAGTCCCCCATTCTTCGGTTCTTGATCCATCATAAAACTTCTCAGTATCCAACGGTACTTTAACCTCAACATAGTTGGATTCCTCCTTTACTGATACTATTGGATGTTCATTGGAAAAGTCACGGGCCTTGGGTCTACCCGTGTATTGTAATATGTGTAAAGATTGTCTGGATCTGTCTGGTAACCCATTCATTATAAGCGGAATCGATTCAACGATAGGATCATCATCGCTAGGTTGTTCCTCGTAAGCTTCGTGAAATTGAACAGGTGAATCTGAGTCTGAATCAACATTCATGTGATCGTCCTCCTCGACGAATAAAGCTTCGTTTGACATAGAAGATGCAGCCATAATAGTTCCTTGAACACCGGGATCTACCCTATCAATGAACCATCCCATCTTAAAATTCTTTAGCACATCAATTATGTCACGTGATTATACTTTTGGAGACATCTCAATAAATATTACTGAAGTCAAGTAAAGAAGGCCTTAGGAAACCAGCTAAGACTTCGGTATAGATTGTAAATAGCATAGAAAACTTATCATGGACGAAAGCTTCGACATCAAGCAAACTTATCTCAAATTTTTAGAGGAAGATAAAGACATGACTATGCCTATTGCGGCTATTGAGTCATTAGTCACCATGTTGAGAATCAAAGAGCCATCTACATCTTCTGAGTTGATTAACTTAGTAAAATCTAATACAGAAATATTGAAATCATCTATTCCTAATGCGATCTCGCTTTCTGCTGGTTGTGATTTGTTTATGAGATTCGTTTTAAGAAATACAAATTTATATTCCGATTGGGAATCGTGCAAACAGAATCTAGTTGAGAATGGTGAATTGTTTGTCCAAAGGGCCAAGGAATCAAGAGCGAAGCTGGCTGATTTTGGTCTTCCGTTTATTAAGGATGATGATACTATTTTGGTGCATGCCTTCTCTCGTGCCGTGTATCAATTGTTATTGAAAGCAAGATCTGAAAAGTTGCTCCGTTTTAGAGTGATAGTCACAGAATCTCGTCCTACTGGTACAGGGTACCACATGGCTAAACTTTTAAGAGAAGCAGATATTCCAGTAGAATTAATAGTTGACAATGCCGTCGGTTACGTTATACATAAGGTTGACAAGATCTTGGTGGGAGCTGAAGGTGTGGCTGAAAGTGGTGGTATTATTAACCACATTGGATCTTATCAAATTGGTTGTCTAGCTAAAGCCAATAATAAACCATTTTATGTGGTTACTGAATCGCATAAGTTTGTGAGGTTGTTCCCATTGGCACCAAATGATTTGCCTACTGCTATCCAATCGAAACAAGAGAATGGTGACGATGATGAAGATTTATTTAAAACCCAGCTCATTGATTTCACTCCGCATGAATATATTACTGCTTTAATCACTGATTTAGGGGTCTTAACTCCTTCTGCAGTTTCAGAAGAATTAATTAAAATATGGTATGATTAGGTATATATATAAATCATGCACTATTTAATGAGATAAATCGCCATAATTCTAGTTATCGTATGCTATATGCCTCAACTTAACTTCAAGATCATTTAAGTCGTAGTAATCTTGATGCTCTTCCCGTTTCACCTCTACGCATGAAATATTCTTTTCGGATTCTAAATATTCATGCTCCACTTCTATCTTCGGATCTTTCATGTAAAATAAGTGAGTAATATATTTATTCCACTGAATTTGGTTACTTACGTCTTCGATATTGGATGTCATTCTACTTTCGCTTAATGAGTAAGTAGCCAGCTTAACGATCACTCTGACGAAGTCGGCTGCAGTCATACCAAACGTTTCCCTATCGTTCGTCCCGTTTAGCAATAATATACGCTTTTTCTTTCTGCCCCCTTTCTCTTGTATGATATCATTCGCAATGGCTTTCCCTACGCCTTTCAAGATGACTATAGGTACGATACTTGTCATTAATGAACCGATAGAGTAAACTATCACATCAGCATTTGCCAAGCTGTTAGTTACTCTGCTGTTTGCAGTGGGGCAAATTTCTTCTCCATAGGGAGAAATATAATATATACGTTCAATTGGAGATAACAAAGGTTCGATATGGTCAGATTTATTGAAATGTAATTGTGATTTCTTTAATGCCGGGTGTGTGTATTGAGGAACATGACCAGACTCTTCGTCAGAAGAATCATCTGATAAATCTGATACAATACTGTTTGTATCGTTATAATTCACATGGGCAGGGTCGTTGGTTCCAAGGAAAAAAACCGATTCAGAGTTATCATTTATTCCTTCTTGTGGAGTTCCAGGATGAGACGCATGAATTGGAGGAGGGTGAATATCCACGTCAGTGTCAGATTCCGATGGGTGGGAAATTTGGGATTGACCAGTTATAATTAAACCGTTCTCTAGCAAAGCGGTGATATGGTACGTAAAGTTTGTATTAAGACACGGTAAAACTTGGGTATCGGCGTCAATACCAGTCAAACGGGAAAATAACTCTATAGCTGAGTCTAAAGAACCGATGAATAATCTACCGCCAGTTAAAAAAAGGTTCCCCACGTTAGCTAGCTCGTATCTAAATTGCCTCTTATTTGTATGTAACGAGAACAGATGCTTCGATCTCTTCAATAGGTCACTATGAACATGTATGAAAAATGCTCTAAATATTTCCCTAGTCGAGGGATCTATATTAGCCCACAATGGATGAGTCCCGTCGACTATTTCGTTCCACTGAACCTTTGCCTCTCGTGGATCTGAAGACAACCTAAAGCTAAGCAATTTCCTTAAAGGCTCTTGATTCTCGGGAATAAGCCTCGTCAAACGCGATCTTATATCTCCAATAGCAGGTCCCCCTGTGATACGTATCAACTCTGATGTAGAACCACCGTTGTCCAGGATCGGTAAAATGTATGTGATATTTGCAGAAACTGATTTGAATAACGAAACAAGCTCATTTGTAGCTGTTCCACCGCTTAGAACGGCAATTTTGATATTATCTTGTGACATCACACTGTTTGTTGCCGTCTAAGTCGAATTGGCAATATAGAGTACACCTATGCTACGAAGAACACACTAAAGATCGGAGTATGTACGTGGATTGATACTCCAGTCACGCGCAGAAATGGGTGAGTGTCTGTGTGCACGAACAGATCAGAATTGTGGCCCAATGGGTGTAGTGGGTTTAGAGTAGTGGGTTTAAGAGAGTCGATCTAGTTGCATGTACTTGGGTGGTATCTTATAAAAGATGGTGTAGTAGGTAGATTGAATGCGTTGTGGTGGGTTTGTCTGGTTTGGCTGGTTGGGACAGGTTGAGGCCTGTTGTTTTGCATCCATTTCAAATGATTCGATACATCACTGGTGCATCTTATAGATATACAATCGTAAGTATTTATAACCATATATAAAGATTCGTAATATGGCTATTCAGTAAGACAGATATTTGTAAGTCAGATAAAACGTGGCATGATGGTCTCAATTACTCTACCTCTGGGATCATCTTAACCAACATATGTCGTTTATAGACATGCCACACGAATCAATTGTCATATCATATATTCTCATAAACTTTCCTACATAGGCAAGCATCATCATGAGCAAAACCTGATTATCCTGAAAAATTCAAAATATCCATATTATCCAAATTACCTAAATTATCCAAATTAACGTATTTACTTCAAAACATCATAAATTTCAAAAATTGTCTAAAATCATTAAACTTAGTAACTCCAAAAATCAGCTGCCCAACCCAAATTTCTAATACGCCTCACACAATATCCCCATTTTCTACTCTCTATTACAATATACTTGTTGCAGACGTTCCTAGTTACTAGTGTCCCGCATTAGTCCCGCAACAGGCTCTTACACTCCTACAATAACTATCAAGTTGCAGCAATCACGCGCAACAGCACGTGTTCCCTCGTATTTCTCGGCTAAAAAACAGTCACCTCCAAATGAGTATTTCCGAGCACAGTTGCGTAGTTAAGCTTATCACGGCCCCCCAGACTCAAAAAAAATCTCAAAAATAACAGACTCCGGGCATCGTAACCCAATCAAGCGGTTTTGTGTAATTTAAATTCTGAAAATTATTCCTTAGTGCTGCATTGGTGAAAATTTTTTGATTAATACTACCTCTATAGAAAGAAAATTCATTAATTAAACAACACAGTATTTTATTATAGTAACAATGGCTGATCAAGAAGTTTTAGTTTTAAGAGGTACCTTAGAAGGTCACAACGGATGGGTTACTTCGTTAGCCACTTCCGCTGCTGATCCAGATTTATTATTATCTGGTTCCAGAGATAAGACTTTAATCACCTGGAAATTAACCGGTGATGACAGCCAATACGGTGTCCCAAAGAAGTCTTTCAGAGGTCACTCTCACATTGTCCAAGATGTCACTATCTCTGCTGACGGTGCTTACGCATTATCTGCTTCTTGGGATAGAACCTTGAGATTATGGGACTTAGAATCCGGTGAATGTACCCAAAGATTCGTTGGTCACAACGGTGATGTCTTATCTTGTTCTATTGCCAAGAACTTGAGACAAATCGTTTCTGCTTCCCGTGATAAGACCGTCAAGGTCTGGAACACCATTGGTGAATGTATGCAAACTTTATCCGGTCACAACGATTGGGTTTCTGCTGTTAGATTCTCCCCATCCGAAGACTCTTCCACTGTCATCTCTGCTTCATGGGATAAGACTGTTAAGGTATGTGCAATTTCTTTTTAATTTTTCAAATGTTTTTGTGGGCCGACATAGTTCGTGGGATCTCTTCTCTATTGGTTATGGCTAGATGATGTATTTCATATTTGCTACTTCAGACGGGGCTCGCCAGCTTCGAATGAGACATATTTTATCACCAAGATCTCTGATACTCCATAACCTCACTTTTTTGATCTTACCCACAGAATTATGTTCCTCGACATTTTCTACCCGTTTCGGAATACTAACATAAACTAGTCATGGGACTTAAACGAATACAATGTTAACGCTGACTTCATTGGTCACACCGGTTACATTTCTTGTATCACTATCTCCCCAGATGGATCATTATGTGCTTCTGCTGGTAAGGACGGTGTTATCATCTTATGGGACTTGAACTCAAACAAGACCTTATACACCTTGAACGCTGCTTCTGAAGTTCACGCTTTAGCTTTCTCTCCAAACAGATACTGGTTAGCTGCTGCCACCGCTTCTGGTATTAAGATCTTCAACTTACAAGAAAGAACCTTGTTAGATGAATTGAAGCCAGAATTCGCTATTGGTGCTAAGGCTAAGGACCCAGAAGCTGTCTCTTTAGCTTGGTCTGCTGATGGTCAAAACTTATTTGCTGGTTACACTGATAACGTTATCAGAGTCTGGCAAGTTATGACCTCTTCTGCTTAAATTACTTAATAGTTTTATAGTATTTGAGGTTTCTAGTTTCCAATAAAACAAAATAAATGTACATTATAAAAAAAGTATATGTAATGTGTTCGTTATCTATTCGAATAAATATAATTTACCACTAGCGCTTCCTCCTACACACCAATTTTCTATGGGATGCATGGCTGTGACTGCTGGTACTGCTCCTACCTTCTCTGAATCTGTTAAATGAGCTAATATTTGCCCCTTTTGATCGAAGATATCTAATCCACGATTCATATTTGCAATAACAAATTTTTGAATCCCATCACCTGGAGACGTCTGCCATCTAGATTTGAGAATAGAGACCCATCTACCAGTTTGACAGTTGTGCTTGATTCTGGTGAAGGGTTTTATATTGCTTGGAATTAGTTCATCATTATTTTTCGTACCTGATTGGTACGTCTTCGACCATTCAGTAACGGGCGGTAATTCCAGACTTTCACCACTTAAATCAAAAATATTAATTGTATCATCATATCCATTACACACCAACCTATTTTCATAGTTCCAGTCAACAGAAGAAACGGAAAGTCTGGATGAATAGCTGCCATAAACGTGAGGAGATATCTGGTTTTCATACTCAGACCAACTACTATTTGATTTACTAATATTACGCAAATCCCATATCCTGAACGTTCTATCTAATGATGCAGTTGCAATTTGATGAGATGAATTTGGATTAATACAAAATGAACCTATTTTCTTATCATGTAACCTCAATAATGAATTAGGTTTGATAGATTTGAACGGAGTTCTTAAATCATGCTGGTAGAAGTGTCCACCTAAAGTAGTTAAATATAACACATTTGGGTTCCCTTCCTGACATAAATTAATATCTGAGACGGCTAATGGGTAGTCTTGAGATTCATATGGATCTTTCAAGTAGATTACTTCAGACGATTCTAGTTTATTCAAATCAAGCTCTCTTACGGAACCATCATAAGCGCATGAATAAATTTTTGAAGGATTACTATGAGGTGTGAGTATTCTGGCAATAGACCTACCATGAGGCTTTAAAATAGTGATAGCCGGATCTTCATCTTCAGTTGAATCAACAGCCCATATACCTAGATTACCTACTTTATCACCTGCAGTGATGACTCTATCAGTTTTTGATGGATGAAAATTTATTGCAGTAATTCTCTGATGGGTGATTTTAATATCCAATGGGTCGAAACGTTCGAACAATTTCAAATTATCAAATTCGTTTCGTTTTGATTCTAATCCCTTATCATCATAATCCAGGGAGGAGTTTCTTATTAAATCGTAGAAATCACCAGCTGAGAATTTGTCGCCGAGATCCTTCAATATCTCCAATACTTTATTATCATCTTCAATATCTTCATCTTGTAAATGGCCATCTTCTTCTTCTTTTATATCTTTAGTATCGTTTTTCTCCTTCTTTATTTCATTTGGCAATTTTAGGACTTTCTTTTCGAATTTCATATCTCCCAGTCTTTTGTCCGTAACTAGATCAATTAAATGGAAATTGCCAAATAGTCTTGTCAGCTTCAATTTTTCTAACTCTTTCTTCTTTCGTTCAGCTTCCTCCATTTCTTCCTTAACCTTTTGATACTCCTCTGTATTTTCCATTGTAACACCGGCTAATCTTCGTGACCGCCTAGAAGGCTCCTGAGGCTCCCTTTTAATCGGCTTTGCTGCATTATTGGTCTTCCTCTTTTTTGCACCATTGGCTTGTCTTTGATTAGGAATCTCTCGAGAAATCGAATCAGTTGCCGAATCTAAGTTCAATTTACGGAGGAGATCTTTATTTCTCTGTATATTTTCTTGTCTTTGCTTTTCAAAATCAGATAAAGGTGCCATTATGCCACTGCATGCCTTCTTGACTTTAGACATTTAAAGAATATGTCTAGAAAATTTTGAACCGTTTTACGCGTATTGGCGAGAAATTCACACCCATTTATAATGTACTTAATTAAACATGCATTAGAATGACTATCTTATTTCTATTTAGAAACTGTATCCACATATCTTAAGATATCAGCACACAAATACAAGCTCCCGCATACTACTACATTTCTATTGTCGCCCGATAATTTGAGCTCATTTACATAGTTTAGCACCTTTTCAATGCTTTGCCCAGAAGCATTTATATTTCTCACGTCCTCAACATAGTTTTCAGCTACCTTCTGCACATCTTCACACGAGTAACTTGAAATCCAAGGCATTTGATCAGGAATAGAGAAGATTGTAGGTATAATTGTATCATTTTTATGAATAATGTGCTTCAAAAGATTATCAATCGATTTACCCTTAGTTAATGCAATCACAAATATAAGTCCGCTTCCATTATTTCTGATTTGCTCAAGGTATTTTGCAAGCTCTATAGCTGCACTTTCATTATGGGCACCGTCTAGAAGAAGACGCAAACCTGTTTTTGGAATATTTATGGATTGTAACCTACCTGGCCATAAAGTTTTTTCGATTCCCAGTTTGATAGTGTCTTCAGTTAATTTTGATTCTCCGTTTTCACTATTCAATGACGAATGATTTTGGAGCTTAATCACATCTAGTATTTTTAATGCTATACTCAAATTTTGCAATTGGTAGTCACCCTTGAGAGGGGAGTATTTCACAAGATATTTAACGTCGTCAGAACAACACAGCTTGTCCGTCGGATATGTTTCTGCTTCACTTATACCGTCCACCATGTACAAATCTGACATGGTATCTTTTGCGACTTTTTTCAACACATCCAAGGCTTCTTGATCATTTTGTCTATCAACAATGCACGGTACGGACTTTTTCATAATACCAGCTTTCTCATACGCGATTGCTGCCAATGTATCACCTAATAATGCTTCGTGATCTATACCTATTTTTGTTATTCCAGTAGCTATAACCCCACCTTTATGATCAGCCGTACTATCAGCAATGAAAGGCTCCAATACATTCGTAGCATCAAGCCTCCCCCCAAGACCAACTTCTATTATTGCTAACTCAACCCTTTCTACTTCAAAAATTTTGAACGCAGTAACCGTTAAAAGCTCGAATTCTGTACAACCTAATCGTAAAGATGTATTCTCTTTTTGAACGTAATCGCTGATACTCTTAAATTTTGCAAGTGGATAAACTTCATTATTTATGCAAATAGAATCATTATAATATACCATATGCGGTGAAGTAAAACGGCCATTTCTAACCTTGGCTTGGGTTAATATGGAGGACAAATAAGCTACCGTAGACCCTTTACCATTTGTCCCTGCAATATGGATGGATTTATATGTATTTATATGTGGATTTCCAAGATGGCGAAGTAATTTTGTAACTCTAGAGAGCCCTAGATCAATTGGCATAATTATGGACCTAAATTATTTACGTTATATATTTGGAGAATATAATTTTGAATATTTTGTCGTATCTCAAAATTTTGATGCGATAAAAAACTGTTTTATTCAACTACTAAAAAGACGATTCAATAATCCGTAACAATCTTAATTAACTGAATGTCTATTGAAAAGGAAAACAAGAACAACTTTGTCCAGGAAAGGTTGGATTCACTTTATGAAATTGATTGCAAGATCGTATCTTTGCTTGACAATATGTCAAGCTTGTTCCAAACATACTCCACACCTAAATCTAGCGATAACGACCTAACTGAACAAAAGGACCAAATGAAGGCTCAAACTAAAACCATATATAATGCAATAAGTAATGTTGCAATAGGATTGAGAAAAGAAGTTAAAATAATGGATGAGAATATTGGAGTCTATAATAAGAATAAAGACGGAGTTATGATACTACCAATTAGTGTCGACCAGAAGAATACAACATTGGGAACAAGGAAGCTTAACGACGAAATCAAAGAGTTGAATACTATAGTAACCCGAGAAGAAACGGAAGATGCAATGAATGATGCACACCTGGGAGCTACAACAAAAGAGGAAACTAATATTAAAAACGAAGATTTGGAGAAGGTGAAACAAGAGAATATAACAGCCACTGAGATGAAGGAGCAACCGAACGAAAATGAAGACGAAGATTTTGATATGATTGCTTAGGATCTCTACATACTTGAAAAGTCCTACATTCAAATGCTTGAGTTATTTACTTATTTCATCTATTGTACATATATATCTTTTCCAGTTTATATTTCTTCAAGATAACCTTGTTGAATTAATCTCTCAACATCAGACTTTCTCACATAAAACTGGGAGTCCTTAATTAAGTTAAATACACCATATTCAGTTTGAACTTCACCTCCATTTTTAAGGACCCTGACATCAGTAAATATATTAGTAGGTGGATCTAAATCTCCAGACAAGTCTATATCGGCAAAATTCGACTTGTAATTAGTTATTAAATGTTGATAATTCTTGTAGTATTCCTGCTCTGCATGATTCAAGTTATCTAAATTCAATTGTGTAGTATAATTGGCAGAATTACTAACCAATGCATTAGATCCATTTCCTGTGGAGCCGAACTTATTTCTATTTGGGTCAGTATTGCCTGATTCTGTTATGGGATCAATATTCAACCAAGAGAACTCATCGATTTTGTCGGCCCTTAATTTTTCATACGCCAACAAACATCTTTTATTTCTACGCATACACAAATGTGTAACAAATAGTTGACATTGATTTATCTTCATTTTTTCTTCATCAGCATTTTCTGAATCTTCTTCTTGTATTCGTTGTTCTTCACCTAAGTATTCAGCATCTTTATTAAGATCAGTTGTTTCTTTTATTATACTTTTTACTAAATCAGTTTGGTATAAAGGTAGTTCTGATAAGTTAGACGACCTCTTAGCATCAAGGATCAATTTGTTAGCGAGATTCCCGTACATATGGTATGTCAATGCTGAATTGTTTGAAGTATTAAAATGATTATGAATTTTTGGCTCGTAAATGTTTTTTCGTATGTATACGCGTGTAGATTAAAGACGCTTCCTAGCCTTGGAAGTGAAATAGAAATCTTAGACGTTAAAGTAATTTGATATATACTAAATCTAGTCAATACGTATATCAAGATACTATTTTCACCCTATGTGAGTTCATGTAATAGTTCAGAAAGTATATATATATATATATACATTGCTTACAAGCTACTGACTTTTGCACATCCAAGTACGCATATTTATTGCAACTGGCTGCTTATTATAAACGTCTTTCTAATTCATTTGAGTCATCTTATAGTGTAAGTTAAAAAGAATAGTTGACTGTAAATGAAAAGATTTGGCTATGTCTATTAAATAATCCTTAATAAATCTTGTCTTATTAGAGAGATTCATTTTGCTAAAAAAGCTAGCTCGTATGGCGCAGTGGTAGCGCAGCAGATTGCAAATCTGTTGGTCCTTAGTTCGATCCTGAGTGCGAGCTTTCTATTTTTGTATTGCAAATTCTGCATTTGATATCATTAAGAGCTTTCGTGCCTATCATGACAAAGTTGTCTATTTGCATCATGATATCAGAAGGGAATGTAAGTGATAATTATGCGATATAACAGCCATCTTAAAATTGGTACTCAATATTGAAAGCTTATAGGATCTCAGAGATTTAAAGCAACTATGAAGAATTGAGAACAAACTTCTTGAAATTTGCAAATCTTGGAAAGCTATGTCTTCAACAAACGGATATATATAATAGTAAAGCAAGAAACTAGGATTTCTAATACTTTACGCCTTATCATTTAGCATAAATCATTCTAGATTACAGATCTAGTAGCTGAACATTTTTGGTTTTGTGGCACAAACATATGTTTATCAAATCTAATCTTTGGGTGAGCAATGTTACAGTTGACCATGATATAATTGTCCTGTTAGTTTAGAATCTAAGTAGAACAATCTAAGCAGCTATTTATGGAATTGAATGAAACAAGTAATGATCGGACCATTGATAGCTCATTGAACTTATTGATAAGACATCCTAATGAATATTCGACTTTTCAAGGAATCTCTTCTAAGATCTTGTCTGACGAAGGTCAATCATCGTTGAAAAATGATGAGCTTAACAACTTTTTGGATTTGAACAAAGAAGTCATCATCAATCCTCTTATTTTCAAAGCACAAGACTTTCACAAAATATTAGATGTCAATCTTAAAGAAATATCTATTCGTCATATCCTATACACTGACGTCACCCCCAATAATGTAAGGGATGCAACAGAAGTCGCAAGCATATTAGGCCTTGACGAGAGGGAAGTTTTGAGAATAATTGTACAAACTTGCAGAAAGTTCCCAGAGAAAGTGTTTCAAGATGAAAGCCATAACTTAAACTCCATCCCTGCTGAAAGCTCAGAAAAATCATATCGTAGTCAAAGACTAGTATTCTATTGTGACTCTGTCTTGAATGAACGGCGCATTGTGGCTTACATTTGTCTTTATATGATAAGCAACAGAAACCCAACAAGTGAGGATAAGATAGATCTATTTAATGATGCGGTTGATTCCACGGACTATGCAATAAAACGTATTGATGCGATAGAGAATCTTATGAGAAATTTAGTGGATTACTCGCATCACGCTGGTTTATCAGAAGAGCTTCATTCAATGCTACTCAATGACAATATTTTGTTCACGATAATATCCTTCAAAATTCTAATCCATTTTTTTGACGTAATCCCCAAATACGACAAACAGGTTGTCCGAAGGTGGTTTGAAGTCATGGAATATTTTAAGCATGCTAATGAATTGGCCCCATATATTAAAGACAAAGAACACCTAATAATGATAAAAGCTTATACTTCGTGCATTTCATTTCAAATGTTGGTTGGAACTAAGAGTGAATTTTTGGACCTGAATAGTTATTTCTATGATATGAAATTAATTAGAGAATTCAACTTGACTATCACTAACCTGTTGAACTCCGATGCGATTTTGGAGTACACTTGGCTCACAGTTTTGCAGAAAAAAATTTCTTTACTACAGAGTTCTGAAAGTACAACAAGCAAAGCTAATGACAATGAGAATTGTACTATGGCTGACTACCTTAAAGACTCACAAGTCTCCCTTACGAAGAGGCAACTGGAATTTAATCTATTTGAGGAATTGCAAAAGGTGCAAAAATACGTGTGTGGTGATCACCTTCTTGAAGAAATAGCAGGTTTAATTCTAGATAATGCTTTATCAGTGATCAAGATCAATCTGACGACATCTTATTATCTCAAGGAAATTCCGTATCAAGACCTTAAAGATGATCTATACGGTCTATATTGCAATGCCATTTTCAAGGATGCGCTGTCGATAGCAAGGGAGAAGTTCCCAATACTGATAGCGACATATGTGAACTTAAGTACCATTGGCTACAGCTTTTACTTAAGCACTATCAATTTGAATCTTTCTTTGGATTTTTCCTTGTATGATATCAAGGAGATGAAAACTTATGCCACAATTTTTGAAAGATCTATTTTTTCAAAGTTTTTTGAAGTCAATGACAAGGATTCCTCTGTGATATCTTTGAAAGACTCAATTGACGTACACCCTCCTTATGAGACTAATAAAGAACTTTCATTTCGATTCGAAAAAGGATCAAGGGCCACTCACTTCCCTTTAGCCACCGGTGATATGGTGGTGTTTGCCCACAAGTATAACGGCTGGGTTTTTCTTGGGAGGACACTCGAAAACTTAACGAATGACTTTGATAATTGGGACCAAGTTAAAGTTGAAGTTATATTAAGTATATTAGGAGCTATGAAGGTAAATATAGGAGGGCTCGAGACTTCACAAATTCCCGGATTAATCAGTTCGATGTCAAGAAATTTGAATGCCTCAGATATCTTGGATGTCTTATTCGACCTTTGGGAGAAAGCTTTGGTACGAAAAAACGTAGATATTTGCAAAACAATAGTTATGATATTTCTTCTCTATTCTCGTGCCTTTGACTTCGAAAGGATTTGGTCGTTTTTGTTAGAGTCTTCCTTACTCTCAGATGAAGTCCAAGAAGGATCTGCATTATCCATTTTGACGTTAATAGAGGGGAAACAGGGAGAGTATGAATTCACCTTCGATTTGCTATATTTTTTGGGAGATTTAATGAGTGGCAAAGAGCTTGGCACAAGGAGTAGGGTTGTCTCCAAAATTCTTAACTATTCTATTGCTGTCTATCAAAACTTGGATACTTTACACTTCAGTCATAATTATGGAAAAATGAATATGCTTTGGTGGATAGTTTGGGGATTCGATATATTCATAGATCTGAGTTACAAGTTGGTGGATGATACATCGACAGAATCTAGCATGATTGAAGATACTTATTTGTTGGGTTCAGAAATCATCGAAAAATATTTTTTAACAAGTAGTAAGAATTCAACGGACATAACTTCGCCAATTATGTCCTTACTTGATTCTTTCAACCAGAACGCTAAAGACTTAGATAACATTCCAGGTATCATGTCTATTCACAATATGTCTATAATTCTACTTTTCTATAGACGTTTGATATCGATAAGATCGTTGAAAGACATGGAACCGTCGGCATTGGAAAGAGCTTTCTTTGAAAAACTTCCCACCTTAGTTCTGTTGTATGCGAGAAGAGTGAGCTGTCGAATCGATATCTTGTATTTGCTTATATCCTTATTAAGTAGTAACTGGAAAGAAAATGAAAGGCCATCAATGTTGAACCACTTGGGTCCCTTCTATTCATTAGTTTTACTAAATTCATTAGCAAGTGATTTGGAAGATCCTTTTGTTTCTCATGAACAAAAAATAGCAATTTATACTTTTGTTTCTTCAGTGTTTGAAATAAAGAAGGACGACCTCGAAATCTTATTTGAAGGAAAGGGAAATTTAGAGAAACTTGTTGAATATCTGAGGTTTAAAAATAGTGTTTCTTTTCCTGATATATTAGAAAGACGGTTAGATGACATCAGAACCGATCCGTACCTGGTCAGTTTTTGCCTAATGGATGCCATATCACACTGTGCGGATTCATGGCTCAAGGTTAACGGGAAAGTCTTTGACTTAATGAAGAAAATCTTATTCGCATTAAACTATGTGGACTCAAAAGTTGAGGATGTAAACATTCTTTCTCGAATAAGATTAAGGGGTCAATTGTTACAGGTTTTGGCATTTTTCTTGACCAAAACTGAAAACTATTCTCATCAAAAAGCTATAGTCTACCTTTTGAAATCCGATGAAATACTTCCAAGATTGCAATGGGGCGTGGAGAGCCATGAAATAGTTGGAGATATCTACATGGATTCTTCAAAGAAAAGATTCTATCAAGATGAGAAGTTTCCTCCATTTTTGTATAAAAAGACGTATGACATTTTTGATGACAATAGTTATGAAAATGCCCGACTATACGAAACCAGAGCAACTGAGACACTATTGGCTATCTTGGATGAAAAATGAGAGGTCACTATTGATCCCAACCTTCTAAGCGCAGTATACTCTAATAATCGACAAAGATAACGCTCTCACCCCTCAAAAAAAAAAAAGGCAGCCTCATTTGCGCCTATTTCTACTCTTCATTCGATACAATAGAAGAAAGCTGAATAGTTTGAATATGTTGTGCTTTGGTAAGATCATTCATAATTAACCTAATTATTGACTGTTCTTATTGTAGGCATTTGGAAAGAACGGTCCCTACTTGCAACCATGGGTCAAATGATCCTAATTTCGGTTATTTTCAATTATTACAATGTCAACTTTTACAGTATTGGTTTTCATTTATATATCAATAAATAATCATTAATCTGGAATTGGCTGTCACAAAACAAGCCAAACGCAGAGATATGGATAGGATTCGGAAATGGGTTAACAGAAAAAGAATAAACTATCTAGATTTTATTCCCGTAAACATCATCACCAATGCATTCATCTTTGAGCACATACCGTACAAGTCATAAATAAATTTACAAAATGCAACTTACAAGCCATTAAGATTGAACAAATTAATCTAGCGCTATGCCACTTCCATACTTCGTCAATAGTCAACGCCTTTACGAGAATTCAATTTAGTATCCTTTTGTCAAAATTAGTCTTCCTAAAATTTCTTTGATTCTTGAAACTCCTCACTCAGTTTACCAATAACCGCTTCATAGGTTTAAAGTTACTATAGATTTCAATGCTACCATTATTCACGGCCATAAATACTGATTTACATAAGAGTAGTTCTTCCCCCTACTTCATTACTAGGCGTCCCATCAGGCATATTACCGTCTCTACCGGACACAAATTTGTTGTAGATTTTTTGGAGTTTTGTTTTTTCACTAACGGAAATTGATGGTTTCGTTTCCTTAAGGGAATCTAATAAATCTTTCTGCGAGATAAAGACTTTCAGCGATTCAGAATCTTTCGTGTCTGGCTTGTTATTGGTATCAGAAGAGGTAGTTTCTTCATTGAAAAGTTGTTCAATCTGCTGTAAAATCTTAACTCTATCAGCCGGTCTCAATTTAGCATTCTTTAATTTCTCTGAATTGACTTGGAAAAAGTCAAAGGATGTCTTGTCTTTCGAATTATGCTTTTCACCTTTAACTGCTTGAAGTTCATCATTCGAGAGTTTAACATGAACAGCTTTTAAATAAGCATTATATCCTAAACCTTGCATATCTGCACCACTGAATCCAGCCGTCTTCTCTGCAATTTGCGTCAAATTCACATCCCCCATTAAGTCCATTTTAGTCGTTATGCTTTCTAGAATATCCAATCTATCTTCAAAGCTTGGCATATCACAGATAACACTCTTATCCAATCTACCAGGTCTCAATAAAGCAGAGTCGATCAAATCAGGTCTACTTGTCGCAGCCAAAACGTAGACACCATCCAAACCTTCGGCACCATCCATTTGGGTCAACATTTGATTGACAACTCTATCAGTGACACCAGTAGAATCATGTCCCCTCTTTGGGGCAATGGAATCAAATTCATCGAAAAACAAGATACAGGGTTTTGCTGATTGTGCTCTTTCAAATAATTCTCTTACAGATTGTTCAGAAGCTCCGATATACTTGTTCAAAATTTCAGGACCCTTAATAGAAATAAAATTTAAACCACATTGACCAGCAATGGCACTAGCAAGCAATGTTTTACCACAACCAGGATAACCATACAACAATACACCAGATCTTAATCTTAACGGACAATTTGCAAAAATCGGCGCATATTTGGTTGGCCATTCCAACGTTTCGAGAAGAATATTTTTAGCATCTTTTAACCCACCAATATCAGACCAACTGATCGAAGACTTTTGCAACTTGACACCACGTAAATTAGATGGTGTATACCCCTTCAACGCTTTCTCAAAATGCTCCTTGGTTATTTTGAAATCACTTTTACTATCACTTTGTGCCTGGTTAAATAAAGATTCATGGTAGATTCTATCACACAAAATCTTTAAGTCATTTGGCAAATACCCTTCGGTTTCCGAAACCATATCCATGACATCAAATTGTATATCACAACCTAATTTGTCGGTAATGTAGCCATTGATAATATCCAATCTCGTATTTTTGTCTGGAGGACTTAAATGATGAAAATATTCGAGCAAATGGCATTGAAATAAGAGTTTATTTAAAGCTTCTTTTGACGTAGCTGAAACCAAAATCGAAAGATTACTGTTATGCTGCGAATAAATTTTTTGCAATCTTGTAATTAAAAATTCAGTTAGTTGATTTGAAACTGCAGAGTCAACATGTTCCATTTCTGCTGGCAAAATCTTATCTAAATTGTCCAAAATCAATAAAGATGGCTTATGCCATGAACATTCCTGAATCCATTTCATAACATGGTTATTGGACAACAGATTGAAGTTTTCATTCATTATTTTTTCACAAGAAACATATTTGGTATGATAACCATAATCAGAATTAATCTTGCTAGCGATTAACTTTAGCATCAATGTTTTACCACTCCCTGAATTGCCATATATTAATGTTCCTGAATTTTTATTAATTGTTATCGAGTCTAAGGCATCTTCAATCATCTTGTCTAAACCTATTACTTTATCCTTTTCATCGGGTTCATATTTAATTTCTTGAATGAATGATTGATTTCTTATCAATTCTTCTCCCATTTCTAATTTAATTTGTTTCTTCTCATCCGAAAACGCAAAGGGCTTAATCCAGGCATTGACATCATCATTCCTTTTAAATTTTAATAAACCACCATTTGGAAGTAAATACGGCACAATTGGAAGTTTTATATAATTTGTAATTGGAGAATTGTTAATTGGAGAATCCTCATTATAAAATAAAGTAGTTAATGCTTGCAATAATTTAATGTTTTTATCCTTCTTCTCATTGGAATTTAAATTGATCTGATCAGTCTTTTTAGTCTGGAGAACATAAGGATGTATGACAAAACTTGATGGCTTTCTAGAAATATGCTTGATGGATGGATTCAACACAACTATAGAACCGACTTGATTCTCTACGTTCAAAGCAACAGCCAATTTGGCCGAAAGTCCCACAGTATTTGATGGACATTTTGGGCAATTAACAAGCTTAGCAATCACTCGCTTAGTTTCTTTCAATGGTTGTGAAATCTTGTCCTTTGAATTTTCTTTCGCAAGGTTTTGGTTTTGGTTCTGGTTTTGCTCCTCGTTTTGATTACCACTACCAACAATATTCTGTTTAGAATTAGGACCGGGAACAATGGAAACCGCACCGTATTCAGCCTTATTTAAAGAATGTATTACCTCGTTGAAATTGACATAAATCTCGTATCCATCAGGATTAGAATGTGATGGTAGATCTGAGAATATATCATGTGGCAAGGATATACCTCTTTTCAAGACAGATGGTAAATTTGAATAATCTTCGGCTCTGTTGCTCTTAGAAGATTTTGTAGATTTGCCTGAAGTCGATTCTGACTTCTTGACTCTTACCTTAGGAGCAATTGCAACTTCACACATTGGCGATATCTTGGCATAATTATGATCTTTCGTTCCAATGTCCGTGACTATTAACTTTGCAGATGTAGTCTGTGAAGGATACACTACCAATACCTGATTCAATGAAACACACCGAGATTGCGATAATAACTTATCTTCCAAGATTTGTGCATGTAGTTCAACAAGCTCCCAGTCCGAGGAAGTGACGGGTTCCAAGTTAATTTGAGTGGTTTCAAAATTGTTCAATTTCAAATTCAACGTAATCTGATATTTATCACTTAAATTCAACGATTGGGCAAATATGGGATCAATTTCCAATGTCCTAATTTTCGATGACGACATACCAGACCATCCAGTATAGCTTTTGGCTCCTGATGACAGAATTAATTCTATTATGACATCTTGAATATTGACATTTGCATTGAATAATAAATTACTCAAATTAGAAGGCAAATTAATCAAATTCGACCTTAAAGGTTTGTATGTTATCTGAACCTTGTGATTATCCATGACAAAGTTATATAGGCTTTAGAAGCTATTCAAAATGGTTGAATAATTTAATGCTTAAATAGTATGTTCTCCAGATTTTCGAGATGTGATTCTTTACCCACTCAGTATGTGGGGCCGAGGATATATTCGAGCATTTGGAGAATACGATAAACATTTTAAAATTTGGATATATTACTTATTAATACTATGTTATATAACTACAGAGTCATCATGTTATGCTAATGCAACTAAATAGTTCGAAAGGTTCTTTGAATGTCAAAAATAACGTTCTTTCAAGGTCCTAAATGTTGATAAAACCTAAGAGTATATATATTCAGAACGAGAAGTAACATGCAATGAATACATACATGAGATCATTTGTTACGGCCTTGAACGTCGTTAAATTTCTTCATCACTTCGTCATCTTCCTGTTGCTTTTCTTCCCATTTCTTCTCATTCTTCTTTTGATTAGCTTCTTTCGCTTTTTCCATAGCTTGGAACGACTTTCTTCTGATAGAATGGCATTGCTCCCATCCAACTACGTTACCCAAAAAGAATCCACAGACAGCCCAGTTCATGGATTTATTTGGGTTCTTATGGATCAAGAAGGTTACAGTACCTAATACACCCATCGCTTGAAAACCGGTTATCATTGCTTCTCTGAAACATGGCATGCTGACGAAATGCGACATAGAGAAATCAGATAGCTTAAACTCTTTGAGAGCATCTGAATAGGCAGGCGGTTTCTGACCACTTCCATTATCTTCAAATTTTGGAGGTAAATCCTCTAGAAATTGTTGAGGTTGGGGTTGAGCCTGAGGTTCTTCAACAGTTTGACTGACAGAAGATATCTTCGACGATGAGCTACTTCCAAACCAACCCATATTAAAGTATTTTTTTCACGTATGCAACGCTGTGTTATATGCTTAAGATAGAGAAGTCTATTCATTTATTGTTCTAGTGGATTTTATCCCAGCTATTCACGTGATCTTTCAATTCTATCTAGAGCTAGGGGAATTTCAGATCCCAAGGCGTTGATTTTGTCTTGAAACGTTGAAATTACGAGCTAGCATAGGAGCAAACATCTCTGAACCTTCAAGTTGTTTGTAAACTAGTAATGGTGTGATATAGTACCAAGTTGTTGGTGTGAATTTAAAAAAAAACCAATAGCGTCGCCCGGTTTCGATCCGGGGACATCAGGGTTATGAGCCCTGCGCGCTTCCACTGCGCCACGACGCTATTTATTTATGTTACAAAACCTCCTAAATTAATATGTACTAAGAAATTCATATTGAACCATCTGAAACGTGCAGATATACCACAAGCATACTGGGCCGATATTTTATAATAATGTGCTTGGTAAATGTAGTTTAGAATTACTAGGTCTGAGGTAGAATATCAGGTGATGTTAGAAGAAATTCTGTTCTGGTTCCCGTCAACTCACGAAAGTCTACCAAGTTACCTATACACAGACCTGTAAATATATGGTATTAATGTTTCATATAATAGAGACTATTATCGGTAATATTAAATCATAGAGACTTTCAGTTAGTATTATACTGTATTATGTACTCGATTTGCAGTAAAACCAAACTGAAAAATTACGATCAACATTTTGAGTGCGAATATGAAAGTGAATGAATATCAAGTGTTTTTCATACTTACTTAATTCAATAGGTACAAATTGCAATGATATCCCCAGATCTTATTTTAGACCCGCAATTGAAGTACTGGGTTTTATTACCCATTTCATTTGTTATGGTCTTGGTAGGTTTATTAAGATCGAACATTACATTATTGCTTACACCATCACCGAAATTGACGCCATACAAAACAGCAAGGGAGAAGTATGTATAAGAGCAAAAAGGGACGGAAAGTTAAGAGTTAACTACAATTAAGCTGCAGTATACTAACGGAATGCATTTAGACAATTTTTGAACAGGGCCGTTTGTTTTAGAAAAAATAATGGTATTTTAGCTCCTAGTGACTTTGAAACTAGACAACAATACTATATTGAAAAATTGAATTCATCCGACTTTTATGCTGAAAAAGTGGATCCAGATGCTACTCCATCAAACCCATTCACCGATCCTTCTACAAACGACGCCATGATGAACATGGTGAAAGGGAATTTAATGAATTATATTCCACAAACATTGATTATGGGATGGGTCAATTATTTCTTCGCTGGTTTTGTTGTCATGAAACTTCCATTCCCTCTCACTGACGGGTTTAAAAGTATGTTACAGAGTGGGGTTGCTACACCTTCTTTAAATGTTCGTTATGTTTCATCTATTTCCTGGTATTTTGTCAATTTGCTCGGATTGAAACCAGTCTACTCTTTGCTTATGGGAGATTCCAAAATAGTTGACCAAATGATGCAGCAGCAGCAGCAACAACAAATGCCAAATATAGGTGGGCCAGGCGCTCCAAAAGTAGATAAAGTTTTCAAGGCTGAAGCAGAGAATATTCAAATTTTATCTCATGAATCCATATTTGATGGAATTGTCGATAGGGTTTTAAACCAATCCGATTAATACTATCATGCATCACAAGACTAGTTATATAACTCCTTAATTAATAAGATAAGACGTTAAATAGGTTTCTTAACATAGCTTTAAAGGGTCAAAATGATCACGTGTATTTTAGATTTATAATCCATCGCTATACACTTGAAGACATAAAAACTTTTGATATATTACCCATATAGATAATAATATATAACAATAATGGCACCTTCTACTGTGATATGTATTGGTATGGCCGGTTCCGGTAAGACCACGTTTATGCAAAGGTTGAATTCACATCTTCACACCAAAAAGTCGCCACCATATGTCATTAATTTGGATCCAGCTGTTCTTAAGGTTCCATTTGGGGCAAATATTGACATTAGGGATTCGGTTAAGTATAAGAAAGTAATGGAAGAATATAATTTAGGTCCTAATGGGGCGATTGTTACTTCGTTGAATTTATTTGCTACCAAAATTGATCAAGTTATTAAGTTAGTGGAAAAGAGATCAGACAAAGTGGAGAATGTTATTATCGATACTCCAGGACAAATTGAATGTTTTATTTGGTCTGCTAGTGGTGCAATCATAACAGAGGCATTTGCATCCACGTTTCCAACTGTTATTGCCTATATTGTAGATACACCAAGAAATTCATCCCCTACTACATTTATGTCAAACATGTTGTATGCATGTTCTATTTTGTATAAAACAAAGTTGCCAATGATTATAGTCTTCAATAAGAGTGATGTAAAGAATGCCGATTTTGCGAAGGAATGGATGCAAGATTTTGAAACTTTCCAAAGAGCATTATCTGAGGATCAGGAATTGAATGGTGAAGATGGAACCTCTTCTGGTTATATGAGTTCCTTGGTAAATTCGATGTCCTTAATGTTAGAAGAGTTTTATTCCCAATTGGATGTTGTTGGTGTAAGTTCATACACAGGTGAAGGATTTGACGAGTTTTTAGGTGCCGTTGATAATAAAGTTGACGAATATAACGAATATTACAAAGCCGAAAGAGAAAGAATATTGAAAGAAAAGGAAGAAAAGGAGAATAAAAGACAGTCAAGTTCCTTGAATAAATTAATGAAAGACTTGGATATTAAGGATAAAAATCAAGAAGGTAAGGATTCTGAAGTTTTATCTGATTATGAATCAGAAGACGATGAATATCAAGGGGAATTACCTAGAGATGAAGATGAAGTCGAAAGGGAATACACATTCCCTGAAGATAGGAATTCGGAAGTCAGCGACAAGACAGATACTGACTTGCAAGCGCGTTATCAAGCTGCGTTTGATGCCACTGCTAAGAATGCCTCTTCTAAGACTGCAGAATCAATCGCTGAATATATTAAGCGTTAATTCAATTATCTAATAATAGACTGTATAATAAACCGTGATATAAAATATGTATCTATAGGAGAGAATCTAGTATTTGTAGTGTCATCCATTTAATCAACCAACGACGACAAAGCATTATTAATATCATATGCTTTATTTGCAAACTCTTTCTTAAATATTAGATGTGGTTTATGCTTTGCTAAATACATAATTGTCTTTCCAAACTCTGAATTGCACCATGCAAACCAGGATCTTGTAAATTCTTTGCCCTTCTTTGAATTAACTTGAACACTTTCGTGCATCAATCCTAATTCAGCAGTATTTTCCATAATAAGTTGTAAGTTGTTCAAGATTTCTGTATCATCATCCGTTGTTCTAATACTTACTAACAAAGACATTGGCCATGCATTGTGTATACCAATATGAGGACCTCCAATTCCTTCGAATTGAGTTCCCGTCAAGTAATATGGATTGCCAACTTTAGATAATATCATTTTTCTGGTATTCTGATAAACTTCGTCATTGACATCAATGAAACCCATGTCTGGCAAGGATAGCAACGATGGAATATTTGCATCATCCATGTGAATGGCTCCTCCATACCCATCAACTTCATATGCATAAACCTTGCCCCACACAGGGTGCTCAACAATTCCATATTTGGCAATACCTTCAGATATGTTTTCTATGAAAGCATCTGTATGACTAATTAGTGGCAACAAGTCTCTGTCTGGTTTGTTCTCTGATGCTAAGAAATTTTTTCTAACTTTTTTTAATTCTGTTAACATATGAGAATTTGCAGGGATGAAGAATTGCAAAATACAAGCATCATCGGAGGGACGAAATGCGGACCTAATCAAACCTGTAGCATAGTTAACTGGATTACCAACACCTCCCAACGGAAGAGTTTCCGAACCAATTTGGGTTTGTCTTTGAAAGGAATAATAGAAGCTTAGAGCCTGACCTGTTTCTTTATCAAATGATGGTTGTGATTCCCTTTTTAAAACGATAAGTATTCTTTCGTAAGCTTTCAACCAACGGTCATTGAGGAAAGATAAATCTCCTCCAGAGTTTTCATAATATTCATTTGTCAAAGTCAAGAATGAGGCTAATGAATCCAATTCATATTTACACTCGAATACTTGTCTCCAATCAGGTCTTGGGAATACTTGATCTACTGCAGTAGTACCTCTTTTAACACCAGATCCAGGAGGAGGGTGAAATGCATTGCAATAAGGAGAATTAATAATATAGAATGCCTGTGTATTGATTGCACCTTTTATTAATTCTTTTAATTGCTTATCGTATTTTATTAATGGCTGGTATACCGATAATTGTCTAGCAGCATCACGCAACCATTCAGCATGAATATCTCCAGTAACAACAAATGAGTGTGGTTCTTCCACTTGCTTGGACTCTAATGAAGATATATGCCATAATATCGTTGTATCCAAAGTGTTGGGCAAACAATTTTCTATTAAACGAGCAAGATCTCTACTTTCGACCTTATTTTTCAAATCATTTATCACTTGTTCTACTGCTTCTGACCTGAATGTCCGACATTTTGGTGCTGGTCTCATGTAAGGGTATTTATACTTGCCATTGGAAAAAGGTGGATGTTTGAATTGTGAATATTCAACATAGTCTGGACATTTGTGAGTTTTTTTATCCATTTTTTTCAAGAATTCTTCAGTTACATCTCCAATTTCCTTTATATCAACGCTATTTTCAGAATATTTCAACTCTTCTTTTAACTGACTCTTATCTTTGGTAAATTGGACAAAATCCCCGATGTCTGTAACTTCTGAACTTACATGACTATCTGTATTGGATGGTAGATTCTTTAAAATATATAAACCAAATAATACACCTAATATAAGTAATACCAATCGACCAGGCCTAATACGTTTATCAGAAATGTAGATTGCCATATTACCGTAATATTTGTGTTGTGCAATACAATCCCTGAAAAGATGATTTTGGTGTCAAGAAATGCAACCCGCGAGAACTCACGATCTATTTTCGATCTAAATTATGATTAATGTCTATTAAGATTGATTAACACTAATGTTTATGAAATAAATATATACAATTTTTGGCAAATCCTTCCTCTACTCTGATTAAGCCAGACTCGCCCAACCTTTTCATTAATGTGTCTATACTGGATAATTCACTCTTCTTCTTTCCAGCCCCATTGTGTTTCGATTTTGCAATTTCTAATAATTCGTCGTATGATTCTGAGGTGGATATAGTATCACTAGAATGAATATTGTGGGAGAAGAAATCATTGATAGTTTGATTATTTAATCCCATCCTAACAGAAATAATTTCAAATGAATCCTTATATGTGTCTAGGATGTTGAGAAGTTCCGAATGATCTTCTTGCATTATAGGATTTTCAATTGTGAGTAAATGATAGTCATGATATTTTATGTCGTAAGGGAACGCCTCTCTTACGTTTGTGTATTCAAGCTCCTTCAAAACTTTATGCAAGGGAAACTTACTAATAATTTCATGGGGTGACACATTCACTGTATTAAACGATTGATCAGTCAATTCTACTGATTTGTTAGTTAACAATGCTTCACTGAGCTTATCATGAACATTATTCTGAGTTTTCCAATCAGCTGTAGCAAATAAACTATCAAAATCCTTGTCGGATTGAAAATGACGTTGTGATTTATTGGCCAAAGAAAATAAATCAACAGTCGACAAGTCTGTGAAATGGTAATTACGAATATTCTTATCACTCTCATCGGCGAAATTATTCTGTAACAGCGATACAGCTCTTTTGAAATCATTTAACGGTTTGTTCACTTGAGAAAGAGACGATTCCGAGAAAAGACGATTAGTTTGCCTTAAAACAAAAATTATGGGCGTATTGTTAAGTAGTCTTTGATACCATTGGAAAGAGTTTTTGATCAGATTGACGTTAGGTACTGAACGGTACGGACGGAAATATGCTGCAAAAGAGCTTGCTATTTGTGCCTGGTAATCAGAAAAATTCTTTGTAGTCCTGCTAGCTGAGCTTATTATAGGCGTGAAATCTGATATATTATCATCTGTTTCTCTAGCGACCTTTTTATCCTGGTGCTGTTTGAAAATATCTTCGGTCCGCATATTCTCCAATCCCCCCAATTCAAGCGGGCCTTCAAATATAGGTTTAATTAGCGTACTGATTATAGGAGGAAAGTCATTAGGATTGAATTTACCTATTCCGGAGTTATCTGTTAACAACTTATTTCTTTGAAAATTGTAATATTCTGGTGTAGTCCTCTGCAAATAATTTTTAATTCGGGCATTCTTATAAGGTAATGCATTATTGGATGCTCTTTCATATATTTTGAAAATATGCAAGATATGATCTGGAAGCCTTGATAGAGTATAGTTTGACATAACAGAAGTACATTACATAAGGCTTTGGACCATATTTATCATTTCATCATCTACCAGAAGATCTATTTCCCAAGTCATCTAGGATTTGCTCACGTGAATTTTTATATTTTATATAGTACTATCAAGTGAAATATTCATCTATGTCAGTTTTCTTTTATAATTATTGCACTATAGATTGTTAGAATGTCTGATGATGAGTTTATAGATACGGGGTTATTTGCTGAACCCGAAGGATTTACTCCACCACCGCCAGCGCCACATTTTGCTAAGTATCAAAGAAAGAATAAAACTGATCCCGCAGAGCTCAATTTAAGGCTTGTTGGTAAGTCGCCATTATGGGGCCATTTACTTTGGAATGCAGGTATATTTACAGCTGATTATCTCGATGAGCATGCCGACGAATTGGTTACCGGAAAAGATGTTTTAGAGTTAGGAGCAGCAGCTGGGTTGCCTTCATTGATTTGCGGAATTAACAAATGTAATCGAGTAGTCTGTACTGATTATCCAGATCCCGATTTGATTTCAAATATCCAGCATAACTTTGACCATTGTCAGGGACTTGACTTATCGAAGACTGTGGTAAAAGGATTTATATGGGGAGCTGATGCTAAACCATTAATGAAGGACAGCGAAAAGGAAATACAAGAGGAAGACAAGTTTGATTTGGTGATTTTGTCAGACTTAGTGTTCAATCACACCGAACACTTGAAATTGTTGAAAACTTGTAGAGATACAATAAAGCAGGATGGGAAGTGCTTGGTGGTATTTTCTCCCCACAGACCAAAGTTATTGGAAAATGACTTAGAATTTTTCAAGACATGTGAAGACTTCCAGTTCAAGGCCGAAAAAATTGACTTAGTTACCTGGAAGCCTATGTTTGAAGAAGATGACGAAACCATCGACATTAGAGCCAGGGTCTATTCTTTCTTCTTGGTGCCACAATGGTAACTTTTACCCGTACATAGAATGCATGCAATATACAACAGACGTTTTTTTGATTAACTACTCTACATGTGCTACAACTCTTTATACATAATGACATAGTATTAACCTATGAACAATAAGAATATGATTCTAGATTCAAAGAATAAAACCCATATTATAAACTAATAAACATAATTATTGTATTAATAAAATCATAATTGCAAACCAACAATAAACGGAGTCAATAAAACTGTACGCTTATTGAGAAGTTGGGGATGGATTCATCTTTCTCTTACCGTTAGTCAAAGTAACGTTAACGAATCTTCTAGTGTATAATAAACGCTTGTAAGCTCTACCCTTTGGCTTCTTTGGCTTTTCTTGAGCGTCAACTTTTGGAGTTTGAGACTTAACTTTACCAGCACGAGCTAAAGAACCGTGAACTTTACCCTATATTATGTTAGTATTATGTTCTCAACTTTTGAAATTGCTATTGATGAGACGGTCCCGATCCTCATTCTTCCACGATGTCATCTTTTCTATGGTTTAATCATTCTTCCATTGCCATCATTCATTCCTACGTCACTTCATCATCTCGTTATCGACTTTTTTCCTTATGCTGTTCTTTTTATCATTTTGAAGTATATTTCACCCTGTGGCGACTGTTTTCCGTCCATGTATTTATATTCATTCTCCTCGACTCAAATGTCCTCGTATCACTTCCATTTCGGATGTATCCGTCTCAAATCGTTCAGCAATCATTTATCTACTCTACTGAGCTCATTTCACATACCATTTTGTATTAATTTATTTATGTATTAGGTGTATAGTAAAGAATCAACTTTTACTAATAATATAGAAATTTGCTCCCCGTCCGCCATAGTGGCGATGGAGAGATTTTTTTTCGTGAAAAAACCACAAATTGGTAAACACACACAAACCCTTTTTCGAGGGACATAAATCATGTGCAACGAATAGTTATATAGGTGTGGAACCCTACGAGCGAAACGATATTAATATATGGCAGTTTGGGTTACCTTAAAAGCTGGTCAGCGTAAAAATGTGTAGTGCATATTTGTGCAGATTCAATAACTATAAATGTTCTTTAGATAATTAGAGGAGGTGAATTAAACGAGGCCCAGCGATGGGTACTAAATATCGCGTACTATACAAATGACTTTATAACCATTACAAAAGTCGATATTACCACTGCAAGAAGAAGTGATATCAATATTAGGATCGATAATCTTGTAGCCGGGTAGTAGTTCTTCACTAGCATGTGCTGGACTTTGAAGTAGCGAATCACTCCGAAGAGCAATGTTAGTATACCCAAAATTATGAAAAGACATCCTAATGGCCTGCCATAATCGGTGATTACGTGACTGTTGTCGTCTAGCTCGACGAAAAAACGGTTAATCAGAACCTTGGACGATTTATCCTCCAATCTGAACAATTGGGTGATGCCAATACCGATCGTGATGAACGATAGCGAAGTTCGGAGCCACGCTAAGAAGGTTCTTTCGTTAGCCATCTAAATTGTTAGTACTTTATATGGACTTTGTAGGGGCATGGATATACGTACATGGTCTCTGGCCACGGATCCCTTATTCTCGAGGGATATAGAGGCGAATTGGATCGAATTGATTCTGTCCTTGAATGTTGTATTCTTGTGCACATTGCCAGACCCATTGGTATCGGAACTGGCAGTGCTCTGAGACCCATAGCGAAGAAGCGGATCTCGGGAATTATCTATACGTTGTCTTGAAGTCATTGGTAGTTTCTACCGATAAAAAGCTATCCTTTCTGTTGAACAGTTCGATAGGTATAGGTTGCCACAGTTTAGATCCGATAGATATATACACGTGACTTCGGGTTATGACGCTTAGAGATATGGTCTGTAGTAATATATGGTCTTGTGGACGGCTGTGGTTCTACTAAGGCATACGGCTGGCGATACCAGCTTGGATAGTTATGCCAGAAACTGCAAACACAAATCTCTGGTTCTGGTTCTGGTCCATTTGCCTATAATCTAATGAATAATGAATAAGATATATTGATGCGAAAAGTCTATAACGAAATGTAAATGTATGTAAACGTATGAAATGTAGTTTGAGCATATACAACAAATGTGCTATACCATGATAATGACTAACTGGAGGGAAACGAAATTAAATTACCCGATGAAGGAATAAATCATCGAGTCACAAATAAACGAATGCCAGAATTAAAATACAAGCATGACGTACAAACCAAACGCGGAAAGTAGCCCTATCAATATTGAGCTTTGGAGTCCCATACCTCTATCAGAAGCAGACAACGTAGTTTTGAATGAGAATGCTCCTGAGGAGATAGTGCTTTGGGTATAAGATCTAACCTTGCCAACTGTACCACTAAGTGACCCCATTCCAATTGTACCAGCAGGCACAGATGTAGTATCCGAATTACCGTAGGTATGTCTAAATGATGGACTGAAAATGGCTTGAGTGGTCACTGTAACCCCTTCGGAATTAGTACCTGTACGCCAAACAGTTGTTTGTTCAGTTGTGGTTGATGATGATTTAGCAGCTATAGCTGTAATGAATGCTAAGATGAAGAATATGAATCTCATTGTATCTGTGTCGAGGTCCTAGTGAATAGTATGTGTAATAGAAATGTTTTCCAAAAATATGAATGAAGACCACTAAATATATGAACGACTATGTAACCACAGTATAGATGTATAGACTAACGGTTGGAAAAAGATAGAAGTAAAATTCTGCAAAAATAAATCAGTATAAATCAGTATACGCAACTAGCAGATCAGACAAAAATAGGGAAATGTGATTTTATAAGTATTACTAGGCCAGCCGATAAGGAATTAAAATTTTATTAAAATTTCTACGGAAAATCTGTCAAGCACAGTTCCTTCGTGCATATTGAACAATAAATTAGTCCTACGGTAAACAATTAATGCATTTAAACGCAATTTTGCCTTGCATAATTTTGGAATGCTCTGCGCTTTGAGAACTTAAGGTTAACTTCTGTACGTGGTGGAATATCTTTGTACACGAAATAGAACAAGCCACTTCTGAATCGCTGACAAATTGTTCGCAATTGTTTCCATGGCATCGCATAATCCTACACAAACAAATTCGTGAAGTACAGTCGTAAACACGGATCAGTCATACTTTTCTGGCTAACCTAAGAATAGCCTTGATATCAAAATATAAATAGTATATTATTAATAAAAATGGCATCATCTCGTCAACACTCCTTACGTCGACCTAAGCCAATTTTTTATTTAGTATGCTCGCCAATAAGTGTAACTACATCGATACATAAATTATAAATATTGAGTTTATAAATAGCTATCGTCATTCATATTTTACCTTATTCATTTGGCTCTGTGGGCTTATTACCGGCGCTTATTACCGGCGCGACTCATCTCTTGGCTAATAATGCAAAAGCTTTCCTTCGTAGAAAATGCTCGAAGCCCAAATTGGCTTATCAATTTTGTGCCCGAGGCTATGGTGCATCGGTTAATGATTCAGGGTGAAGTCATCGGTCCGAACAACATAACAAAAACGTCGGTGATTGAAATAGCATAGTTACAAACAAAAGCGCAATAGTAGACGCGATTATAACGAGGCTGTTTCTTTATGGATATTTCTTTCCCAAAACGACTTCGTTAAATCAAAGCGTAGTTAATCAAGCTTAGATGAAGTCTGGGAACATATGATTGCGCACGATGCGATATAACCACCAGGTATTCACCATTTGACACGATCTATCAGATCACTTTTATTCGCCAATACAAATCACTATATGAAATAGTCCACCGGTGGCTTTTTAGATGGAATAGCAGTTACATCTTGAGACGCAGCCTTGAATACTTTGTAATCACGATTTAGATTGTCGTCTATAGTTAGAACCAGGGCAATGTTACCACATCTATAGCAATAGTTAGGAGCAGACCACACAGTGACCAAGCCTTGGTTGAACATTTCCTTATATCCCTCCATTACCAATTGGTGTGCTCTGGCAATGAGAGAGATATCGTTCACCTGCAAGAACTTATTGACCTCATTCTCACCAAAAAGGAAACCTGCTCCTCGTGGTGATATTGCCCATCCAGGAACATATTCTGGATCCGACCACAATAAATCACACATGCCCCCCTCATGAGGTACCTCTTGTTTTCTATCGAGTACCCTTATCTGGTCAATTGTATCTATATCAGGACTCAACCCACCGTGGATACTAAATACACCTCCTTTGCCTCCTACGATTGCTCCTAGAGAGAGATAATCAAACACTTCGCAACAGTATCGCCACACATTCACAGAACCATACTTGCGAACACATTCATCATAGAATCCATACACGGTGGTTATCTGTCTCGATTCGTGGTTCCCTCGAATCAACGTTATCTTATCGGGATATCTCACTTTCAATGCCAATAATAATAAAAAACTCTCTAACGAATAGAACCCTCTATCTACAAAATCTCCCAAGAACAAGTACTGCGTCTGCGGGCATTCTCCACCAGTCTTGAATAACGTAATTAAATCATGCAACTGCCCATGTATATCCCCGCATATAGTTACCGGTGTGTCAACATGCTGAATATTAGCCTCTTCGATTAATAACTCAATAGCCTTGGAGCAGATTTCTTCAACATCTGACTCTGGTATATGTTTGCATAATTTGATCGCCTCGATAGTCCTTTTTCGTGTTAGTCTACATGCTAACTCATTAGTGCATCATACAATATACTTACTCATCTAGGTTCAACATTACTTAAGCATGAAGATCTATATTGATGATTTTACTCTATTAATTACATGAGCTTCGATATCGTCGTACGCGTAAAGAAAACACCTACATTATATACAGTATGAAATAACATATATTTTATAACCTTTAAAACTAAATAATACACTAATAGAATGATATGGATTAATTTCGTCTGGTTGGTAAGGTATACTTCATAAACGATTTCTGTAATTGTCTACGAACAGTAATCTTTTGAGTTCCAACAAAACTATCGATACTGACTTTAATTGCCCTGTTCAAATCACTTTGACTCACGAAATCAGACAATCTCATCTTAGCAAAGGATTCGGCAATACGTAATATACTTTCCAAGTGACGAACAGTGATAGGAAATGAACCAGTTGAAATGGATTCTCTTCTTAAGTCTGCATAGACCCTAGAGACTTTATCCATGTCCATTTGATGCAATTTAGGATGAATCTTTATACGAGCGTAGTTCAAGTACTTAACCAAAAGGTCCTGAGAAATGGGGGAGATTTCACTTTCTCTTTCCTTGTTCAATTGGTTAATCTTTTGCTTTCTAGTTTGTTTTCTATTGCTTGGTCTTGTGGGGGTGTTTTCTGGTTGCTCGTCATCCATGGCTTCGTCATCGTCTTGGTTTAAATCATCGTCGTCATCTTCTAGGTCTTCCGCATGTGATGGATGAGATCTCATATGTGAATCAACAACGAAGTTTGCTAATCTTTCGTCCAGTTCAGGATTGACCAAATCCCTTACAACACATAAAATATCAAATCTCGATAAGATGGGTTCGGTTAAATCCACGTTTTGTGAAAGTGGCAATGTTGAATTATATCTACCACCATTAGGATTGGCAGCTGCGATAATTGCACACCTAGCTTGTAATGTGGTAACGATACCAGCCTTAGAAATAGAAATGGATTGTTGTTCCATAGCTTCGTGAATAGAGGTTCTATCTTGATCATTCATCTTATCAAATTCATCAATAAGACATGTACCTTTATCTGCAAGAACCAACGCACCACCCTCCAAAGTCCATTCTCTTGTAATTGGATCCTTACGAACCGATGCTGTCAACCCAACAGCAGAAGCACCTTGACCTGTTGCAAAAACAGCTCTATTTGCAGTCTTTTCCGCATACTTCAAGATTTGCGATTTGGCTGTACCAGGATCACCTAGTAATAACACGTTTATATCACCTCTAATAGAATGTTTACCATTGACGTCTTTTGGAACACCCCCAAATAATGAGCACGCTAAAGCTGTTTTAATATCCTTATGCCCATATATAGAAGGAGCCATAGACGCTATTATTTTGTCAATAATACCGCGCTCTTGTGATAACTTTCTGAATTCTCTTTCATCCTCTTCAGTCCACGAATTTATTACCCCATCACCAGATACACTGCTTTCCTTTCTTCTGATCGAGTTGGCCTCAATCACCGTAGCAAACACAGGGAAACCATTCTTAGCATTCAACTGGCCATCATAATTATTCTTGTAAATACCGGTTACTTCTATATCTTCACCTGGCTTAGCACCATCGACAAGATCCCATAACAAGACAATTTCTCTGTGTCTTGGTAATCTACCAGCTGGAACAGTACCAGGTGCTTCTTGTAAGGTAATTCTTTGGTAATTACGGTATAATGTTTTCTCGGAATTAATTCTGAACGGACCCTTAACGTGACAATTAGTACAGAATGAAATTTTAACTTCTGTGTTTGAATCTTGAATGAAAGGTCCCAATACAACACCACATTTGAGACAGTCAAACTTCACGTATTTTAACTGTGGAAAGACACCTGTTCTTCTAGTAACAACACCACTTATTTTCACCAAGTTATTAAGGTTACTTTCCCTAAGATCTCTTAAATTTAAGTGGTTTGGGAAGTTGGAAATTCTGACGTGAATTTCTTGATGAATTTGTGAATAGTTAGGATAATGTAATTCGGTAGCTTCCATAGCAACGATATCAAAGATTTTCAACATTTCGGTTGGTGACGTAGCCAAAAATAACGCCAATATGGCCTTCGAATCCGCTAAATGGTCATAAGACACCTCCAATGATTCAGCATTGACTTCACCTAGAGTACGAATTCTAGCACCATACACCGATCTACCTTTATCGTCGGTATATTCCAACAAAAATGACTTCAATTCTCTTGCAATAGATCTGGAAACAGCCGGCTGGACAATCCATTCGGTTATACTAGGGGCCTTGATATCGGTCAAGCTTTCAAGCGACAACTCTTCATTAAACGGATCGATCTCTACATCCCCCATAAATTCATCCGCGTCTTCATCGTACTGTCTTCTTCTTCTTCTTTGAATCGGTAACCCATACTCATCGATATCGTCTATATTATCCTCATCACCTTCATCTTCCAAAAATGCCTGACGCCTTGATCTATTACCCATCGCATCTCCCAATAATGCATCACGCTTATTCAATTGACTGTCAATTCTTCTTCTGGTGGCTGCATCCATCTCGTCGTATTCCTCATCATCAATATTTCCATCTCCTAAATCGTACGTATCCTGCTTTTCGTTTCTCTTATAATCATTTTCCATATTATCCATCAAATCTTCCCCATCCTCTTCTTCTGATGCATTCAAGTCTGCAACATCATTATGAATTTCATCCTCTTCGTCCCCCTCTTCGAATGGAATAGCTGGCGACGATGGAGGTAATTGTGGACTTTCACCTATTGGTGGTGAAGAAGGATGTGACATCACTTCATCTTCATCTGCCTGTCTCTTTCTCGAATTACCTGTAGGACTAGACATTTTTATTTGTATATAAACCTATTAATTAACAATTGGTTAGAAAGAAAAGACTTCAAGGCCGACTTCTTTACCAGATTATGTTTAGAAAACGTTTTTTTTTGACGCGTTTAATTAAATACATTATTGCCGTTTTGGGATAAATTGTTGGTGTCTGGGTTTTTCGGGTGTAACCTGATTTTCGATCGCACAAAGCCAATGTAGGCTACAGAGTATTATAGAGTATTATAGAGTAGTAAAGGATCATCTAAAGAAAAAATAGAAATTGGGAACTGAGAAACTGTTTCATTTCAATTGGTAGAAAACAAATATGTATAATAGTTAAACATTCGTGGTAAAGATTTTATACCCGGTGTGTAGCATTGCTAAAGAATTGACTTTTTCTCCAGAGACGTAATTGTAGGAGATTCTTGGAGGCGGTAGCTATATGAGCAGGTAATAGTATTGAGACTTGATAACTAATTAATTATTTGGTGAACTTGATAGTTGGCAATAAATAATGATAATTTAGTATGTGTAAAGTAATCAGTTTGCGTAATATTGAAATTTTGATATTCATACAGATTTTCTGCAAAATACTTAAGTCCCAAAAAGAATTTATACTACGACCAGATGGAATTATAGCCCTTCACGGACCCCCTTACACCTATATCGTCACAAGAATGCTATTTCGGCAGTGGGAAACGTATAGTTGGGTGCAAAATCATAATAATCAATCAAATAATCACGTGACCAGATGAGGCTATTAGGAAATCTACTTAGACGTGAATCGCTATGGGGGATATGAGAGATTAGATATAACTAACCAGCCACATGAGTCCCAAACGAGAAGAAGAGGAGTCAGATTCATTGACAGCGGTGGACTACATCAAGACTCGTGATAAATTGGAGAAAGAGGCTAGAGAATTAATGCCATTCGACCCCAGTGAATGCACGTATGGTAAAGGTGAACTAAGACAGCCAATTTTTGCTTGTATTACGTGTTCCGATAAAAATAATGAGGAAATCGGAGTCTGTTACTCGTGTTCCATTCAGTGTCATTCGTCACATGAACTCGTAGAGCTATTCACCAAACGGAATTTTGTCTGTGACTGTGGTACAACCAAGATGTCAAAAACGATTGATGGCGGATGCAAATTGAGAATGAAAAGAGAAGAGAACGAGCGCAGACCATCGATACCAAAAACAGGATACTCGGGTACCGCCCCATCCAAAAGTCATGATATAAAAATGCCGGCAGAGGATATACCATCACTGTCAAATATGTATAACCAGAATTTTCATGGATTATTCTGTTCGTGTGAGAAACCATACAATCCTCTTGAAGAAACGGGGAATATGATTCAGTGTTATTTTGGTTTTACATGTGGTGAAGACTGGTTTCATGATGAATGTATTTTAGGATACAAACCAAGTACTATACGCAAACAACATGAAACTAAACAAAATGAAACAGGGAAGAATTTTTTGCATAAATTATCTCCTCCAGGAGAGGACGCGGAAGCAGATATAGAAGATAAGCAAACGACCCAAAAGACTTATTCGGTTCCTTACTTCCCAGAGTTAGAAGATTTTGACCTGTTCGTTTGTTGGAAATGTGTTAAAGAATTCAGGCATATTTTCAAAGAGATCGAAAACGATAAGAAAATCGTTCTTACGAAATTACCCCATTTCAACGAGGTCGAATCCATCGCAGACTGGAAAGAGCAATATGATCATTTGGTGGGACAAGATGAAGATACGCCAAAATCAAAGAAAATTAAAATCGATCCAGATCATGAAGTTTTATATTCCGTATTTTTACAGCCAGATTTTAGAGACCGATTACTTGAACTCAAGAACACTCTTCCACAAGATTCGAAACTCCATGAGTTTTTATGTAATCATGAATATTTATATCTTGATGATCCAATCTACGAATGTCCTGAAGATAATGATGGGGAGAATTCGACTACTGGATCATTATATGACTTGGGAACTGGCGCCCTTCTGTCCATGCCTAGAGATCAGGCTATTGAAGGGCTTCAAGCATATGAAAAGATTAGCTCAAAATTGAAAGAATTCTTTAAGCCATTTGCTGAACAAGGAAAGGTCGTCACCGAAGAAGAAGTTAGAGATTTCTTTAGTGAGATACAGAAAAAAAAAGATAAATAATACTTGTTTTACATTGCTTCGAGTATCCATTATTATTATGAAATAACGTAAATTGGATTAAATAAAATATGTACAAATATACACCAATAATGACAGACAATTACTTCAACGAATATTACTTATATTTTGAATCATTTCTTTTTGTTCTTCCTTTTCAGGTCCAATTTAGCAAATTCTTCTTTCCATACTTCGTTACATTTTTGAGCGGTGGCGTTAGGGAAGATCTTATCAAAGACTTCTTGATACCACTCCACTGGAATAAATGTTACGCCGTCTTTGACTTCATCTGGGATTTCTTCAAGTTCGTTTTCAATATCTTTAGGGAAGATTATAGTATCACAGCCATATCTTTTAGCACCTAATATCTTTTCCCTTAAACCACCTACTGGTAATACTCTACCTGTGACAGTGATTTCACCTGTCATGGCAACAGTTGGAGGCAAAGATTCATTGATTGCCAATGAAACCAATGAGGACGTAAATGAAATACCAGCAGAAGGACCATCCTTTGGAATTGCACCATCAGGGCAATGAACATGAATATCGGCTGCTTCAAAGAACCTATTGTCTGGATAATTCTTGGCCATGAACAGCTTAGTAAAAGAATAAGCGATAGACGCAGATTCTTTCATAACATCCTTCAAACTACCAGTGACATTCATACCTGGAACTCCAGATCCAGATCCAATAGAATGGGTTAAGATCGATTCAATGTAAAGAGCATCACCATTACCTGAAGTACTATAAGAAAGACCAGTTGCAACACCTGGTGGTGGGAATTCATATACACGGTCTCTTGTGTAAATTTCTGGACCCACATAATCTTTTAGATTTGCTGGTGTTATTTCTAATTTAACGTCTTCAGGAATAACAAATTTTGGTTCAGGTTTTTGATCCTCTTCCGACTGTTCATTTTCTTTATTTGTTTCCTTCTCTTCTTTTGTCTCGACTTTTTCAGAAGCGGTTTTAGGTTTTGTCAAACTTTCAGCGACAGGTTCTGATTGAGATGTATTAGATTTCGTAGATTCACTATTAACGTTTGCCTCTTCGGAACCAGCAGTAACTCCTTCCTTTTCTTTAGAAGAATCAAGAGCTTCCTTGCCTTCAATTTCTTCCACAATTTTAAGTGAGGCTTTACTGAAAATCCTAGTTATCAACTTTTTAACATTTCTAAGACCACTTTCACGACAGTACTTTTCAATCAATCTAGAAATTGTTTCATTGGTAATAGAGACATGGTTTGTTTCCAAACCAGCTTTTTTACTGGCTTCAGGAATCAAATGTCTTTTAGCAATTTCAATCTTCTCATTATTGGTATAACCAGAGACGTCAATAATTTCCATACGATCTCTCAAAGGAGCCGGAATATTTCCTAAGTAATTTGCAGTGCACACGAATAAAACTTTTGATAAATCAACCTTAACGTCAATGTAATTATCTACAAATGAATTGTTTTGCTCAGGATCTAAGATCTCCAAGAATGCTGAAGCAGCACCACCACCACGACTCAAGTCAAGCTTATCGATTTCATCGATCAACATCAAAGGATTTGAAGTTTTGGCTTGTTTCAAAGCAGAAATAATACGGCCTGGAATAGAACCAACGTATGTTCTTCTATGTCCTTTAACTTCATGAACATCTTGTATACCTCCCATAGCAATTCTCACATATTTACGATTCAATGATTCTGCAATGGATCTAGCAATGGATGTTTTACCTGTACCTGGAGGACCTGCCAAGCATAGAATCTTACCATCAACTTTACCAGAAACCTTACCTAAAGAAATGAACTCCAAAATACGGTCTTTAACATCCTTCAAGCCATAATGATCACGCTCTAAAACTTCTCTTGCTTGTTTAATATTGAAGCGGTCTTTGGAATAAACACCCCATGGAATCGATGTCAACCAATCTAAATATCTTTCGCTAACACCTAATTCACTAGAGTGTTCGTTTTGGTTTTCCATCTTAGCCTTTTCAGCATTATATGCTTCCATAGCTTCTTCCGTAAGTTTCAAATGTTTAAGTCTTTCATCAAACTTGGAGGTTTTTTTATCTTCTGATTCGGAAATACCAGCACGCTTTTGCAATTCCTTAATAAACTCCTTTATGAAAAGACGAGTTTGGTATTCATCAGCTTTGGTACTTAAATTATGTATAGTGCTTTCTTTAATCAAACTGGCTTTAAGCTCGACTTTCAATAATTCTAATGCCCTAGATAATCTGGTCTCAATATTCAACGTTTCTAATATTTCTTGAATTTTCCTTGGATCACCATGTATGGTTGAACCAACAAAATCCGCAAATTTAGATGGATCACTAATTAAGTCCGTTCCTTCTTTAATTTGGAGCTTTTCGAGTGGGTTTTTACCACCCATTTTACTTAATAATGTCTTTAATGATTCCACTAACGAACGAATTTCTGCAGAAGATTTATCATAAGGTTCATCTTCAACTGGTTTAACAGTTGCATATGAAACATTGAGACCCTTTAAATAAGATGTTGGGAAATTTTCCGCATCTTCTTTTGCAGGCTCTTCAGATATAGCCTCCTTTTGACTACTTGGTGTGGTTAATTCTTCTAATTTACATCTTTCAAGAGGGTAACCTAAAACATTAAATACCCCCGGTCTAGGCGTCGTGTGTCTAATAATTTGGCAATGGACCCCTATATCATACACCGAGTCTTTCTTATTTATGACGTCCGTATCAGGTTCACTAGAATCTTTTACGTGAAACAATACAAAATATGGTTCCCGTTTATCGATGATAGTGTATATGGATCTAATCACCTCCGGATCTGTGACATTAATCGCGAATGGACGCCCAGGAAGTGGAGGACGATCCTTCATAGGAATGGCCAATAATGGTGGATACAACCCAGTCACAGGATCAACCGGAAGCAGAGGGTTCGAATCGTCTGGATCATCTCCATTATTGTTGCCGTTCGGTGGGGCCGCTGCACCACCTGTATTCGACGATGCCGATGTAACATTTTCATTAGATTCAGACGACACCTTATTATCCTTCTCAACAATATCTTTTTCTTTCTCCGGTTCTTTGTCATTCTCCAGTTCCTTGTCTTTCTTTGGCGTTTCCGGATCCTGATTGGAATCCTTGTCCGACTCAGACGGGCCATTTTCGTTTTCCGACCTTTGTGAAGGTTCATCATCACCCACACTTTTATTTCTATGTATAATATCCTGATACGCTCTAAATGCAGATTGTGAATGTGATATATCAAAATTCATCTGAAGTGGCAATGATTTATGACTAGGTACACTCGTAGCTAATCTTAGCCCAAATTGCGACTTTTTTGGGCATCTCCAAGCCAACTTACGTACGTAAGTCCTTGGTCTAAGCATAATAAATCTCTATAACGACCTATCTGTAGACTATATCTTCTATATCGTATAATAGTTCTCTTGTAGAAATTACTAATTACCATAAACCTCAACAACCTTCGGTGATCGCTCGAAGTCGGATTTTCATCATTATACCTCAGGTCACATGACTATTTAATTATATGACTACAGGATTCATTAAACGTTGTGGGGATATAGATACTGGGGTAGAGGATCTATATAGATGCTGGGGGATTGGAGACTAATCAATTTTGAAAACGTTCTTCTTCTTTTTCTTAAAAGTGAGAGGAGTTGTTTCAGTTTCGTCATTTTTTCTTTTTCTAGACACCTTGGGAGTGTCGTTATTGTCATTAAGAAAGTTCTCGTCCTGATAGTAGTTCAATGTGTTCAAGCCTTCATCCTCGAGATGTAGGCCGTTGTTTCGGTTCTTTAAAGTTTTGTCGTTTGGAGACGATATCGATACCTTCGACACTTCAGACTTCCAAAGCCTTAATTTTTTCTTCTTTTTGTCCTTTTTCTCAGACGACTTTGCTAGGGACGAATTGGCACTAGCAAACGTTTCGTCATCTGACATATGAGGTCCCCTACCAGCTGTAGCCCTAGAGGTTGTACTGTCTATAGTGGTTGAGTTCGCATCCGGGGTATCATTTTCAGCTTCACTGGTATTTGCACTTGTGAAAGACTTGTTGATAACTTCATCCAACGACCGCATTTTATCGTCAAATAGTTTGCCATTATTGGGTAATCTGGTGGGGGTGATATCGGCGGTTTCCAAAGAAGGTGAAGCTGACGAGCGATTCGTGCTGTTGGGTGAATGTCTGGTGGGAGTGGGGGCAGGAGCGGGAGAAGAGACCTTCTTCAAGGCAGCCCTAGTTACTCGCTTATTAGGAGTCTCAGGCTCGACCGTGTTTTCTTTCTGCGGTAATTGCCCATTTTGCTCAAATTGTTTCTTCATGGAGTTATAATTAGTATATTCCCGTTTTGCCTTTGTTGGAATTAAAACCTTTCTCTTGTGCTGTATAGGTGATAAAATACTTGACTTGAAGTCTGGTACGAAAACTGACTTATTTATGGAGTTAAAAGTTGGCGATAAATAATTCTTCGCAAGCCCTCCATTTCCTTGATTGAACATTATTTTATTGACATACGGAGAAGTAGAAAATGCACTGGATGGACACGACGAGCCAGCTTCCAAGTTCGGTTGAAAATGGCTCAATGTTGGCACTTGTAAGTTGTTACGTGGCTGATCTTTAAGCTGTTGTTTTAGTTTCCAGACCTCTTCTCTCAACGATTCTAGTTTGGATTCTTGTAATTTTTCTTTAGTTGTATGCAGCTGTTTTAATTTGTTGATAGTCAACTCATAATCGTGATTCTTCTTTGTTAACTCTTCAATTCGTGATGTGCTTGCAGAAGTGGTGTTATCAACCGTATGTGATGGGTCTTTGTTGATTGATTTGGATAGATGAAACATTTTTAAAATCGATAATTTGACGAGGTTTTTTCGTTGATCATCATCATTCTCGAGTTGTTGGATCTCCCTTTGCACAAGGAAATGATCCTGAAGTGATGATGCCATGCTATATACGAATATAATTTGATTCAAAATGATCGCTTCCGAGGATTAATTTGTAAACATTGAAATATCTAGACCCCTCGCTGCAAACCATACAAAAGATTTTATACTAGTAAATATCAAAAAGTCTAGTTTATATGTCAATAATATTGGACATTATTAACTATGAATGCTACAAAAGGTGACTCCATCACTGCTACAATATACCAGGCTTGTAATGATGAGTTTCGAAAAGGAGTAGTCATAGATCAAAGTCGACTCAAAAACTCATCTCATTCAGTTTCTATTAAGGACAACCAGCTTGATCTAGTTATAGACAAAGATGCAAGTGATGTTGACGAAATATTTAAGAATCATGGAACAGCAATACCTCCAGATGAAATTCTTCAATCACTTAATTCAACACAAGTTAAAATACCCATAAAACACCGAGAAGAATTTTCATCAGACATTAACCTTCCAGACCCAGAATTGCTTAACGTGCTACATTACTATACTAGTAAAAAGATAGCTAAGAGTGATTCATATAAGAAAGTAGAAAGAAGTATGGACGAGACTTCGTTGTTGGCCTTTGGGATGATGGTGGAATCATGGGTTGATGATTTAATAGACGAGTCTACGGCGCAAATGTTCCTTGAACCAGGTGATATGACATACGATATAATAGAGAATGATGAAGGTTTATCACTGGAATCTCTGGGATCAGACTCTAGTTCTAGTAGTTCGGGCTCAAGCATAGATACAGACACAGATCTGGATTAGATTAGAAATCATAGTTACGATTATAATATTTACGATGTAATATACAATTAAACATTAGTGTTAGTAGCAGATTCAGATTCAGATTCTGCTGGAGGGGCACTTGATTCAAGTTCAGTGGTAACTCCTGATTCTGGTTCAGTAGAATCACGGACTTTTTTAACGGCCTCAAGGTTCTTTTGGTAAATGGCTTCTTTCCCGGCATCCTTTGCAGTAGTCTCGATACCGAAAACTCTATAAAGTAATTCATGAGTATCTTTTTTATTGACCATTAAGTTGACGTTAGTCTTACCTTTCCATAATGGTAAGAATAAATCTTCTAAGTTATCACCTTCTCTCTTAACAGTCAAGAAAACACAACCTTCTTCCATTTCATCTAATCTAGATGAAAATTCTGGATCTATACCTAATTCTTTTATAGCTTGAATTTTTGGGAAAGCTTCTTGGAATAATAACTCTAATAATTTCAAATTACAAGTCAAATGTCTCTTATCACCCAAGAATGACTTAATAGTATGCAATGATTCGTTTTGCACTCTCCAAGGACAATTACCGGTATCATTTCTCTGGGAGACAAATAACTTGATACCAGCATGAATGACCTTCAATTTCTGTTCTTCAATAGTCAAAATGTCTTTCAATATGGATGAAACGTAGTAAATAGTTCTCAATGGTTCACCAGTTGCATTTCTAACTAATGTAGAATCACGAGGGAAGCTTTCCTTGAAATCATAGAATGGCCAACATTTAGCTAACTGAGGATGATCAGGATCTAAGAAGATGAATGGTTCTTCGTTAGCATCCCTTGGTAATTTTTCCCTTCTTTGCGGTTGTGGTTTATCAGTAGTTTCCACTGTATTGGATTTCTCATCAATCTTTTGTTTTTTAGAACCCTCATCTTTCTCATCTTCAGCTATTCTCTTTACACCTTCTGGATCTGTTTTTTCAAGAACAGCAATGAAGAATCCACCAGTATTTTGTAAATGTGGGTAAACTCTAATACAGTTTTCTAAACCAAATGTATCAGCTTCTTCTTGAGTTGGAGGGAAAACGGTATCAGCAACATCTTCAGCGCCCTTTTCTCTAATTTGCATATCTTTGCCGAAAACCTTCCAGTCACTCACACCATTACGTCTGACTAAGCCAGGTAATTCATTATCACAGTTGACTAACTTAATTTGGTTTCCCCATTTCCTTAACGCAGCTGCAACGACAGCTTCGTTTTCAACTGGAGATAAAGAACAAGTTGAGTACACTAATCTACCACCCTTCTTCAACAACTGCAACCCTCTGTTTAATATATTTATTTGCAATGAATGTAAACCTAATGCATTGCCAACAGTGAAATCTTTCCATACGTTGACATTCTTTCTCATGGTACCATCCCCGGAACATGGAACATCACACAAGATTCTGTCGAATTTCAAGTATTCACTAGCATTGTTTAATCTGATTCTTGGGAACAATTGTGCATCGTGGTTGACAACCATAAAGTTTGGAGAATTCAAACGTTTCACTTGATGGACCAACATATGCGATCTCTTATAATCGGAGTCATTGGCCAAGACAAATCCAGTAGCTAACTTGTTATCATCATCTGCATGCAATGCCTCCACCATTTGAGCAGTCTTGGAACCTGGTGCAGCACACATGTCAAAAACAGCGTGGTGAGGCTTAATGTCCATCAATAATGGTGGAATCATCGAAACCGCTTCCTGTCTGGAAATGTTTCCGACCTCAGTTTCGATAACCAAGAAACGTTGCGTCTTCGCAAACTCTTCGTTCTTTCTAATAACTGCCTTAGAAACATCTATTTGCCATCCAAGCTCATTTGGGTAGTACGATAAGTTCCTTGGGGTCAACTTGACCCCTTCAAACTCAGCATCTTGCAACTTGGAAACGTGGTTCTGGATGAAGTTTTCCTTGATCTCGTTCGCATGAGCCCTCGATCCGGTGATTCTAAATGTCAATGGCAAGTTCTCTTGACAATGCTTCTTGAATGTATCCCATTCTTCATCTGGAATGATGTTCATAGCTTTGTAGTACGTTTCCCATTTTTCACTCTCCCTCACAGCTTCAGTCCACGATGTTTCTCTGTCATGGACTTCGGAACGTTTACCAAAGTTCTTTTTGTTGTTTCCTCCTTTATTTTTTCTGAAGTTCCTTTTACCCATCCCTAAAATATTGTTGATTACTGTCTTCAAATAGGACATTCAACGCTAGTCTTGATCGTTCTATCAAAAATTTTCAGATGTTTTCAGTCTGAGGCTACAAACCAGAGCGATGGGATTTCTAGAAATGTATCACGTGATATAAACATCTGTCTTCTTGTGAAATAGTGACTCTAGGTATATAACAGTAGTTTTCCTTGTAGTCTAAATTCAATCATAGATTATTGAAGCTAGAGTAATGACGATACCCTCTAATAAGAGGCTTGGATACAGTGCGGTAAGTAATTTGTTCGAAAGTGTTTTTTTTTTGCTTTTATAGCGATATATTTTGCTTTTATAGCGATATATTTTGGGGCGGGTAGAGTACTAACAAATGTGAAGGTGGGAGCATGTTTAGGTGTTTCGATTTATAAAAAAATTGACTTCAGGACGTCGAATGGGTATATAAGACCAATCGGTATAGACTTGAATCCATATTATGCCGTAAACAGTTACTATAATACGTTAGCATCATCAATAACCTCTATCCTGTCGTTCAATTTTAAACTCGTTAATCTTTGTTTGATAGGAATATTTTTATTGACGAATTTTGTGATATGGGTTGTTTTTGGGAGGTTGACGAGCAATGAGATACAGAATTTGAAGGACAAGATCAGTTATACGGCGTGGGAATTTTGTTTGGGGTTTTTGATATTCTATTATAGCACCATCAGGAACGATGAAATTGCCACCAACGATTTACTGGTGAGACACGAGTTGTTGAAATACGGTGGATTGTTCTTGTGTGTGTTCTTGTTGAAATGTTTCCATTATTTGAGTGTTGGCCGTGTGTACACAAGGGCTAGTGATGTACATGATTCTACAACTTTGAAATTTCAATATGTTCGGTTTTCCATCGGATTAGCAGTGCTAAATTTGGTTGATGTTATGTTGATAAACAAATATTTCCAGGAGATAATTTCGAGTTACTCTGGGAATTCGAAAGTATCTTTTAAGGATAATATATTAATTACCATCTTTGGGTTCGAAATCTTGCATATATTCCCTTTAATCATATTGACAACAGTTAAGTATGGATTAAACTGTTTCGAGCTTTTCAAATTTGGTACGTTGGATAATTTAGAGTTTGATTCATCAAATGCCGAATCCGTTAAATGGGATGATACAAAGTTGCAAATTATATATACATGTGAATTTCTAGTGAACTTGATAAGATTTGGAATAGGGTGCATTTTTTCGATACTATTTATGTATTTCTATACATTTCCCTTCCATATTTTGCCGTCATCCTATTTGAGCTTGAGGCTTTTAGTTTTGAAAGCAAGATGTTTACTCAATTTCAGAATAAAGAATTTTCAGATGCAAAAATTGATAACGCCCCGTAAGATGGGAAACTTTGAAAAGTGTATAATATGTTTTGATGATTTATCCCATGATTTGCTTGATGATGTGAGAGTACTCAAGAATTGTTCTCACCAATTTCACTATAGCTGTTTGAAAAATTGGGTTAACTATTCGAGCACATGCCCTATTTGCCGTAAGAAGCTATAGCTCGCATGCTATTATTTATTACTTATTTATTTATTATTTATTTATTCGGTGTTACTGGTTTTGGTTTTGATGGATATTACTGATTTAATTCTCTTCATATAAAAATTGGCTGTTATTATTGAAAGTTATATATATATATATAGGCGGCGATTTAATTGAATATTTACTATACTTTTTTAAAAACTATTTTATAACACATAATTGAGAACTGAATTATTTGCTTTCCTAAAAGCATTCTATTTTTCTCGTACTTGACTTTTTACAGAGTTGCTTTTGCATTGAGTACTCAGAAATAGGCATTATTAGAATTGCCATTTGTGATTCCAGCCGTTAAAGTATCGATATCTGGTTCTTCATTAGTAAGCTTCGTTAACTCGTCGATATGCTGGTGATGTCCTATTTGTTCTTCATTAGGATCATTGATAAAATCATCGTATCCATATCCTTCATCTTTATGGTTTGGATCTGTATTCCTTTCTTCATGTTTTATTTCCTTATCATGTCCGTTCAAACCACCATTACCCGCTTCATTTTCTTGTCCATTGGGTTCGTAATTATTGAAAAATGACTCGGGTGTTCCTATTGAACTATCGGATGATGAGTTCGAGCCTAATATTCCATTATTGTTTGCCTCATGTCCGGCGATCTGATGCGGATTTGGTTCCTGTGCCCCCATATATTCATGGCTATCGATATCTTCCTGTTTGAGTCCGTGAAGCTGTTCCCGCAACGGAGACCCTGCCGAAGAATGCTCATCCTGAGTGTTAGAAGCGGTATGTGATATAGGCTCTGTAACAGATGCAGCCTTCCGTTGCCTCTTCGAGGGTTTAGTTTCGTTCCGTTCTTGCTTTAACGCTTGTTGCTCTCTATACTTGGCCAAGTAAATCTTCAACACTTCTGCGTAATTCTCAAACCCCAAGTCATGCATCGAGTATAATATGTCTTCTCCATTAATCGTTTTACGTTTCTCTTTGAGGCATTTATCACTCGCTTCACTAGTAACAAATGAAATAAATTCTGATACACATTCTTGCATGCATTCCTTTGCATCTTTCGAAACCTTGGCCGTCTGGGGAAGCGTATTCTTCATAAGACGAGCTACGTTGGCGATCGGTAACCAACGATCTTGCTCTCTTAATTCCACTTCATGTGGATTTATATTGTTTGGGTCCATATTGATATTTTCAATACGGGAGTACTGTTCAGGGTGTTCTAGACTGTTTTAAAACTATTACTATCCTTAGTACTTATATTCAGTCTCAGCTCAAATTTGTTATATATTTACGTTGATGACTATTATCTTAACGATTAATGGCTAAATATCAAATGACTAAGTAACTATATCCAGCGTAAAAATTGAGCTAAAATCCTTATAGTGGAAGTTCGATAGCTACGCACTTTGATGCGTAAATTAAATCACGATATGGATATTGTTAAGTTTAGTTAACCATACATAGTAGGAAATAAAACTATATAGGACCGATAAAATAAGAATACCATGGGCTCTGAAAATGAAGGGGTAATAAGTGGTAGAAACGATGCGGATCTCTTGAATAAATCGACTTCGGGTGCATCCTTCCTAATGTTGACTCAATTGTTCACGAAGATGTTGACATTTTTATTGAACCAGTTATTGATTCGGTTGATTTCTCCTAGAGTGTTTGGAATATCGGCGTATTTGGAGTTCATTGTATCAATGGTGCTTTTCTTTAGTAGAGAGGGTGAAAGACTTTCAATCCAAAGAACTAGAGATATTAGTTCGGAGTGCGATAATGGTACGAAGCGTATAAGTGACAAATACGTCGAGGGGACTTCTGTGGGCACTCTACAAAGTATTATTAATTTTGGATATATCCCATTGGTGGTAGGTGTCCCGTTATCGGTTGTGATTCTTGTATGGCAGTACCATTCGCAGAATTTTCAGGAGTCCTTATTGATGTTGCCGTATTATAGGGTTACCGTATTGCTCGTTTGGTTGCTGATGATGCTAGAGCTTGTAGCGGAACCATTGTACGCGATAAATCAATTTCAATTGAATTTTAGGAAAAGATCGAAGTTTGAAAGTATTGGTGTCTTTGGAAGATGCATTATTACCTTCGCAGTAATTGCTATCGTGCAGAGGACTTCGAGGGCATCAAATTTAGAATATGATGGCCTCGCGGTTATTGCATTTGCGGCGGGCCAATTTGGATATTCGTTGTTAATTTTCCTTCAATATCAATTGAGCTTTACTAGAGAAAATCAAATAAAACCGCTAGAAGAACAGAATTCACTTTTGATCCGAAAGATACGTACCCAGTCGGAAGATGGATACTATTATTTTGACACAAAAATATTTGCTATTTGGAGGAGTTTATTCATACTGATGATATTCAAACACTTTTTGACAGAAGGAGACAAGTTGTTGATCAATTATTTGTGCACAGTAGAGCAACAAGGTACATATGCGGTTGTTTGTAATTACGGGTCCATAATTGCAAGGTTGGTGTTCCAGCCAATCGAAGAATCGTTAAGGTTACTATTTACTAAAATGCTTTCAACCAAGTCAGAGGAAAATATAAGAAAATCTTACAATGTTATGCAATACTTGGGAATATTTTATTTAAATTTGTCTTTATTGATTGGTATTGCTGGATATTCTAATGCGGCATATTTCCTCCTGATATTGCTAGGTGGTAAGGCATCTAAATGGGCCAACACAGGGATTTTTGATATATTCCCGCAATACATTGTATACATCCCGTTTTTGGCTTTTAATGGTATATTGGAAGCATTCTTCAATAGTGTGGCCGATGGAAATGACATTAGGAGATTTTCCATATTCATGTCCTTTCTGACCATCATTGTCTTATGTTCACTGTATGCATTTATTACCTATTTTGGATTAGGATTAAGTGGACTCATTTTAGCGAACGCTTTAAACATGGCTCTCAGAATAGGTTACTGTTCTATTTATATCAAATCTTTTTACACCATAAATGGGCTTGAAATCGCTTACACAAATGTTTTGAAGAGAGTTAGCGGTTCTTTTGTTATGTTTATTATCGTAGCATATTGCCAATACGTTGCCTTAGAAGATAATATTAAAAGTAGTTCGATCACGGATGTCATCATAAGTGGTTGTCTATGTTTGGTCTACCTAATATTTATGATCTACTCAGATCGGAACATCTTGAAGGACCCATTCTTTGACTTAAAAAATAGACTTTTAACTAAAAAGAAACCGTCTAAACAGGATTAAAATTTAATAGAATCTGTAAATAGCCGCAAATTAATAATATAAATTATCGATAAAGCGTATACGCATGCATTAAACAATCACGATAATGTCGATCTACGAGAGATAATAATAAAAAAAATTGGAGTTGACACACAAGATACTTATAACTCCTTACCAAAGCCAGCCAAGTGCCATCCGCTTCGCCTCTCTACGGGTAGCGTGCTGTGCTGAATTGCTTCCCTCCAGCGATATTGCCACTCATTGCTGAAACTTGAAGAATTGATTACTCAAATTCACAAGTTTGCGACCGCAGAGATCGAACCGGACACTTAAACTGTAATAAAGAACCAAAAGTACACAATCTGCGCGCTTCTGCCATACGCCATCACAGCGAAGAAAATTGAAAAATTGTGAGGTATGATCAGTTTAGCCTATTATATGCAAGAATATGGAGAGAACAAGATGAGCCTGAAAGATCTGACTACTATTAATGACTTCTAAGGAAATTCACTAAAGCTTATGTCGATAGTAGAGTTACTGAAGAGTGTGGATACACTCGCTAAAATAATAAACCAAAAAAACCACGAGTTGGAGGAATTGAAAAAAGGGTATGATGCTAAGCTTCATGAAATTAACAAATACATTAGAGTACTACAAGAACAAGAAGATGTTAAACCAGACGGAGAGATGCCAGAAGAAGTGTTCAGAGAGAAGATAGACAGCATAATCAAGTGCAGCAAATGTGATCATGAAATATGGAATATCAACAGCAATAATGAATTCATAATTATACCCAAGAAGAAATTACAGTATCTTCTCGGCAACGAAAGTGATAAAAGATTGCTGGATGGGTTGAGAGAGCTAACTATACAGAAAGACTCAGGCGCAGATACGAATTCGGAGATACGACCAAGTCCTAAGGGATATTCAAGTCCTAAAGGCTATAAGAAGCAATATAATACTAAATCGAAGAAAACATGTTCCTACTGTTCCAAACCAGGTCATTCTAGGGCACATTGTTTGATTCGGTTGGCAACTCCTACGAAATAAATACACATTCATGTAGTATTTTGAATAATTAATTTAGAACGGTATATTTATAAACTATAATACATTACATAACCAACGTAAATTAACTCAACTTATTTTGCTGATTGGACCATAGCTTCTATAATTGAATGTTAGTATATGTGAGTGGAATTAAGATAATAATAATAATTTAAACGTACCTCTTCTTGATGCATCTTGCAATAATGTACAATCAACAGAACTCGAATTCATATGGACATAACGAACAGTAGAACCTCTTATAAACAAATTCTTAACAGATTGCAAGTGTGGATATTTGGATTCATTGACACATGAGATATTGTCTAACTTCAAGTTCAAATACTGGTCTACTGACTTTAAAATGCCCTTAATCTCTATATCATTTTTTAATTCAACGGTCACTTCTTGATCAACAAGAGTTTTAAAAAAACTGAAGAATAACATTTACCTCCGTAATTTATATATATTAGATGAAAGGTATCCTTTACTTTTAATATTGTATAGGTGAAATGAATACGCCTGGTCGGAGGTGGTGTATATTTTCAAAAACTGCATTTTGAGGAAACATCAAAAAAGGTTCAACCATTACATAAGCGAATGCAAAAAAGACACTCCTACTACCATGGCTATTATAAGTTGGCCTACATTATGCTATAAAGAGAAGTTGCATTTAATGATGTAAAAAATTAAGTTACGAGACTAACAATGTATTCTCATTGGTGTAATCACCTTTTAATTCCTTTTGAAGTATAGATAGTTCTTTTTGAAATTCGACAAAACTATCATCCTCTACTTGATTGAAGCTTGAGTTATCCGTACCTTGGGATCTGCATGCAGACATAGGCATTCCCGTTCTGTACACGTCAGTTTCCTTTTTATAAGATTTGGATTTCTTCGATTTTGACTTTTTGGGCTTCTTAGGTGTCATGGCGGACTCAAGGTTCAAATTGAATTCTGGCTGGTAAGAGAACAGATCAAACATCGAATCGAACGTTTCTTGTTTGGCTTGAATGATGGGAGGGAATAGATCATCATCGATAAATTCATCTTCCAAATTATACAATTCTTGTTTTACGCCTTGGTTTTGATATGTTCTTAATGCACGTAATTTTTCAACATTATCTGCTTTAAGCTTTTCTTTTTTCTTTCTGCCTCTCTTGGACGGTTTCTGCAACTCCAAAAGATTGTATTTAGTTTTTATCAGTGGTATTTCTTTGTTAGACTTATTTTTGGATTTGTTGTCTAGTGGCAACTCGTCTGCGTTGGATGATGAGCTTGAAGTTGAATCACAGGCGTGTTCTTTTTGATTATTAAAATTTAATGCCTTCAAGTTTCTTCTTGCCATTTGGTAATTTGATGGAGACCGGCCTCGTACAACTAGTGGTTGAGTTTCAGTACTAGCTAAAACTGCATACTTACCATCATCTAGTAGCCCCAATAACTCGACTTTTAAAATGAAGTGTCTATTAACCATGGTAGATTTCCGATAGTTTATTGATGTAGAAAATTGAATACGTTCGTATCTTGCAACAGTGGCTATCCTACCCTCCGGGTATGTACTTAAAATTGATGTATCCATGGACTTCTGTAGAGTAGCATTATCGAGATAGAACATCCGATTGTATTGATCAATTTTGTCCCCATTACGAATATTAGAAGCCTGCTTGATAATTGAATGAGATGGTAGATATCCTGAGATTGCTGGAAAAACTGGAGGCAGGTATTGTGGACCCCTATCCCGCTTAGCTGTATGCTGAATGAGATTCACGACGGATTCATCCTCTGAACATCGTGATACCAATCTTAGCGCAAAACAACTGATATTTTCAAGCTCTCCAAGATCGTTAAGGATATGAAACTTTTCGTTGAAGAAGGCTTCAGGATTAACGCCCTCGAATTCAAAGCAGCTAACTAAAGTGAAATAGTTGCGTTTATACCCTATCCATTCCCCACCATGATTCTCAAATCCTCTATCAATTCTGGCGTTAACAAACGGGAAGACATTTTCATTAGTAGAAGTTATAAATATGGGTCTATATAACGTTGTGTTTTCAAACGATGGGCCAACTTTGAACTGTAATCCCGATCTGGGTGCAACTTTTCTTTTCTTAACCACACCTCCATTTCCACCATTGTTTGATCGAAAGGTTTCGGGAAAAGAACTGTACTGTTCAGTATTATCACCACTGAAATTTTCATTCGTCTTCTCATTTGGTTTAGCCTTCATTTGTTGTTTATCAGGTTTTTTGGAAGACCACGATGAAGTCTTAGTCTTGACCTTATTCTTCGAATTTTTTGGCCTTCCCATGATTCAATTTTATTTTTTTTGATGACCGATACGAATATAATGTGGAATACTTTTCAATGCTTAGGTTTCCTATTCAATAGGCTTATTTTCTAATCTTGTATAAATTATAGTTGAAACTTTACCCGCTGAATATTCAATTTTGATTTTGGGGCATAAACCGGTTTTTTGCAATCCACAAACGGAACATTTTATGGAACATCTCATATTATTCGTATATTGAGCTCAATTGAAAATTTTTGAACCATATATGAATACGATATTGCAATATACTTCCAATGCCATCATCCTACATTATACTGATACTCTGAACCTCTTGTTTGGGCCTATATTGATGATTATGCCCAGATCCAGTGATATCATAGATATGAATACGGTTAACACACGACTCATCTAATGAGATTTTTTTTCAGACTGGGACATAAATACTACTACGGATAAAGGTCATAAGTAGAATAAACAAGAGACTATTCAAGATGGGTAAAAAGGCTATTGATGCACGTATTCCATCGCTTATACGTAATGGTGTACAAGAAAAGGAAAGAAGTTTTTTCTTCATTGTGGGTGATAAAGCCCGTAATCAGTTGCCTAATTTGCACTATTTAATGATGTCAGCCGATTTGAAAATGAACAAGTCTGTTTTATGGGCATATAAGAAGAAGCTATTAGGCTTTACATCACACAGGCAGAAGAGAGAGACCAAGATAAAGAAAGATATTAAAAGGGGAGTAAGAGAGGTAAACGACCAGGATCCATTCGAAGCCTTTATTTCCAATCAACATATTAGATATGTATACTATAAAGAAACCGAGAAAATCTTGGGTAATACCTATGGTATGTGCATTTTGCAAGATTTCGAAGCTATCACACCTAATTTATTAGCCAGGACTATAGAAACTGTTGAAGGTGGTGGATTAGTAGTGATTTTGTTGAAGTCGATGTCTTCATTGAAGCAATTGTACACCATGACAATGGACATCCATTCACGTTATAGAACCGAAGCTCACGATGATGTTGTTGCCAGATTTAATGAAAGATTTTTGTTGTCCTTAGGTTCCTGTGAAAATTGTTTGGTTGTAGATGATGAACTAAACGTTTTACCTATCTCTGGAGGTAAGCACGTTAAGCAATTACCTGCCAAGGACGATGAAGATTTATCGCCAAATGCCAGAGAATTGAAAGAATTGAAGGAAAGTTTGGCTGATGTCCAACCAGCTGGTGCCTTAGTTGGATTATCTAAGACAGTAAATCAAGCTCAATCCATTTTAACATTCATCGATGTTATTTCAGAAAAGACATTAAGAAGCACAGTAGCATTAACTGCCGGTAGAGGTCGTGGTAAGTCTGCAGCTTTAGGTATTGCTATCGCGGCTGCTGTTTCTCATGGTTACTCTAATATTTTCGTTACATCTCCTTCTCCAGAAAACTTGAAGACTTTGTTTGAATTTGTTTTCAAGGGATTTGATGCCTTAGGATATACTGAGCATATGGATTATGATATTATCCAATCAACTAACCCATCATTTAATAAGGCTATTGTTAGAGTTGATATTAAGCGTGGTCACCGTCAAACTATTCAATATATTTCACCAAATGATAACCATGTATTAGGCCAGGCCGAATTAGTTATTATTGATGAAGCTGCAGCTATCCCATTACCAGTTGTGAAAAAATTAATGGGTCCATACTTGATTTTTATGGCTTCTACTATTAATGGTTATGAAGGAACAGGTAGATCGTTGTCTTTGAAATTGATTCAGCAATTGCGTACCGAATCCAATAGTAACAACAGAAATGATGATACAGCTGTTGTATCCAGAGATAACAAATCCAATTTCGATTCTGTTGCATCTGGTAGAGACTTGCGTGAGGTTGTGTTAGATGAACCAATTAGATACGCCCCAGGAGATCCAGTTGAAAAATGGTTGAATAAGTTATTGTGCTTAGACGTTTCATTATCCAGAAATTCTAAATTTGCTACTAAAGGTTGTCCACATCCTTCCCAATGTAACTTATTTTACGTGAATAGAGATACATTGTTCTCGTATCACCCTGTATCTGAGGCATTCTTGCAAAAAATGATGGCTTTGTATGTTGCATCGCATTACAAAAATTCTCCTAATGATTTGCAATTGATGAGTGATGCTCCTGCCCATCAATTATTCGTATTATTGCCTCCAATTGAAGAAGGCGACAATAGAATTCCAGACCCATTATGTGTTATCCAGCTTGCATTAGAAGGTGAAATTTCAAAAGAAAGTGTTCGTAAATCGTTATCTCGTGGCCAGAGGGCTGGAGGTGATTTAATCCCATGGTTAATCTCTCAACAGTTCCAAGATGAAGAGTTTGCATCCTTATCTGGTGCTAGAGTTGTAAGAATTGCTACAAATCCAGAATACGCTGGAATGGGTTATGGTTCAAGAGCTCTAGAATTATTACAAGATTATTATGAAGGAAAGTTTACAGATATTAGTGAATCATCTGAAATCAATGACCATACAATTACCAGAGTTACAGATAAAGAATTAGCAAATGCATCGTTGAAGGACGAAATAAAGTTGAGAGACGCCAAATCATTACCACCGTTATTATTGAAATTATCTGAAAAGCCACCTTACTTTTTGCATTATTTAGGTGTATCATTTGGATTAACTCCGCAATTGCAAAAGTTCTGGAAAAGATCTGGGTTCGTTCCTGTTTATTTAAGACAAACAGCCAATGATTTGACAGGTGAACATACTTCTGTGATGATAAACGTTTTGCAGAATCGTGAAAAGACATGGTTACAGGAATTTTCGAAGGACTTCCACAAGCGTTTCTTACAGTTGTTGTCATATGAGTTTAAAAAATTCCCTGCTGTTCAAGCTTTGAATATTATCGAGGCAACAGAAGCGGGTGAGAATCACGAAGATAAAATTAAGAGATTAACAAGAAATGATTTAGATAACATTTTATCTCCTTTCGACTTGAAGAGATTAGATTCGTACGCTAATAACTTGTTAGACTATCATGTTATCGTCGATATGTTACCATTGATTTCCCATTTGTATTTTTCGAAGAAAACTGGTAGTGACGTGAATTTATCATCTGTCCAAGCAGCTATTTTATTGGCTATTGGATTACAACATAAAGACTTGGATCATATATCAAAGGAATTAAACTTGCCATCAAATCAATCTATGGCAATGTTCGCTAAAATTGTTCGTAAATTTTCGACTTATTTCAGAAATATATTAAGTAAGTCTATTGAAGATTCTATGCCTCAATATGAAGATGAAGCTGTTAAGGCAATGGAAGGTGAATCAGAGCATGTTGATTATGATAAGATAGAACAGGATATGCAAGATGATTTAGAAGAAGCCGGTGATGAAGCCATGCAAGAATTAAAGGCGAAACAAAAGGAATTTATTAATGCCATTAATTTAGATAAATATGCAATTGCTGATGATGCAGACTGGCAAGCAGCCAGTAAATCGGTCGCCAAGGCTGTTAATGGCAAAGGTGTCGTTAGTGTCAAGAATAAGAATTCTAAAAGACAAAAGGGTGAAAACGCTTCTGACATTTATGAATCCGAAATGAAGAGTGCAAACAAGAAGCCTAAGAAGTCCAAGAAATAAATTGTATAATAGTAAATATATATGTCCTGTCTATATAATAAAAAATGTCTATAAAATCGTTCATTCCAATTTATCTAATATTGCTTTTAAGGACAAGTCTATCAAATCGTGTAGAGATAAATCTTCATTCTGAATATCATAAAGTTCTAGGTCGTCTTTAGCGTGAGAGTTTAATTTTAAATTCACATCTTCTTTTTCAAAGAGATGTTTGTGACTTTTAATATACTCAGGCCACACCATTCTACTAAAATACTCAGGTGGATCAACCCAAAACCCACCGACTGTATTATATCCTGCCCTTGACTCTCTTCTTCTTTTCAATGTCTCATATTTTGCGTGAAAGAATAACCGGATGTCAAATAAGCTAGAAATTTTATCGTCATGAAATAACATGAATCCATCAACGAGTACGATAACCTTATCATCTACTATATGCTTGTGTGAATTGATCACATCTGTAAAATGGTTTATCTCTTCCGTTGATAATTGTAGATCAGCCTCATCTTCTAAAGAGTCTATTTGTGCAGTCAGGGTTTCGTTTGACTTAAGTCCGTTGATATAACCAGCAAATTTTTCAAAATCGATTGCATCTGAACAATCCCAATTTTGCTCATTTGTCTTGGGATTAACTGGTATTTCATCATCGGGGAAGTAAAAATCATCTAAATGCACTACCTTTGATCCCTTAAATAGTTTATGGAGTGCCTTCGCCGTAGTACTCTTCCCAGATGACGATGGCCCACTTAAGGCAACAAGAACAATTTGGGTATTGTTGATAGGTAACGGACTTTGTTGAAAATTACCGTTATGGGTCATAGCTTCGTATAATTGATTTCTTTTGGTCTACAGTGTAAAAATAGGTAATGACTCCAATGTAATTATTGTTTTAATCCCCAACTTATTTGAGTAATATCGCACCAAATTGCCTACATAGAGTACCATACATTTCTCTGCCAATAATGGCTCGACAACTTACTACCATACTACGACATGATCATTTTCTATTATGGTTACAACTGCGTTAATTCCCAACAACTTTATTTTCAATAAGCTTTGGTGTAAACTTGATATGTTCTTGGAATGGAACTGATACTGTTACCTGAAATACAAGTCGAACCTGTGGCTACTTCAACAAATAACCCAACTATTTCTCTCTTTCTCATATGCTATATCCTGCCACTTTCTAAATCCTAATAAGGACATTTGCTCTTATTATATATTAATACACCCATGAGATAGTCTGCGTCAATCTAGACCACAAATAGCTGCGAAGCCCTATAGCGTAATATTTGCACCCTCTATATTTTTTAGATTCCTATTACAGTATACTTCTATATGATCCAGATTCGAATGACGTGGCCCTATCTTACGCCTTATAATGTTCCTCTTGTTCTATAAGCGGTAACAAGTGTGATAATATACCTAGTACAATGCGATAATCTGTAAGAAGCTGTTACTTCAAGCACGAAGTCTTTGCTACCCATATTCAGTATTATACCGATGTAAGGAGCTATTGTAGTCTGGAAGTTTATCCCGAAAATCTAGCTACATAAACCCAATTCCCTACCTAATTTCTATACCTAATATGGTCAAAAGTACATCTGACGAACGATGCTCTCCTGCAAAATACGGTTGAGAATTAATAACATTTCCTAATTAGGAAATTGTTCAATCTCTCATTTTAATTTGATAATGGATCTGGCAATAAAGTACCATTTTCAGTCTACTATAAGTAATTTTGGAAATTATATTGCTAAATATATATATGATGGATAGAAGGGAAAAGTTTTTTGTGAAAAATAGGGAGGTAGGGAACAACGTAAAATTTAAGTATTTTGGCACTCTAAAAAGGTATATCAACTAGGTCAAACATTAGTTCAAAGTATTGAGCTAAGTACTAAAAGATTGCAAACTAGCGAACAAAAAATCTCTAGAAGGTTATAGAAATCAAACGAATAATACATCTATCTAAGTGTTAGGAAGACTCAAAGTTGTATTCAGATAATAATTCAACTCCGTCTTAGATATCCAACTACATTTTTACGATTAACATCTTCGCTTGTTATATGCATAAAAAAAACCTGCCAAATTGTTATCTCTAGTTAACCTAATGAGTACACCACTGGCCGATGAGAGACTTGTGTCCCATTCAGGCACACCAAGCCGGTCACATAATCTCAAAGAGCTCCAACTTTCGACCGACTCGACTCTATCGCCAAGTGGAACCAACAATAGTTCAAATCAAGAAACGGAGTCAGATGGAGACAATCGCAAGGAGGATAACTGTGATTCGCAAAAGAGTTCTCCTACGGATCAAAAGATTTTGTCGAACTTAAAGGGTTTTAACATTGATCGTTCAGCTTACAAACACTATGGTCATCAGTCTCTGCTTCACGGACAAGCACTTGACAAAATCATCACTGAAGCTAAAGTATCTACAAGAAGGAAGAGCATGGATGAAATCTCGAGCACTGCTCAATCAGATGTAAAGGAGATTAAACATGCCAATTCTATACGTTGGGATGCCAGTAACAGGATACTCATTGATCAAAAAATTTCTCAAATTTTAGGCATACCTCCTCAAGCAATTGATGAAGAGTCAATATGGCCATACAGCGCAGAGACTTTAAATGAGATATTGAGATACAAAAGTGAACAGGAGAGGACAAAACAAGAAACTATTAAAAATAATTTCGGAGAAACTGCAATTGAGTTATTGAAGTTAGCTAAATCTTTGAATGTCAGTGGTGACTTAATTCCTTTCCTCTTTGTTAGTAATACAACGATTGAAGAATTGAAATCTAAAATTAATGAATTGAAATCAGATCCTAACGACATGATAAATAAAATCAGCAAACTTGTCGACACCCCAGAGCACTACCATCATCATCAAACTACCCCATCTACCAACAATGGCAAAAGAAGGTATTCTGAAAGTCGAATTTTACCTTCTTTTTCAGAAACTGCAGAGAGTATTAAATCGGCGAATAGCGCTGATGTTTCTCCAGCAAGATCTCCCAATAAGCTGCCCTCTAGTGCTAAATTTTCTCTTGGTGAAGCTAATGAGAAGGAGAAAGGATCTCCTTCTAGCCAGAACGATAGACCAATTAGGTTACCAGTACCTGCTACCAGTTATCTGCCACATCACCAACCCCAACCTCAAAATGGTGTATACACCATGTACTACACACCCGGCCCCCAAAGCTCGTCAGTCCCTCCACCACAACAATCCCAGAATGAGCAAACTCAAGAAAATGGCTCATCCACGGCAACAACGGTCTTAGGTTCGCCCTATTCCCTGAAATATCCACCAGTCATGTATCCGCAACACCAGAATTATCAGGCCGTTTCTGGTCCAGGTTACGTACCACAACAACATCCATATCCTTATTATATGGCCTCATCCCCATCCAATGGGCCACCATCGCACCAGTATGTAATGCATCCATCGGGAGCTCCACCATCTGGTTTGATGCAACCAATGCATCCTAGTCAAGTGGCATACCACTCTCCTGATATTGAAACCAGAAGAAGCAACAGTGCGAAACATCTGCAGAAAGAAGAAGAAGAAACTGCTGCTGGCCACCCCCACAGCAAAAGACAAAAGGTTTCTTCAGCCGCAAAAACATCTAGCATTAATTTCATGATCACAACTCCAAAGAATCCTCCCGCGACGAAATACAATAATACCCATAAAGATTCCGGTAAGGACGGTAAATAATATTGCACCCATTTCCAATCTAATTCTGTATATTGCCTCATTTTCCCTTGATACCCAAATATACATATATTACGTAACTATAATACAAGTTTTGAATAAATCGAATTAATAAATATACAAGTATAAAACATAATGCAGATATCCTTAGCCTGAGACCATTATACGTAGAAATATAATCAGCGCCGATTATGACCGATGTCTCAAAGTATAAATTTCTTCTTTGAAGATTCTCTTGCATGTAAGAAAATTTCAGGTATAGACTTCCTAATTCGACGCGAATATGGATTGACTGATCGATGAGATACATATTGCAAGAAATTATTAAGTAAATAAAAAACCTTAAGACAATACGGCGAATCAGAAATGTCCCAATAAATATGAATAAGGATATAGAAAAGCAAATTTTTCCAAATACGGGATCTAAGAGACATATTCTGAACATTGAAGAAAATACACTGAAGAAAGAGGAATGCTTAGAAATAGGGAAGAGTAGAGAGGTACGATACTCTATTCTAACCAAAGCAGAGAAGTATGGGATGTCAGTACTACTAAGCTCGAATGGTATATGGTCCAGTGTGTCGCTGTCAATATTTTTCCCGGCCTTGCCGTCTTTGACAAAGGAATTTGATATTACTCAAGATGTAGCGAACTTATCGATTGTTGGATACTTGATACTTCAGGGAATTTCACCTACCATTTTAGCATTTTTTTCTGATACTTACGGGAGAAGACCATGTATTTTATTTTGTGTGATAGGTTACCTTGCAGTATGCATAGCACTTTCTCAGACAAATGTATTTTGGTTGATGGGGGTGCTAAGGTGCGTTCAGGCTGCAGCTATTGCACCTATGGTTGCAATATCTACGGGGTCTGTGGGGGACTTTAGCAAAATAACAGAGAGAGGTAAATTTGTGGGGTTAGTGCAAGGAATTCAACTAGTCGGGCAAGGGTTTGGCGCAGTGATAGGGGCTGCTCTTATCAATAGTTATAGCTGGAGAGGAATATTCGTATTTTTGGCAATCGGTAGTGGAAGTGTGGCCATTATTAGCTTTTTTCTATTACCAGAAACTAATAGGGCTATAGTAGGAAATATGTCTGTTCCAGCAAAAAGAATGCTTAATAAGCTGCCTATCACTTCACTTCCCTGCTTCAAAGCGAGATTGACTAATGACGTTGAAACCTTGCATACACGTAACTTATCATTTAGTCAAATACTTGTACCGTTCAAAATAATCATAAAACGGGATGTCTTGGTAGCCTTGGTTCCTGCTGGGTTCCAATATACCGTCTGGACGATGACCCTTACATCTCTTTCAACGACTCTCGAAACAAAATACAAATACTCAATGATTCACATTGGAATATGCTATATTCCTTCTGGTGTCGCAACAGTAATGGGGTCAATAATTGCAGGAAGAGTATTAGATTGGAATTATAAAAGAAGAAAAACTGCACACGACGCTAAATACGCTCAATTAGACGAATATGAAAGGCCCATATTTAATATCCGGAGAGTAAGATTGGAACTCTGCATATTTACCACTGTATCTTTAATTTGCTTTTCGATTATATTTGGATGGTGTTTGCAATATAGGGTTAACGTTGCACCAATATTGATAGCTGCATTTGTAATTTCGTTTTGCAGTGTCGCACAATTATCAGCAATAACAACCTTACTTGTTGATATGTATCCTGGTCAAGGATCGGCTCTGACCAGTTGTGTTAACTTTATCAGATGTATCCTAGCTGCAATTGGTATTGGTGTTTTACAGAATATGGTTAACGCCATGGGCGAAGGAGGGACGTACACATTAATGGCAGGCTTCTGTTTGGTAGCTGAAGTTGTGCTTTATTCTACTGCATATCTTTCCAGGAGAAAACTGGAAGAGACAAACATAAATTAGAACGTAGAGTTGCATTTTCGAAAAACATACAAGTGATTGTAAATCAAAATTAATAACCATAGACAAGCAAAACTATATATAACTTTATAAATATAGGTATTATTAAATAATAACAATACTAAAATAACAGTAATAAATTATGAACTAACAGCATGCCTATTGAGATGCACATTGGACACCTGGGCCGGCACCACCTTCTTCGTCATCAGAATCATAAGCATCACGTCTTCCAGCAGATTGATGCTTACGTGGGTCAACATCGACCAATTCACATTCATCAACTTCAGAACCCTTTGGAATGGTAACCTTAGCCTTTGGAGGTAAGATAGCTTCTAATTGCTTCAATTTTTCTTCAGTAGCAAAGTTGTTCTTTGGGAACTTAACTGTGAACTTAACGAACATATGGCCATTACCACCGTGTCTGTAGATTGGCATACCTTGGTTTTCAATGACCTTGGTAACACCAGGGGCGATGACTTCACCTGGGGTAATTGGAATCTTGATGAAGTCACCAGACACGTGCTTGAAGGCAAGTTCACCACCAGTTAACGCAGTGGCTAAATCTACTTCAGCTTCGTAGTACAAGTCGTTAGCCTTTCTGGTGAACTTTTCGTGTTGCTTTTCGTCAACAACAAAAACGACATCACCAGGAGTAACACCTGGTTCTTGATCACCTTCGCCGCTGAACACGATTCTTTGGCCATCCTTCATACCAGGATCGATGTGGACTTGTAATATCTTACGTTCAGTTTGAGTCTTCTTACCCTTACAAGCGGTACAACGGTCCTTAGCGTCACAGATGTCACCAGAACCCTGACAAGCGTCACAAACGGTTTGGAATCTTTGTATCATAGGACCCATTTGTCTTGTGACAAACTTCATACCTTGACCGTGACAAGAAGAACACTGCTTAATCTTACCTTCTTTACCACCACGGCCTTCACATGTCTTACACAATATAGTCTTGTTCAATGCCAATTTCGCAGTTCTACCCTTGTACAACTCTTCTAAGGTACAGCTGATCGAGTGCTTGATGTCCTTGCCTCTAGCTGGTCCACGGGGAGCTCCGCCACCCATACCGCCAAATCCTCCTCCGAAGAATTGCGAAAAGATGTCTTCTGCTCCCATACCGCCGCCCATACCACCGGCACCTGATAATCCTTCTTCACCATAGCTATCGTACACTTCTCTCTTCTGTTCATCCGAAAGAATCTCGTAAGCATGTGAGAGTTCCTTGAACTTCTCAGCGGCTTCTGGTGATGGATTCTTATCTGGATGATATTTCAATGCAGCCTTTCTATAAGCTTTCTTCAATTCTGTATCTCCTGCTGATGGCGATACGCCTAATTGATCGTAAAATTTTGTTTCCTTAACCATTTTCTATACCCTATAATTCTATCAAACAATCTTATTAATACAACTACTTTAAAAAATGAATATTTTTCAAACCTGACTTATTAATCAAAATTTTCGTCTATATGTTAGTTAAATAGAACTGTTGGCGAAAGCGAGTATCGAATTTTTTTTATCTTTGGAAAATTCTTTAACGTTCCATTTTGTGTAAAATCGATGAAGTTGATTTCTTTTTGATTTTGTGTTAACCTCCCAATGCATATGAAGACTACAATATATTGTCGATACTAGTTAATCTTATATAGGATAAAGAGGGCGTGGTGGAGCCGTGGTGGAGCCGTGGGTGGTGGTGTTGGTGACAAGTATGGCGTGAGATGGGTTGATTCTAAATGTAGGTGATTGTAGTGTAGGCCGAGGACAAGACTAACCGGCGTGTTCAACGACTTCGCTGACCAACCTACCGTTTCTGACGGAATGCCTGAATTGTTCAGGAATGGCGAGCTCTTCAAAGTCGTCGTTCTTTAACACGTTGACGTTCAAAGAGGTGGCACAACTGGTGTAGATCTGGACATCGGCATCGATACTCTGTTGCGACAAGTAGATGCTACCCTCGTCCGACTTGTCGACATTGATCATGGCGACGGTTCCGACGACCTGCAAGCCGAACTTGAAGGACTTGATGAAGTCGATGCCCGAGATCAACGAGTCCACAACGACACCGGTTTTGGTGGTTTCCGACACCGAGATGGCGTTGGCCTTGCCCTTGACCTGGACGGTGATACCGCTGCAATTGCCAATGAAGACAGACTGTTGCATTTCGGCCTCAACCATAAGCGGTTGTTGCGATGGGACATCGGCTTCGGTGAAGTTTTCGATGATCCATTTGGTGCCATCGACCAACTCCATCTTGGCAGGCTTTTTCTTTGGCTCCGCGAGATTCAGGCTCGACGATAAGCTCGAAGGTTTCTTGGGTGGTGTAGGCTTCTTGGTCACCGGTGGGGCTGCTTGTCTCAATGATGGGTTCTTGTGGGTCATTTCGGACTTTTCAACCTTCTTGAGACCAGATGTGATGTTTTCACCCTTGTTCAAGTCAGCGAAAACGGCATTCATACCACCAGCTGGCTCAGACGACTGGGCGGTTTGCGAGTTATCAGCATCAAAGATCCCGGCTGGAGGTGGTGGTGGCGGTGGTGGGGCTGCACCTCCACTTGAAGCACCAACACCCTTAGCACCAGCCAACACGTCCCCTAATGGTTTACCATTGGCATTGTTCCACGATGGACCCTTGGTGTGGAATTCCTTCACATACGCCTTCAATGCTTCAAAAATGTTCAAAAATTGGCTCACCCATGTAACGTGTCTTTGGTCCTTGTCCTTGTATTCCTTCATGACCCTATTAGACCAGAATTGCGAACTGTCCTTGAATTCTGGGATCAACGATACTGGCGTCTCGCCCACAACCCATCCTAAAACTGGAGCCCCCTCGCTAATGGTACATAAATGGTTGTAAAACTGAGATCCCCTATTAGTATCCTTGAGCTGGTTGATCTGCTCGATCTTCTCGTTAATTGGCTTCAAAACCTCCATAAAGGCCGGGTCCGACATCTCAGGCTTCTTACTCTTGGCCACCAAGCTCAAAAACTGCAATTGAGCCTGGAATGCCTGTTCGAATGTCTCTGCTGCCCCTCCCACTAATCCGTCAATCGCCTGCGAGCTCTTCACAAATGGAATAACGCTTTTCCCAATGAAATGTTCGAATTCAACAACTGATTTAGGCACCGCTTCTTCCTCTTCACCTCCCTCGACAGCCTTAGCGTCCTTCCCTTGCTGCGATTGTCCTGCCGCCGCCGCACCTTGACCCTGACCGACCGATCTCATAGACTGTCCGTCTGATCTATTATTATCAGTTTGAAAGATACTGATATCTTCTAATCTAGACGTAGCTGCCTCCAACCTTTTGAGCATTGTAACAATGTTATATCCTTGAACATTGAATTGATTTTCTTCCGACGACATTGTATTTTGTTGATTTTTTATTGCTATAACCACTATATGTTTATGTCAATTTACCAAATGCTTCCTTATAGATCGTGACATTTTAACGTCCGCGCACGACACACTTTTGGCCAACTTCATTCTCTATAAGAGTTCATTGTAAATTAATATCACTAGGAACGTAAGTGCTAAATATTAGTTGAAAGGTAAGGGTTGTGATGAGTTCAAATAGTTCTGCTAACACGCCACAAGAAGAGGAATTTCCACCCCAAAAAATATACCCGTTAAAGGATTTTGAAGCGCCTGCTGAGCCAGAGCCATTCTATCATAATTATCAGCAAGGAGTACCAATTGCATTGGATATCGGTACTTCGTCATTTAAGGTGGGATTAACTAATGCTAGTGTGCCAAATAATGTGTTCCCAGCTGTTGTAGCTCGGTATAGGGATCGTAAGGCGTTGAAAACGTTAACGATTGTTGGGAACGATGTGTATAGAGATCAATCGCTCAGGTCGTCGCTGAGGACGCCATACGATGGTCCGCTCGTCACAAACTGGGATTACGTTGAGTGTATGCTTGATTATTCGTTTGAGCACTTGGGGGTGCACAGTGACAACGGGAGATTGAATAATCCGGTGATTATGACCGAGCCAGTGGCCTGTCCAATGAGCCAGAGAAAAAATATGTACGAATTGCTCTTTGAGGCGTACCAGGCACCAAAGGTAACTTTTGGGATCGATTCTTTGTTTTCGTACTACGCCAATTCTGACTCCAATACCGCTAACGGGGTTGTCATCGGCACGGGGCATGAACTGACCCATGTTATTCCTGTTTCTCAAGGTAAAGGAATATTGCTGCAGACAAAAAGAATAGATTGGGGTGGTGATCAGTCACTGCAGTTTATTCAAAGGTTATTGTCATTGAAGTATCCGTATTTCCCCACAAAATTAACGTCTCAGAACACCACCAACATATTGTACGATCATTGTTACGTCCTGAAAGACTACCAAGAAGAATTATCAAACTATCTTAATATGGACTTCCTAAACGAACATGATATTGTTCTTCAGGCGCCAGTAGATGTGTCAGTACCAGCAGATAAAAAGAAGTCCGCCGAAGAGTTGGCAAAACAAACCCAAAAGAGAAGGGAACAGGGTAAGAGATTACAGGAACAAGCCCAGCAGAAAAGAGTCGAAAAGCTCGTACAAAAAGAGCAAGAATTCGAATATTATACTAGTATCAAGCTGGAATTTGAAAGTACATCGCCCAAGGATGTGCAACAAAAATTGGAGGCAGAAGGCTTCGAAGATTTGAATGATTTTAACAAATATGTGACAAACTTGGAAAAATCTTTGAAGAGAACGCGTAATCAAGATATTGGTGATAACCATGATGAAGGCGATGAACCAGGTAACTCGTGGCCTTTAGTTGATATTCCCGATGACCAATTATCGGAAGATCAAATTAAAGAAAAGAGAAAACAAAGACTTATGAAGGCTAATTTCGATGCGCGTGAACGTGCAAAGGAAATTAAAAGACAAGAAGAGGAATCGTTAGCCAAATTTGAGAAGGAACAAGAAGAATGGCGTGAAAGGGATTTGGAAGATTGGTGTACTGTCAAGAGACAAGAGTTAGGTCAAATATATGGTAAAATGAAAGAGAGGACTAAGTTATTGAACTCTATGAAGGATAGGAAGTCAATGGCAGCCCAACAGCGTATGAAAAATATTGCTGACTTAGCGAACGACGAAACTGGATCAACTTCGAGCGCATCAAGAAAAAGACGTCGTAATGCTAATAGCACAATAGATAATGATCCAAATGATACTTTTGGAGCTAACGATGATGACTGGAGTGTTTATAGGGATATCAGTAATGCTACTTTAGAAGAAGAGCAGGAAGAAGATAATGCAGCAATTCTTAAATTAGAAGAACAATTATTGAAATATGATCCAAACTTTCATCATGAAGATACTCTTGCCGCTTCGCAAACTTTTGATTGGAAGAATCTGACCTTACATAAATTCATTCATGGTCCTCGTCAAAACATTACTATATCTATGCAAGCTGAAATCTCTGACCCAGATGAATTAGCCAATCACCCAGAAATAATCAAGAAGAATCACCAATTGCATTTTAATATCGAAAGAATACGAGTTCCAGAAATTTTATTCCAACCAAGTATTGCTGGTCTTGATCAAGCGGGGGTAGCTGAGCTACTGAGCGATTTACTTTATAGGAGGTTAGATGGTAACTTCTCCGCTAATGGTCAATCCCATAGTATGGTTCAAGATGTTTTTATTACCGGTGGTCTTGCAAAGTTACCAAATTTTGTGGAAAGAACTACCAAAGATTTTACAGCATTTTTACCTGTAGGGGCTCCTTTAAAGGTTCGTAGAGCAAAGGACCCAATCTTAGATGCTTGGAAAGGTATGCAAAAATGGAGTCAAAGCGAAGAATGTGAAGGCAGTTATGTTTCTAAAGAAGAGTATGAAGAACTTGGACCAGAATATATAAAGGAACACGGTTTGGGTAATGCTTGTTTAATGTAATACAGGTTTTGATTTATAAAAAAGTATGTATAATTAAAGTTTTATATATAGGTAGTATACAAGAATAGAACAAATAAACTTCACTTATGCAAATAGATCCCGATCTCATGATTTAAGACTTATTTTCTAGTATTTGGATTAATTCCCTTTCTCTTTAAGTTTCTCTTAATTGTTTGATCAATAATCTCTTTATCCGCATCATCGTCGAATTCAGCAAAGTCGTCGTTAATAATACCTTCTTCTTCTGCTTCAGATCTGGCCAAAGATTCCTTTTCTTTAGCACCAGCCTTAGAAATATCGTGTGGCGAAGGAGCAATTTTCTTGAATTTTGCGACATAGAAACCATCAACGTTATAAGTATGTGGATAATAACGTCTAGTCAATGAAATACTTGGACTGAAATGTTTTCCACGGTATGATGTGAATCCTTCTTTACCGATTTGTAAGCCAGCGTCAACTAACTTGACATTTGGCCTCTTTCTTAAAGCATAATCAACCACCGATTCGTTTTCTTCAACAGCAACGGAACATGTAGAATACACTATAACACCACCAGTTGCAGAGTTGGCATCGACTGAATCAATAGCTGATAATAATAATTGCTTTTGCAAATGAGGAATTTGCATAAAGTCTTTTTCTGTACGACTTACTTTAACAGATTCGTCCTTGGCAATAACACCGGTACCTGAACATGGTGCGTCTAACAAAATTCTATCAAACCCACCAATGACTTTTGGAAACTCTCTTGCGTCATAATTACAAACAATAGTATTCTTACACCCTAATCTGTGAATATTGGCAATCAAAGACTTGGTACGTGCTTTGTTAGCATCATTAGCAAAAACACAACCAGTATTCTTCATCATAGCAGAAATGTAAGTGGTTTTACCACCAGGGGCGGCAGCCATATCTAAGATACGTTCGTTTTCTTGTGGATCTAATGCCATGACTGGTAAGAATGAGGATGCAGCTTGTAAAATGTATTGCCCCGCTAAGTATTCTGGTGTTGCACCAATTGGAACTTGGGAATCAAAGATTTGTAAACCAACCTTGGTCCAAGAACCAATTGGTTGCAAATTAACACCACGATTGACCAAAGTTTGCGCCAAATCACGACGTCTTGTCTTCAAGGTATTAGTTCTGATGGTAATAGGTCTGGCGATTTCGTTAGCTTCAAAAAATTCCATTGCTTCGGCTGGAGAAAATAAGTTAAATAATTTATCAGCTAGGAATTCGGAATAACCGAAGTATTCACAGATATCCTTAAGCAATCTACTAACATACTCTGCTCTTGATTTACCTTCTTCTGCCATTTCTTTGAAATTTTCTAAAACCTTCACGATTTCAATCATTCTAGTTCTTGTCATTGTGACATCTTGTGGCCCACTAGCCATTTCTTCCTCTTCTTCAGCAGTAGGCAAAATCTTAGCTCTAGGTTGATCAACCTGACCGTCTAATAATTCCCTTTCTGCTTCCTCTGCTTCTTCTGCTTCTTCTTCATCCAACTTTCTAGATAACGCTTCCATATTAGCAGCATTCAACCCGTCCATATCTTCTTCATCGTCCGAGAACATAGGCTTCTCACGGTCATCCTCATCTGAGTCTTCGAAATCTTCACCATCTTCACTGTTCACGTCAAATTCATCGTTTTCTATTTCTTCGTCAAGCTCATCGAGACCTTCTTCGTCCGAATCATCAAACAACGATTTCTTTGCGTGTACTATTTCTTCCGTTTCGAGTTCTGGCTCATCTTTTTGAATGGTTTTAGCCTTAGCTGATACCTTGGCCTTGGAAATTTCTGGTTTACTCTTCGCATCTTTAGTCTTTTTTATAGACTGGCTTGGTTCAGATGTAGAATTAGATCTCTTTCTCTTTGAGTCTTTCTTTTGTTGCTTCGCCTGAAAGTCGTCAAAACTAGGTGGAACACCTTGCTTATTCTTAGCTCTTCTACCCATTTTACCTATTATATTTCAGCAGACAATTTGTTAAATGAAACTATCTATCTTTATATTACTACTGATTTCCTGCGATGAGGTACAAAAAAAGTTCCAAATTTTTCATAATGGATGCGCCACGACCTCATTATTTTACTATACTTCATTACACACCTAGGAGATTAGACCTATTAATACCTTATTCAGTCGGTTGTAACAGATATAGTAGAATGGCATCGGTAATTGAAGATAATATGAGTTTGGATAGAGAACCAGAAGCTGAGAGCTTAGCGCAGCGAGAAAAAAGTACTACTATAATATCTCCGAATCAGCATGCATTGGTTCGTTTACCTTCTGAAGGTTTAAAAATTATTGATTTGAAACCTGGTGGGATAATCAGCTTGGGAAAATTTGGAACCTTTGCTGTGGATGAGATACTTGGATATCCATTTGGACAAACGTTTGAGATTCTTGAGGAGTTGAAGGTGAAGCCAATCAAAAGTATGACTATGCAAGCAGACGAAACACTGGTGGATAACGAAAATGAAGAATTAACTAAGGATGAGCTCACCAAAATGTTATCCAACAGTTCTGATAATAATCAAAATATCATCAACATTGGATCCAAAATCCAGAAATTGACCTCTGAGGACGTAGACAAGTTGAAACAAACAGGTGCTACTTCAGACATTGGACAGAGAATAATTGAGCAGATGATTGCCGGTCATGAAGGATTTGATAAGAAAACATTATTCTCTCAACAAAAATATTTAAAGAGAAAGCAGCAAAAGTTCTTGAGAAGATTTACTGTTGAGTACCTTGGCTCTTCGCAATTATTGCAATATTATATTGAGAAAGACACTCAACGTGTTCTCGATATGAGTGAAGAAACATTGGGTTTGTTGTTGAACTATGCAAATGTCAGACCTGGTGGTAAATATTTGTTAATTGATGAAACTGGTGGTATAATTTTGTACGCAATGATGGAAAGAATGAACGGACAAGGTACCATCGTAAGTGCCCACGACAATGAGCATCCAAATCACATTGCATTGAGATATTCTGATTATCCTGAAGAATTACAAAATAGAATGGTCAAAAGCATAAATTGGCTTCAATTTTTAGAGCCGGAGAATGAAAAAGTAGAATTCGAAACTGCAACTGAAGAGGAGATAGAAGAGATGAAAAATGCTAAAAGAGCTCAGTACTACCGTCGTGAACAAAGAGCTAAAAATATTAACTCTGTTATTGACATGGTAATGGAAGGTAATTTTGATGGTTTTATTTCTGTGAGTACTTTAAATATGCCTACGTTGTTGCCAGAAATCATCCCCACAATTGGTGGGTCAAGACCAGTCGTTATTTACAGTCAATTCAAGGAAGCCTTATTAGAGACTCAGCATCATATGTCTACTGACAAAAGAATCTTAGCGCCTTCAATCATGGAGACTAGAGTCAGACCACACCAAACTATCCCGGGTAGAATGCACCCTATTATGTGTATGCGAGGATTTGGGGGGTATGTATTATGGGGTACAAGAGTTTTCCCAAAGGAAAGTGGTATAACGGCTGTAGGAAGAGGTTCAGGTAAATCAAAAAAAGAAAAGCCAGAACAAACACCAGAGGCAAGTTCTCAACAAGCATCTGTATAAAATAGTTAATGTATATTAGTGCATAATATTAATATCTGTAAACCTAGTAAATTACGTCACATACTTCTTGTAAATACTGCATTTTTGAACTCTTTATCCATCCAACAACACATCTAACATTTCCCGAACTATCTTTCATCATACCACACAGCCAATTGGATTTTTGCGCTAGCATGTTTGCTACAAACTCTACTTGTTCAGTGTACCCCACTTCGAAAACAAAACCTTCCAGGTTCAGTCTACGTATGACATTCTTTACTAATGCTTCGTAAAACTCATTTTCTCCAAGTAATGCAATCGATGGCTCATATTGCCTTACTGATTTTTCTATACCGTTTATGAGTGCAGGTGAATTGAAGTCACGAATTGGTATATATGGTGGATTAGATGTAACCAAACTCAATTCTTTATCAGTTAGTATATTCTGCAAGAGATTTTTATCAAATATATCTCCTTTACTGAATTCAATATTCTGGGAACTCAGTGGGTAGATCTCTTCATATTTTTTCAAATTTGCCATAGATAGGTCAACCGCTTCTTCTGAAATATCACAACCATGAACTTTTAGAGGAATCTTTTGAACTTCAGACAATTCATAATTTAATAATAACGGTATGCAGCCAGATCCAGTGCAGACATCTAGAATTTTCAACTGTCCGTCTGCTTGTGAATGATACTTTTGTATTAAAGCAGATATTCTCTTTACCCACTCTTCAGTTTCCCATCTTGGAATTAATACGTTTCGTTGACATAGTATATCTAATGCTCCAAATGGTTGTGACCCAAGGATATATTGCAAAGGTTCCAATTTTGACCTTCTGCGAATAGCATCATGCCATTGACTTTTTGGTAATTCATTTTTAATCCATTTTAGTTCCAATTTTGCTTGTTCCAAATTTGGATTTGCTCGAAGCAATGGAGGTAGTAGTCGAGAATCTCTGAGTGCTTGTTTAACAAGTTTGGGTGAGATCCTAGGCATCTATTTTCAGTTCTGCCTTGAGACCAAATTTTAGTCAAAGATTTTGCGAGCGAGAACTAAATGTATCCAGGCAGATATTATTCAATTATATTTTATTTTACAAAAATATACATGTATATATACAAGGTTAGACTTATGTAATTACAGTTGAGTATTACTTAATGTGAGTAGAGTTGTAGCTTACAAACCCTTTCTGGCGTAGAACATATAAGCTCTCTCGTGAGCATGGTCAGGGAAAGGTGAGATAACTTCAGAATGGCCTGGTCTAGCGACTGGATCTCTCAAATACACAGCATGACAAGTACTAAATGATATCTCAATATGGGAAGGTAAAATGGCAAAACAACCAATAAATGGCCTTGGGGTCCAAGGAGTGAAGTATGGCTTGGAAGGATCTTGACGGCCGAATAAGCCCTTTTGCCATGGCAAGTTAACAATGGCCTTAGACTCGTCTTCGACAAGTGCATCCTTATCTAATTTTTTATGAATCTTTAAGTTTTTGGAGAAGTCAGAAGAATATGGAATAGTTTTTGTGGACTCAGATAATTTTTTTCCTTGAGAAGAAACACGAATGTATTCTTGTTGGGTCTTAACTAACTCTGATAATGTCTGCTTCACGACAGTTGCAAGCTTGGCTTCTTCCTTAGTTGCGAATTCGGTAGATTTGGTAGAAATGAATCTTTTAGCATCTTCGATAGAAAATTGCTTGAGCAAACTGTGCTTACTTTCAGCTAATTTTTGGTAGATTTCATTACACTTGAAAGTATTACCTTTTCCTAGCTCATTAAAAGTATCGGCCGTAACTGGTGTATCTTCCGCTTGCTTACTGGCGAGAGATAAAATCTTAGACAACATTGATTCTCTCGTGGTGTTCTTTTGTTGCTTGATCATTTCTTTATCGATAACTTGATTGAATTTTTTGATCATTTCCTTATTAGAGGCGGAACTTTGATCACTCTGGTTCAATGACTTAGGTTTGTTTTGTTTCAATTCCCATACTTCTCTTGGATTAGCATGAGCAGTCTTTACGTACTTGTTCCACACGGAAATTTGGTTGTTATCAACTTTGATAGCCTGTTCCAAACCCGGCTTTACTCGACCCATCGCCAACAAAACCTTTTCTGGCTTAACGTTGAACACATCTCCACTCTGCAATGGGAACGAAGGGTGCTTAACAACCACTCCATTCACTTTGACATGACCCCCGAGAATAAATTGCCTCGCTTGTCTCACCGATGATGCAAACATTGCCCTGAAAAGAGCAAATTCCAACCTCTTTTCTAATGCTGCGTATGTTTGTAATGGCATAGGCGTTGGTGCAACTTCCACACCCTTCAATGATGCATCTAACTGAGCAACGGATTCAAGATTTGGCTTGAAAATTTGTTTCCACCGACTTTCTGTTAAATGTTCCCCGTGGTATGCTCTTGTTTCCGCCTTGGCTGTCCATTTTTGTTGGTATATGGTCTTTCCGTGGTAGCTGATCGTAGGCTTCTTGTACAAATTGAATAAATTAAATTTATTCATAGAGGCACGTACACGGCCTCTACTCATAGAGTTCATCTGCTGTGTCCTTCTAGGCATCTTGGCTAATACAAACGGACTGTGAGGCAATAAGACAAATTGGCTATGGTAGGTTCCATAATTAATTAGGTCCAGTCGGTGAAATTTTTCACATATTTGAAGGTCGTGTGAAAATTCCAATTTTCACTAATTTGCACGTGCGGATTCACCTGATTCCATTATGAAGAACCAATATAGGTCAAAACATAAGTATACTATAATGGATTGTATTCAATTCAATCAACCATGGATGAAGGAAATGATATGAGAGAATGGAGCTTAGACGATGAAATCCTTTTGTTTGATCTTATGTGTGATTTCAAGCCGGCTGGTCATGACAAAGACAAGCAAATGAGTACAATTGTCGAAAAGATGAACGAAAATGTGTCAGAAGGAACGAAACCGTTTTCAGCAGATGATATATGGAAAAAACTTGGAGGAATGTACGATTTAGAACGAGTGGACGAATTGGAGGATTACTTAGACGAAGATGAGGATTCGGGCGAAGAGGACGGTGCATCAAGTGAGAAGGAAGAAGATAAGAAAGAAGATATCGATCAATCTAGCAAAGATCCAGATTCATCGGGATTAAGTGATGTTGAGACAGATATGGCGAGTGAGAGAGAAGAATTAGAGGTTCCGAAAAGTGGAAGTAGAGGTAATAATAAGAATAAGAAAGATAGAGTTCGCAAAGTCGACACGAAGGAAGACACAACAGCCGTCGAGACGAAAGATGCAGAAGTAACTAATGAGAATGAAGATGCAAATGATGAAGGTGACAACAATAATGAAGAGGATGATGGGGATAACGACGAAAACGAACAAGATGATCAGGATGATGACGATCAGGACGATGAAGATGATGAAAACGAAAGTGGTGAAGGCTCCTTACCGAAGAGGGTGACACGGGGTGCAAGGAAACACCAACACGAACTTTCCGAACAAACAGGGACGCCGAGACCAAAAAAGAGAACCAGGTCGAGTGCAAAATTGGATGCAGTTGAGACCCCTCCTCCGAGCAAACGCAGCCAAAAAACTGCGACACCTCCAGCACAACAAACACCAACAGCATCAGCGAAGAGAAGAAAGAAATCTGAAGTTCAAGAGTCCGATGCTGATAAAAGTAATACCAGAAGAAGTACACGATCGTCGGTTCCAGTGACGACGCCTCTGAAACCGCAAGCACCACCAATAAGACGAAGTTCAAGAAAGAAATGAATTAACTGTATTACAATATATTGTACAATACAAGATTAATCTAAGAAAGGATAAACGTTAAATGCATGAATTAATTAATTAATTAAGATAAAATGTTATATAGTAGAAATAAAATCACAATATTACAATTCTTATAGACCCAAACCCCAAGTAGACTCCTCATGAAACAATATTCCAGAACTTCTCCCATAAGTTCTTTGGCTCGTCGTCTTCCCAAACCAAATCGTCGATTTCTCTGACACCAGTATCAATATCACATTCTTCAATAGGTGTTAATAAAGTCTTTGGTGAAAACGAATTTTTACCGTTGAAGTAAAAGTGGAATCCAATCCATAAGGCAACGAAAAAGATGTTAGAAATGTATGCGGTGAAAAACTTGGAAGCATCAATATCAAAGAAAGCTTGAAATCCTTGGATGAACACCAAGATAAAAACTGTAGTAGCAGCATAGTAAGCACTATACGGCATTAATATGGCCTTAAATGGCAAAGAGTCTCTTGAAATGTTTCTTGCTTTTAAAATATTCATAAATCTAATGTGTGTGAAAGAGATCCAACCCCAAGCAATCAATCCAGCGACGGCTGTAATATTCAATAACCAATCAAAGACAGTTTGACCCCCACTGCTTAAAACCAAATATCCAAGACAACCAAAGGCTGCAGTAATACCTACAGCCACATAAGGAACACCATGTTTAGTAGTTAAACCAAGAAATTTTGGACCAACTTTAGCTTGTGCCAAAGAATATAAAACACGGGAACCACAGTAGACATTTGAATTAGCTGCGGATATAATGGTAACCAAAATAACAGCATTAAAAATATCAGGCAACACTTTGGTACCTGAGAGTTCCATCGCAACAATAAATGGCGAGGCACCAACATATGAACCATCAGTCGCATCATAATCATATGGCACTAACAATCCAATGAAAAATATTGCGAGGACATAGAAAATTAGAATTCTATATAACACTTTTCTAATCGCAGCTGGCACAGTCTTTCTTGGGTTCTTGGATTCACCACATGATAAACCAACCAATTCACAACCTTGAAAGGTGAATGCCGCATTGATTAAAGAAGATAACCAACCCAAGAATCTACCTGTATTCACATTTTCAACCAAAATACCAGGACCCCAAGGACCAGGGTTACGCCAGTATCTGAAGCCAACAGGACCTCTCAGGCCACCACCACATACCATGACCAAGGCATAAATTAACCAGCCGACCACAGCAATGATCTTCAACGATGCCACCCAGAATTCAATTTCCCCATAGTATTTAACTGGGAATAAGTTTGTCACTGTTATAATAACCAAGAAAATCGAAATCCACGCTGCAAGAGGAACAGCAAAAGTCCAGTACTCGATTATTTGTCCCACAACCGATATTTCTAATGCAAAAGTAATGGCCCATGAGAACCAGTATGAATACCCATTGGCAGCTCCCAACGCTGGTGAACACCATCTAGTGGCAAACTGGTTAAATGACCCCGAAAGTGGAATGTACGTAGCCATTTCTCCCAACGATTGAGTCACCGAGAATGCCAAACTGGTCATGAACAAAAACGAAATCAACGAATTCACCGGCCCAGCATCTCTCAAAATACCTCCTGTACTGATAAAAAGCCCGGTACCAATCGTACCACCCAATGCAATCATAGAAATGTGTCTAGCCTTCAATTCACGCTTCACCTCGAATTGTTCCAGCTCAAAGAACTCGTTATTGTCGGATTCCGTCACATACTGGACGTCCTTCTCCTTCGTAGGAACAGAGCTAGAATTAACTCCCCTGTACGAGTTACTACTCGATTCTGCGTATTTTTCTAAATCACTCATACTTTTGTATTCACAAACCGTACTTAAATATCTGTGATACCCTGACGTCTATACAGATATCGTTACCTTAATATAAGATCTGGAGATAAAAGGAAACGAATACCAGAGATAGCGAAATGCTTGATCAAATTTTTTTCAAGTGCATGTCATTGCGAAATTCCAAGGCATATATTTCTTTTTGCCGTACCAAAATTCCGTTTAAGTATTATACAGTCTTGCATTTCTATTTATCTTCGTTTACGCTTTCTATATATCTTGATTTCGTTAACTGTTCCTCATTTCATCCTTTTGCTATCTAGGGGTATATCAAGGTGGGTTATCTTTGGACATAATGATATGCGGAGTATATCTCTATCTATTTCTTATCACAAGACCTTCACCATTTTGGTAGTGGGACTCAGTAGAAATCGCTGACGTACTCCGTACTTGAAGTATTTTCTGTATATAGAGGGTGCCCTCTGCTGGGTTGTTGAACGGCATTCTAGAGCCTCTCTGATTGAACGATAACGGAAAAAAATAAAAAAGAACATATTGCACGTGATCACGGTATTTTTTGACGTTAACGGCGGGCAATACGGGTCTGGGAAAGATAGGCATAGAGGGGCCAATAGGAGTCATAGTATTCCTTTAATTGTTTTGATTAATATTGTAAGGGAACTGGCTCTAAATTAGGTAATTCTTATAACCAACTCTTAATATACTATGTAGATTCTACTAATCCAACTTTGACTTAACTTATAGATTGACAACTAACTAATTACTCTCTACTTGGATCCTAATTCCCTTGATCTCTATTCTGAAATTTTCCGGGACCCTTCCACGAATTTATAGTTTTGCAACCGTGGCTGTAATTGCGACACGTAAACCATGCAACACGTTTAATTTACGTATGCTATAACGTATACATATATGAGCATGTTCTCTTACACTCTCCCCTTCAAACTAAGTCTGGTTATAAGGTCTCCAAGTTCGCGATTAAAGACTTTCGCTGAACTTCTGGGACATATTTATCGATTATTTCTCTTATTGTACTGGAATGTGGGGTTGACAGTCTTACCGATAGACATCATACGTTTCTTCCTCTTTGTTATATCCAGCAATACCAATTAGTTCTTTATTTTGAGCTCGTTCTAAGGTTTCCAACTCTGTACGTGATGGTTTCTTTGGATGACTCTCTGATCTTTCATTAAATTTTCAAATTGATTATTCGATGTTTCTTTGACGTTATCGGTGTATTAACTTCGAAAGCTTGTTCTAACGTAGATCCAATTGCTGCATCTGATGCATTCGTTGATAATCTAAATCGTTTCGTAAAGTCGGGCAATACTAAAACGGATGAGTCGTCGTGTTTTCCTTTGGTATCTCTTGGGCTTCCTGCCAACTGCAGTGTTCTGCCATAAATTCATTGATGAGTACATTTATCTTCGAGAATCCTGGCACAAATTTCCTATAATAGTTACATAAATCTCATTGTCTCTTTAGCATTCTGTGGAGTTTTCCACTTCACTATGGTTTCAATCTTTAAGTCATTAGCACAATTCCATTAATTGTACGTCCTAAGAAGTCTAATGTATCTTTGAAAAATTCACTCTTTTTTTCCTTCTGCAAACAACTTATTTTGTCTTAATACTTGTAGTACTCTTTTTAAATCTCTCTCGTGTTCTTTCCTATCACGACTATAAATTAATATATCATCTAGGCATATCACCTAATATATCATGTATATAGAATCGAACTTGCATCAATCGCGCTTCAAGCGAATTGAGCTACAGAGGCACAAGACTAAGCAGAATCGAACTACTATTACATGCGTTCAAGACAGAGATTAACTCAATAATTACATAAAATCAGCAAGCCCTATTGATATTATGTCTTAGTGTACGGTAAATCACCTATACCCAGTACAATAATAACAGCTCTTGACTTTTATATATTATTGTCATTTACTTACGTTCACACATCGATCTCCGCTCAATTGATACCCGTCGACATACTCTTCCCTGACATTTGTCAAATAGTGCTCAGCTTCTTCCATTATAATGGTTTGGGCCCTTCCCTCCTCGCTAACTCCTTCATCTTTGCTGTCGTTGCTATAACTGGCTAAGATCATTTCGTCACTGGGGGGTAGCTGGTACTCCGCGTGTCCTACGTTATACGGGTAGCTTGATATCAAGTCGTTCAGGTCACATGCACGGACGATGTCAGTCTCATTACCTATCCTATTATAATAATACACGCTAAGTTCCTCATCATAGTAAGCCACATCTATATTGTTCCAATACTGGCTACCAGTGTCGATTAGAGCCTCAACCCATTGACTGAATGTAATGTTATTGTTGCCGTGAAATGTTGGCGTATTGACCATCGATAGCAGGGATATCAGTAATATATTATATATTATATTGTTGACAATTGTATTAAAGATGAAAATAATTAGTTACTTGACCGTTGCACGTGCTCACGGTATTACTTGAGCTTAACGGCTGGCAATATGGGTCTGGGAGAGATAGGCATAGAGCAATAGGAGTGCATGGGGAGTCTTATGGTTTTAAATGGGATTTGTAATTGACGCTGAATCTATTGATGAACTGACTGGAGAAATTACTTGCGATCAATGGACACTAACTTGGACCATTTACCTCTAATTATCGTATCCTATTTAGTCTTGATATAGGAGCGGAGTGTCCTAAGTTTGAATCACTAAACTAATTAATAAATAAAAGCAACGATTATACATATTAACATAGGATTCCTTTAATTGTTTTGATTAATTTCCTAATGCCATTTGTTTGAGAATGTCCTGCTCGCAAAACATTCTCTGCGAGAATACAGTCTTTACTGGGTCACCGAGTGACCTGCTTATAGATGCTGTCTCTTAACCAATCTACTTAGATTGGCGATCATCATGGATATGTCAATACCTCAATAGTCCAAAATATGAGTCTACTAGATATGCCCAGTTATCCGCGCATTCTTTCAATAGCTTATCAGCACTGTTTCATCTTTCAATCAGCAACCCCTTCTTAACCCATTTGACTTAATCTAGAAATAATAAAGAGTAGTGGAGATTTCTTAGATTGAGTCACCAAATTAATTTCATAACCAAAGCAATTATATTAACATAGCGTTTCTTTAATTGTGTTGATGACTTAAAAGGCTTCATTTTGCTTCATTTCGCAGCCGGTTGCGAAATATTCTGCCTATACTTTAAAATAATTCTACTATAAAAGGAAGCCAAATCAGTTCGTATTTGCTTTACATTGTATATTATAACTAGCTTGGCTGAACAGATGATTGATTGATTATACATTTATCTATAACTGTCTAACTACCATGCCACGTATGTACTTCTCTGGCGAAGAGAGTAAGAATATTATAAATGATGACCCAGCGAATAAATCTATCACAATAAATCCGACATTATACGACAGAGTGAAAGGTGACTATGAACAAAACATAAGAGTCTTTTTGGATGCTCATTTATTAAAGATCCGAGATGAAATTGAGGAAGAACCTTCAGACATAATAGTGCCCAGAGGCGATGCATCTGTTTCTTTAGGAGAAATGCCTATTATGTCTCTTCTAGCTTATATCACTCATTCATTGACAATGGCCGAATTCAGAGAGATGAGTAGTGATGAATTCAAAGAGAGCTACCTTGGTCCACTTGATAATGCAATTAAAAGATCAAATATTGCTTTTCCTCTTTTAGAACGAGAATACCGTTGTCCAGCCGTACGTGCTAGCCATTTGTATACAGAGGGCTTCAATGAAAGGATAATTCCAGATTTGAGGGATTTTTTTTATATCATATGTGGTACAGACAACGTTTTTGGTAAACCGTTAACTATTAGATCACATTTAGATAAGAAATGTGTATTTAAGATGAACATAGCTCATATTTTGCATAAGGGGTCATTTAGTAATCCGCAAACCCCAGACATTTGTTTTGTCATAGGCGATTACAACAAAAGGAACCATGGGTTGGCTCGTGGGTTTGAAGAGTTAAGAGTGACTATAAAAGACCTTAAGAAAACTTTATTGAAAACAGATCGGTTGAAGCAGCTGAAAACCCTGCCCTTATTTTTAGATGGAGAATGGTCCCCTAGGGTTTTATTTGCTTTGGTTCTAAGGAAATATATTTATCAAGCTTTCCTCTGTGGTACCGATAGAATTTTTATCTCAGACTACCAAACATTCTCAGGGTTTTTTAAATACGAAATTGTGGATGATAAAATGACTATAGACTACTACGTAATTAATGATCCAGAAACTGTTGCAAACGGTATTACTCTAAAGTCTGCAATAGCGGGGTTTTTCTACAAGGATATAGAGGATGTCTTTGCTACAAAGGATAAAATAGCAAACTGTTTTGAAGTAACCAAGGAAACAAAGAAACAGGACCCATTTGAAAATGTGCTTCCTAGAGATGCAAGCCAACCGTCGGGGAATTTCTCTGGCAGAAAATTGAGAGGAAAAACGGACCCATACAAGGAAGGTTCTGATGATGCCTATAATGGTTTAACATATTGTCGAATTATACACAATACCCCAAAACGTTATCCTTCTTTGAAGCTCCCACCCACAGTGTTCACCAAATTGTATTATTTCTCTAATCGATTATGGAGAGAAGATGGTTTGACATGCTTTAGGATTCCAGATAAATATGAGTATTACGACGTATTCATCAATGAACTTGAGATTAATGAAAAACTTGGGAAATCACAATTTGCGTCCAATTTTCCAAAGCTATTTAAGTCAGGTTATTGGAATGGTCTTCAAGACCATCCGATGCATGTATTTGAATATCTAGGGAAAGAAATCCCAATGAAAGAATGGGATAAGCACAAGGTGCACAAAATTATCAAATCGAGGCTCGAAGAGCTCCACCTGTTAGGTATTTCCCATAATGATGTTAGATTAGCCAACATTCATGTATCTGTATCTGGTAAGGACTCTTTGATTGATTTTGGACTATCGGATTGCACAAATAATGGGGAACATAAAAAGAATGACCTCGAAAACCTTGACTTCATCTTAGGGTTAAATAGTTCCTGTGATAGTAGCGACATTGATAATCAAGTCAACCAAGATAGCCGAAAAGTGAAGCTACGCTTCCTGATAAGGCTGAAAAAGATGACAAATCTTTTCTTCAGAGCAAGTTTTGACAAAATGAGCTTAGAATCGTTGGGTACAAGAACAGCAAAGGAGATGTTATTTCAAAGGAATCGCATAGATAATGAACCCTATAAATGGTGCTTTATGAGCAAGTTCTAGCAACATCAAACATATTACCTAACCCTTATTCAAAGAATTGTCTTCTATTAACAAAGACCGATTTGTATTTGTGATGTGATTGACAGGTCGTGGTAGATTACATTTTAATTGTGAGTAGTTAAACATTCAACTTTATAGGAAGCACTTCAATATTATATAGTAATGATACGATTACCAAAATAAATCATATTGTATATAAAAAGGAGGCTCATGAAGGCAGTTATTATAAATAAACCTGGGTCAGTAGAAAATTTTGAATTCTGTGATGTATCGAAACCCCAAATTAAAGAAGGCTGGTCTTTAATTAAAATTCAAGGGTTTGGAATTAACCATTCTGAAATATTTACAAGACAAGGAAAATCACCATCTGTCGAATTTCCTAGAATTTTGGGAATTAAATGTGTAGGAATTATTGACAACACAACAGATAATGAACGACTACCTAATGGTCAGAAGGTTGTCTCTATAATGGGAGAAATGGGTAGAGACTTTGACGGTAGCTATGCAGAATACACATTAATTCCAAATGGTCAAATATATCCGATAGAGTCAAATTTAAGTTGGGATATTTTGGCTACTATTCCTGAAAGTTATTATACTGCGTATGGATCTTTCCTATCCCTCCAATTACAAGAAGAAGAAGAAGAGATTTTAGTCAGAGGTGCAACAAGTAGTGTCGGAATAGCATTTATGAAAATAGTAAAAGGTTTACATCCAAAAGCTAAGATCACTGGCACCACAAGAAATATAAACAAAGGTCAAAAGTTGTTAAGTGAAGGATTTGATGACATTATTATCGACTCAAATAGCAAATTAGAAACCACACATTCATTTTCCAAAATTATCGATTTGATCGGCCCAAAATCTATAAAAAATTCAATTGCATATTTGAAGCCATATGGGATCATTTGCAGCGTTGGACAACTCGGTAACGAATGGTATTTGGATGAGTTTGATCCTATATTTGAATTGAGAGACTTTAAGAAATTAACTTCTTTTTTTTCTGGAGATGTACATATCAACTTATTGAACAAAATAATAGATATGGTTGAACAAGGTGAAATAAGTGATGTAAAACCAGAAAAAATTTTTAAACTAAATGAAATTAAAAAAGCTCATGAATATATAGAAAATGAACAAGACAGTTTTGGTAAAGTTATTGTTATCAATGAATAAGGGGTAAAACAATTTATAAATACCAAATCAATTTTGACATCAGTGATTAGTGCATTGAAAAATATGCAATTTACACATAGTTTAAGTCCTTATATACGTTGTGCAAATGATATGTTTTAGGGAAAGCAATACCTTAGGATGGTCTAAATTCCTAATTAAGAGTGGAGTCTGAAAAGACCCTTGTGTTCTGTTCACCACCAGACACAAGCTCACTGAATAAGGATGGGTAAATCTGTATGGATTGGTTATAAGGGTTATCCTAAAAGATTTCATTGCTTCGTCCCTGAAAAGTACATTGATGGTATCATAAACAGTGCTATTTCCTTCAATGTGGTTTCTCTTTCAGAAACCATAATTGTCTGTAAACTGATGAGTTAGTGCAATCATTCAACTAAGTTAAAGTTGTTAAAATGTCCTATGAAATACTACTATATATGTTATTTCGTTCATACACCTGAAATGATAGATAGAAATCTTCATTGTGTTTCGTATATCCTGATAAACATTTCGCTTACTATATGTATCAGTATAGTATACTTAATAGTATTTGCAATGAAATTTGAAACTACGTATTTTATTTAGATGATTACATAAAATCAACATCTTGGACGAGTGGTATGACTGCCCGTAATATAATAGTATAATTAGGCCAATTCGAGTAACAGGAGAATTGAAGGATTGGGAAAATTGGGAGAACTGAGGTTGACGTAGACTACGTGAGGCTTTATAGAAACAATTATATTATAATATACAGCATAAAATACAACGGGAAGTAGAAACAAATTAGATTCAATTCATTCAAAAAAGAAAAATGGTAGTTAAAGACTAGGACTAAACGAATTAATATAAGACGAACTTACCCTTACCGTTGGTAACACCAACAGTACAGCCATCGGTGCCGTCACCGTTGTACTTACCATTTTCGTAGGTACAATCACCGCTGACGGTGGAGTCACCGTCGGCGACGATCTTGACCTTGAAGTTCAAGGAATCCTTGTTGTTTGGGTTTGGAATTAAAGATAAGTACGCGATTCCGTTGTCATAACCGGCACCGAAGTTCAATGGAGCCCAGTTACCGATGCCAGAACCTGAGGTACCCCAGACACAACCGTCAGTCCAGTCAACACCAGCGTTGTTAACGTAGTATTGAGCGGAGGTAGAGCCACCCTTCCACTTGTAGTAAGTAGATTGGTCGACAACAGAGATTGGAGATGAGGACCCACCGTCAACAACGGTTGGGATAACCATGTTTTCGGTACCTGGATAGTCGGTACGACAGATAGCGACGGTCTTGGATAAGTTGTTAACAACACTGGCCTTGTTTTCGTCCCAAGCACACAAAGTCTTTTGGTCCTTGTTAGATCTGTACAACTTACCGTTCTTACATAACAAACCACCGATAGAAACACCATTCAGAGGTTGGTTCGATGGCCATTGGGTCTTGGACATACCCGATTGACAGGCGTACGAACAGTAAGCACCTTCCTTACAGTTACCACCGGTGGAACCATCAGAGTTTTCGATACCGGACCAACCACCGAATCCTAAGTGGTCTAAAGAAACAACACCTTGACCAGATGGGAAGTCGGAACAAGAAATGGTACCGTCTTCGAAGTCTTCAGATGGATCTTCGAAAGCAGATAAGTCACCAGTTGGGACAGAACCGGAACCACCGCTAGAGCCAGTGGAAGCAGAACTGTCACTCGAAGAGCTAGCAGAACTTGAAGCGCTGCTAGAAGAGCTTTCAGTCGAGGAAGCTTCAGAGGTAGCAGCAGATGAAGATTCTTCAACGGAAGTGGTGGAAGCAATCGAGGTGGTGGAAGTAGACTCGGATTCTTGGGTGGCAGAAGTGGCAGTAGATAACGAGGTAGCGGTACCTTCAACAGCCTTACCATTTCCATCCACGGTAACAGTAACATAAGCGTAATCGTAAACGACTTCTCTCTTATGCTTGTGATGAGCGTGCACTTGAGTGGTAGCACAATCTTCGTCTTGGGCTGGAGCTGGAGCAGCGAACGTAACAGTGGATAAGGCCGCGAACGCAGCAATAGTAGCTTGAGTAAATTTCATTGTAACTGTATTTATTAGTATATTATTATTTTTTCAATGTCTATAGTACAAGATGCAAATGATGGTGTTTTATGACGAATTAGACCTGTGAATTAAACCCAGCAACCAGATATACTTGGTTATAATAAATATTAACAGTGATTAAATGAACGAATATTTGAATAATGAACGCGTCGAATAACGATGGGATTCTGTCATCTAGTTATATGAATTCGTGTTGATAGGTACTTCGAACTTGCTTTCAGGAGGACCCAAGCATGTGTCGTATTGGTGAAAACAATAATAGCAGGAGCCATTTTGCATCCATTGAACTTTCGTGTTTTAAACGGAGAATCCGCGCTTGCATAACCGGAAGTAGCGGTTTTTGGCGCGCCCCCGGAAGATATGCGTGCGCCTAAAAGAGGAAATCGGCATCCAACCAGCATCTCATGAAACCGTGTGGATCGTAGCATGATTGTTACATACTTCCATGTCATCATTTATATCCGCTTCCACGTATACCGTGAACTCCACTAGACCACTTAGTTGAATAACAACTATCACTATCTTGGTACGATTCGTAAGCCTAATATGCTCCAGAGATGCTTAATTTCCAGTTCGCACCGAACTTTCACATAAGATACCCGTTAAAACAGTATTCATCCTATTCATTCATTATTCGTTTATTCACGTAGTCATATCATTAACCACCCAATTTTGCACCGTGTAAAAAATCAATATACATACCAGTAATTTAATCTGAATCTTTTCGATAAAGGAGTGACAGGTATAGAAACCGGATAATAAAAGAAGTTCAGTTAAATTTAACGACAGTAAAGTAGATTCAACAAAATTTCAAAGAAAGACCTACGAAATATCTAGAGGAAATGTGCTTAATTTAAACAATTTCAAGGTTTGGGATCATTGGCTATTCAGAAATGTACAATCGGGCATCGATACAAGAAAATCTGCAAGCGACGCGAGCTGGTTTGGTCTTGTTATAGACACCGGTGCAGGAAGTTACTTGATTTGTTTAACGGTTTTCCATTCGCGTAGTTTACAATTGATAATTCCGAGGGTGAATAATCAACATTACAGCATGAACACCTAAATATACGAGCATATTCACCAACGTAAGGAGTTCTTGGTCATCATATCATGATCGAACAGCTATGTAATGAAGCCTAGAAATCGTACTTGCATGAGGTATGTTATAGTGAAACTGTAATTGAACAATTTCCAAACATTCCATAGTCCTCCATTTCAGGTAAAAAGGAGTGAGAGGAGTGTTTCAGTGGGTGATGCTGATCTACAAAACGTATGCCCGTATCGTTTGGCGTATGATTTGCTTGTAGTAGTCGTAGTTATGTGATGAGTAAAGTAGGCTTGGGAGCAAGGCCCTGGGGAATCACCGCGAGATAATATGAAGGAATGTTACAGGCATTCCAGTTGATAAGCCATATCATGAAACCATGTTAACTTATTGAATGACCAACATCGATACCGTCACATATTAGAATTGGAACTGATTAGTACCCAAATAAACTAAACAATGCGAGACATGTTTACTTACTTCAAATTGTATGACCTGAAAGCTATATTTTGTGGATTCTGTAGATTCTGAGAATTCTGAGAATTCTGGTAAATAATATCAAAATTGCGTACATGTTAGAAATCAGTTGTAGGCTCGCAGAAAGCTGGACCGGAATACACCACTCTTCTTCACGACGATTGCTGTTATCCCAAACGGATACATTTAGCTAATCGATACAACGGTGATGTAATTACTAGTGGCATTGTGCTTCAGAGTAGCCAGTACTACTCTGTATTGCCCAATTGTTCACAAACAAGAAGTCTATAGCCAACAGGCCCAAAGCCATAATAATGCGGGTTTTCTTATCAAATAACAACAATAGTTTTTTTGACAACTATTGCTCTCGATTCTCTGTATTATATATCTCTACATTATGTCCATGCGGCATATACTAGTGCTTGCAAAACATGGTGCTTGCAAAAATCTCCATTAGGTTTGTGTTCTAATCGACCTTCCTTGACGATCACGTGATTCAAAAAAGTATTTTGTAATGATCATCACTACATAGTAATTTTTCAGTCCAAATCTGTTCTAGATGGTATTGATAAGTGAATATTTTTGGACTGTAAGAGAAAATGGCAGAAAAAAATACATTAGACAGCGTTAGCAAGGACGTAGATTCCCAACAAGTTGAAATGAATGCGTCTGCTGCAGTAGAAGAGGTAGCTACCGAACCCAAATCAATGGATTTACATGGTACTATTGAAGACGGTCAGAAAGATATTGGTGTCAGACCGGATTATGAGGATAATAATGCTAATTGTGGTAATGCCGAAGGTTCTACGGAGTGTTTAAATGCAGTTGATGAACCAAACGAAGCGGAATCCGCGAATTCATTAGATAGGACTGTTGCATCTAGCCAAACGAAAGAGAATGCTACTGATGCCATAAACAAGGAAACGATGAATGATAAGCTAGAAAGAGACGAAGAAGTGGCGAAAATGGATGATATTGAAGAAGAGACCAAAAAGGATGAACAAAATACCACTAAACAGGATGAGATCAACGAAAATGTCACTAAGGATGAGATCAAAGAGAATACTAGTAACCTGGATGAAATAGAAGAACAAATCTCTAGACAGGATGCAACCAAAGAAGAAGACGCGGCTAAAGTGGATGGCGACGTCAAAAGCGAGACCGTATCTGAGGAGAATGAAAATGAAAATGTAGACAAGTTAATAAACTCAAAGCCCACAGAGAGAGTTGAATCGTACTCTGATGATGAAATTGAATTGGACGAAGGGGAGTCGTCAGATTCAGGTGACTCAAGTGAAGACTCAGACTCGAGTTCCGATTCCGATTCAGACTCTGATTCGAGCTCAGAAGGTGACGATAAGAAAGTGTTGCCTGACGATATAGACGATTTGGCAGATGATGAAGATGAGCCATCAAACGGACCAATTGTTTCAAAAAATGAGGTATCTGACGAATCGGCTCCTAAATTGCCAGAGAATTACAAGATTCCTGATAATGCACCTTTGGAACTAATCGGAGAGATTACTGGACTAGTTGAAAAAAGTGCCATTATCAAGGCCAATATTTCGGGAGAATTCAGGGTACTTAATGACAGTTCAATTTTTTGTTTCGAAGATAGAACTGTATTAGGGCCATTGTTTGAAACATTTGGAAGATTGCAATCCCCGATGTATCGTGTTAAATTTGATGACGAAAATGAATTCAACAAACTAAAGGATAAGAAAGGTGCTAAGGTATATTACGTAGTTCCAGATTCGCAGTTTATATACACCGATACCATTAAAAATCTGAAAGGGACAGATGCAAGTAACTGTCATGATGAAGAATTACCGGAGGAAGAACAAGAATTCTCAGATGATGAAAGAGAATTAGCAGCTAAACAATCAAAGAAGAGAAAGAAGAAAACTAAGAATACCAAAGATAGTTCTGTGCTGAATGACCCCCAACCACCAAAACAATCGAATAATAGAAAAAGACATCATGGTAACGCTAATAATGCAGAGAATCAAAATAGTAACCAAAATTTAAAGTACCAACCATACGGATATCCACAGAATAATCATGCTGAACAATTTAATATACCTCCTGCAAATACCGTACAGCATCAGCATAATAATCCATTGATTCATAGTTTACCAAATCTACAAGTCCAACAGATTTTGCAGCTTCAACAACAACAACAACAACAACAGCAACAACAACAGCAAGGTTACGTGCCTCATGTACAACCACCTCAACAACCACCTCAACAGCATGCTTATTTTCCATCACCACAGCAAGCATACAACCAACCTCAGTTACAAAATCAATTCCAAGGTCATTCACTGGTTTATGGTAGCCCATACAATCAACATCAGCAACATAATATGTTAGGTCACAATCAGCATCCTGTTTATAATCCAAACCAACAACTTCCAAATCCATATTTTCCCCAAGGCACCACAAACTCCTATGTTCCTAATGTTCCTCAGAATAATTATCAACAATGGAACCAGGGCCCTCAACAAAATCAATTACAACAATTACAACAACTCGTTGTCAACCACTTAAACGGGCAAACGCAACAACAACCACCAGCATCCAATAATCCGCAATATCCTGGAGGAAATAATCCACCGCAAAACTAGAAATGCAATATTTATTAACATTTAAATATGTACAACTATGTATATAGTCTCTATAAATGAACCACTTTATTACTTTATTAATTTTAAAGCCTCTCGAGCTTTATATAATGCTGATTTAGGGAATCCTGCCATTTTTGCAACTTCAAGAGCGTATGATCTATCACTAATACCCGGCTCGAGTGCATGATCTATAATTAAATTGAAATTTCCATCCTCCAGCGAGGTATCCTTATGCAACACTTTCGTCCTGAAATACCGAATTTTATCTTGTTTAACGTTGTTGGCAATTAATAGGCTTTCAAGCTCTTTACCAAAATGAGTTGCAAATAACGTTCGGCACTTATTAACATGGAGCAAATCCAACAAAGTTGCATATGCAATTGCTAATCCTTCCTTTCCACTTGTTCCCCGACCAATCTCATCAACAATAGCCAATGATCTTGGTGTTGCATTCTTTAAAATATTACTTGTTTCTACCATTTCGACCATGAAAGTGCTCAAGTCACTGTAAAGGTCGTCAGATGCTCCAATCCTTGTGAATATCTTATCCACTATTCCTAGGCTCGCTTTTGTAGCTGGAACAAATGAACCAATTTGGGCTAAAATAACAATAAGGGCATTTTGTCGCAAATACGTGCTTTTCCCTCCCATATTTGGACCTGAGATCACCCATAAATTGCCATCAGAGCCAACCTTAGTATCATTAGGAATAAACATATCACTGACACTTTTCAACCCAGATTCCACCACAATATGCCTGCCACCAACAATGTTTAACTGAGGAGTTTTTACAAACTTCGGACACACTAAGTTATTTTCTTCCGCTAAATTTGCAAACGAAGATGTAACATCAAGATAATCAACTAATTTGCTAACATTTCGTATTTCTGAAATTCTATTTAAAACCTCTTGACGCAATGTATCAATTATTTCCTTCTCAGACTCCTTGATAATATCAATTTGCTCATCAATTAACGCTTGCAACTTTCCCCAGGCTTCTGGTTTGTATAGTAATGAACCTTTTCTCCTTTCACGAATATCTACTGATAACAATTTATAAGCCTCGTCTATCAGCTTTTGCTTACCTGAAATATACAAAACATTAATGTATCTCCCATGTTGGGACTTCTTTATGATAGTTAGTTTGGAATCAATTTCTTGAATTTGTGTCCGTATAGAGTTTATTAAATTACTTTCCTGAAATATAAGTTCATCTAATTTATTATGAGCTTCTTTCAATATTGGGTCATAATCTTTCCTGACTGCAAAAAAAGTACCAAGTTCCGATTTCTGTTTCCTTATGCCTTTATATTTTTCGATAGATTGATTACTATTAGAATATAATGCAGAAGATTCATCAAATTCCTCTGTTTCGTCTTGATCAGTTTGTGAAATGTCATCGGTAGCAATTTCAGTTACATTGAGTGTAGAAAATATCTTCTCAGCTACAGTTCTGCTTACTTTGAACTGCTTGAGAAATGGATCCAAGACTTTTCTTGCAAAAATATCCTTTTTGGCTTCTTCTCTGAGAAACGAATGAAGGCTTTCTAGTTTAGTTAAGCCATCACCAATGTACTGTAGATGTGCTACTATATCACCAGTACCAAATACGAGCCTTTGTACTGAACGAATAAAATCACCCAACTGCGCTAATTGGGATCTTAAAGATACTTTAAGGTAATTATTTTCTTTAAAAAGAATAACAAACTCCTGTCTACGACGAAGTTCAGATATATCCAAAATTGGCGACTTAAGCCATTGCGTTAGCAAACGAGTTCCTGATGGTGTTATAGTCCTCTTAATAGTGGTTAATAGAGATCCTACTACGGATGTATGCCCACTTGTTGATCTCTCAGTCAATTCTAACGCTTCACGGGTTCGTGCATCCATTTGTAGGCGATCTTCGTTCCAATACTGAATAGGTAAATCAAGCGTTGGATCTGTATCAGGGAGATTAACGTTAATATAAGATAGAATCATATTCATTGCCATTTCTTCCTTAATCGAAAAGCTTTCTAATTTCTTTCTTGTGGTTTGCAAATTTGTCTTGAATTGAAGTTTTAAATCCTTGTAGACAGTCTTGTGATAGCGAATAAAGTATTTCCTTAGATCTTGTAGGCACAGGTGCCATTGACCATTAGTTAAGTTATCGTCTTGAAATTCCTTTGAAATTATTATTTCGCTTGGGTTAATTCGTGATACATCCGCTATGAGCTCACCTAGAGTGGTTTGTTGTACATAAAACTCACCAACCGATATATCGATCCATGAAAGTCCAATGCATAGATCTAAATCAGCAGGAGTTTTAGTGAATTTAGCAGGAAACGCGATTGCAACTAGATAGTTATTCTGATTATAGTTCAAAAATGTTTCGTCCACAAGAGTGCCTGGGGAGACAATTCTTGAAATTTTACGATGGATAATTGACTCATTTATGCGTCTTTCAAGGGGATATTGATCTATAATTGCGACGTTTACTTCTATGTCTTGCACTAATGATTTGACAAATTTTTGCAATTGATATGTTGGGAATCCAGCCATTGGTATAGAATAACTATTCGTTTTCCTTGTGGCTACCTTTAAACCTAACTTAGGTCCGTACTTTTCAGCTTGTTCAAAGTATAGCTCATAAAAACTTCCCACTTGGATCAAGCAAACACATCCTGGATTAGCATCAATTAGAGTTTTCATAGATGCGTATAACGGAGTCAAGGCTTCGTTCTGTGTACGTCCTCCTCTATCCCAATCCAAAAGTGGAAGCTCTGTAGCAGTAAGTATTTCATTATCAATACCAACCTTTGACTTAACAACTTTAGTTTTCTGAGTGTAACAATAAAAGTTCGTTTTTGTAAAATTTCGAAGTTGAGTAGATAATTTCAATCCACTTGAACGAAATCTATTTTGAAGTTGCAACTTACGAAGTATCATATCGGGGAAAAGGTTTTATGTGTTGTTTTATGGAAGTCATCTATCAATTACTTTTTACTCATTACAAAGAGCTATTACTTACAGTAATCAATTATCATATACAATTAGATCAGTATTTTTCATTTTTCAGATCAAACGCGTGTGACGTTTTATTAAATATATTAGAAGCTATTTAGTTTAAGTAACCTTTACAACCAGGAGCACCACATAGACATCTAATACGCTCAGCATCGTTGGTCTCCTTTTCGAACTTATAATCATAAGTCAACTCTTCATTAGCTTCAATATCACGTAATGCATAAATAACAATTCTTTTCTTACCTTCGACTTTAATGATTTTAGCAGTACAACTTGGGTTACAGCAATGATTAATAAATCTTGCTATACCACCCTTTTTAGTGGCATCTACCACTGTATTTTCATCGATCCTAAAGAGATATGACGAGCCTATTCCTGTCTTTAAATAACTTCTTTCCCTGTGTTCTGCAACTTGTTGACGGATACTCTCACCAACATACTCAATGATCATTTCCTTAGCTGCAATTGGTTCCAACGCATACAATCCCCAGTTGTGAATAGCAGATCTGGCAAATGAAACAGGCTTCTTACGTTTAGTAAGAGCATTTAAGTTTAAAATATCTGTTTCACTTCCAAGCATTTGCTTCTGCGCACTGATATCAGCAGCAAACCTTCTGTTATTAGCTCTATTGACACGAGAACTTTGAATATTATTATTATTATTGTTCGTTGTAGAATTGTTAGCATTCGATTCATCATCGTCATGTTGAATAGTTTTAATTGGTTTATGAATCTTACGACGATGGGGAAGATACTCAATTTTATCGGCATCAGGAATCTTTCTGTATCCTTCACTCTTGAATGCACCACTCTTTGAGTCGAATCGAGAATCCAATGGACCTATGACTTCTAAATCCTCAGAAATCTCTTGGACGCCTGCCTTAGCTTTAATATCCTTCTGCTTCCAAGCCCAGTATTCCATATTCTTTATATCCGATTCAGATGTAACATCATCCAATGCCGTTTGAAGTAATGTGATGTCTTCATCATCTTTGATGATACTTTGTAAGGCATCCAAATCAAGCGGGTCACTAGGAAACCTTGGGACTTCTTCATATACCGGCCGTGGATAATCTTCTGTAGGTTGATAAATTTTATCGATATGAGAATAATCTATGTCTTCACCTTCACTTTCATCCTTTTCTACCTCCTTTTCTTCTGAAACAGCTTCCACATCTTCATCAGAAGCTGAATCATACAAGAATGATTGATGCAATTTTGTTTTCTTCTGCTTCTTTTTCAGAGGTTTTTGAATGTCTTCCAATTTATCTTCAATATCGTTATCATTACTCACACTGCTAACAGTCGGACTTCGCTCTCTCTTCAATGTTGGAGTTAAAGGAGTAGTTGATCTAGTCGAATCATCCTCGTCTGATTCATCAGATTCGTGATCATAATTAAGCGCATGTTGCATTGGAATTACATTCTTTTTCGCTTTGTTAGCTGAATTTAACCCAGTGTTTGGCAAATCCTTCTTTTTTCTAAAGCTTGGTAATATTGCTTGGGGTTTGCTCTTAATAGCAAGAGAAGACAACACATTAGGCTTCTGTTTAACTTGACGTACAGCGTTAGTGATTATAGGTGATGCTGCTTTCTTAGTGGCCAATTCTTTAGCCTTGAGTTCTTCCACCAATTTTGGGTATTTATCATGGCTTAATAAATCAAGAACAACAGGTGCAATGACTCTTTCCCTGATGTCCTTAGCTAAGAAGTTCTGAAATTCCTTGATCAACATATTACTTGCTTCTTCCACAACATCATTCTGTTTCCTATTGGATGCAAATAAATCAGGGTTATCATTATTAGAAGTCAGCGAGGAGCTTTCATTGAAATTTTCGGGCAATGCTAATTCCATAAACATTTTATATTCAAAAAACTTTCTTCCGTCTTCATTTATGAAGCATCTTTCACATTCCTTTATTGAGTTGAATACAACGAAAAAACCGGATCTATCAGGAAGGACTCTCGTCCAATCGTACTTGTTGAGAATCTTTTTAATATCTTGGGATGAAACTTTCCTAATAGGCACATACTTATCGTTTATAAAAATATAAGGACGATCCTTAATGTATTTTCTTAATTCCCTAGGTAAAAACACGCCAGGAATAACTTCGTTATGATGTCTTATTGATAATGTTGTTGTATTAGGTTTGAATCTTGATTCATGCGAAGAATTTGCAGATTCTTGCAATTTCTTTTCTTTCGCTGCCTTTTCTATTTCCCGTCTCTTTTGGTCTTCAATTGCTTGTTGCTTTTTAAGTCGCTTTTTCTCTTCTTCTTCGATTTTAAGTCTTGAAAGTCGCAACTTATCCCGTGCTACCTTTATTTTACTATCCAATAACTTATTATCGTTATCATTAAGGGCAATTTTTAATTCAGCACCATCTATTTTGGTATGGTTTATTCTGACATTAGCAATAAACTTCTTCGCAATACGCATTGACTTATCTGGGTTTCCTTGAAATTTGCATGTAGCAATACCCAACGGAACAGCATTCAAGGGATCATTAATGAATTTCAAATCTTTAATTGGATCAGCATAACTTTTGAAAAAATTACTCAAATAAACCTCGCTTGTTGTTGATGGTAAGTCCCACACAACTATTTCATTCTGTGGCGGGGGTCCTAAAGAATCTTTATCGTAAACGAACTTAGGTTGCGGTAATTGCTTAAAGGGAAATTTCTTTGATTTTTTATTTGGCTTAAGGAAGTATGCTGATGTGCTCCCAGAACTTGATTTTCTTGGATCAGTGATATCATGGCTAGAAAGTGATTCCCCATTAAACCTAATTTTTTTCTGCTTGGTCTTGCGCTCTGCTTTGGAAAGTGATTTATCTAACTCCGGGTCGTATATCACTTTGTAGTTTCTCTTTGGGTCTATTTCGCTTGAAAATTCAATTTGTTTCAGTAGATCCTGGTGAAGTAAAAGTTGCGTAAAATTCGAATCATTTGGATTAACACCTGTAGTAGGATCAGTCCCGCTCACTTCATTCGCCGGGGGCTTATTATGCTTCTGAGTTTCCGATGTTGGCAGGTCTCCATTTGTAGAACCATCTATTGTCAATGATTTGGGCCCCACTGGGATCTTTGTTGGACCTGAACTAGACGAGTTTGGGTAAGTACGTGACGACGAATCCGACGAATATGCTGATGAACTTGGTGGTGGAGCATTTCGACTCGTACCTGAATTGTAGTAACGCCCATTACTTCCAGAATAAGTCCCATTTCTGCTATATTGATCACGGTATGAAGAATGATGGGAATTCTCATTATAATCACTATAATAATGTCGTTGTCGATAACCGTTATTTGCGTATCCTCCCCCGTAATTCCTCAGTCGATAGGGATTATATGACATGTTTAAATCTATTCCTATCCCTTATTTAAACCTATGCAGTGACTAGCAGTTATAATTCTCTCCTAACTCGGTTTATCTATAACTCTATTATGTCCTGCGATATCAAGTCTATCTATATACAAAAGGGAGAACTAAGAATAGAATACTTAAAAAAACAAGTTGTGACTTATTATATTTACCTTCCAGTCTAACAGTCTTCTGAACTAGTCAAATACTTTATCAATAAATCGTATAGAGCTTTGATGATTTTTTGTTTATACTGAAAACTCTTGAGACAGGAAATGCGTGCATATACAGGACACTACATACTAGGAGTAATGAATTAATAATATATTGAATAAAAATACGGAGTATAGTAATATATATATAACGTGAAGTGTACGTAATACCATGGATATGTACGGAGATACCAGACGGCACGAAAACGCTGTCAAACGATGACGACGACGACGACTGACAAGGTGTAGCCTGTCCCAAGTGGGATCATTGGACTTGGAAATGCAATTTTAAACTAACGGACTCAAACTACGTGTATGACGACAATTATTTAGTTCTAATGTGCTTCAAAGGCCCAGAAGAATGGAGGAAGTTAGTGGAATATTCCTTCTTTCTGAAGTGCTTCTTCTTTGGTTCCTGAACATAGTGATCCCATCCCTGACCCTGGGCAAACCTAATGGCAGCCTCCTTGGTGTCAAAATGCATGTTAGTACCTTGCATGTAGTCGGCGGATGATTGGTAACCAATTAAGTCGTTTTCCCATCTGTTTCCCTTGCCCAATACATCCCAGTTCAATTTCCAGTGGCTTCCGTTATGGTTACTAGATTGTGTGGCTGGCTTGGCCTCTTTGTAGATTCTGACAACTCTCTTTGTCGCCATTTCTTCTGGCGCTCCCGATACTAATTCCTTTGGTCTCTGTACATGGTCATATAATTCGGGCATCTTTTGTCTAGCACCACTGCTTAACGAGAACAAACGGGCGCTGTTCACATTCAAAGGTCTGGCTACTTGTCTGAATAACATTTTATGTCTATATGTATATGTTATTATATTCAATACAGTCAATCTATCGAATTAATATATCAATCTAGTATCGTCTAGTCTGTTGATAGTAACTAAAATTGATGAAATTCTGGTTGGCTAAAAAAATCCGAGAGCCGGGATTACCCGGAACAAAAACATTTGTGGAGTCACATGATCCCGATATGAAATATTTCATTTAGTACCCATAGGAATGTGGAATAGGTGTAAAAGTAGATACCGTGTTTTGCAGATGAGTACGTCCCAGTTGAAGCTATCGCTCAAGGATGTCATACCGACGCATCCAGAGCCATATCCGCCGCAATTAATATCGTTTGCGGATTATTTGTACCTGTTGAGCTTGCAGAAGAATCCCGTACTACCAAATCGAGCAGAGATCGCTAGATGCCATTTCTGTGCATATTTAGCAGCAGAAAAATACCAGCGGTCGTTGAAGCTACCAGAGCCATCTGTGAGGAAAATACCAGTGCAGCCCAAGCTAATTGAGAAGTTCTTGGACGATTTTAGGGTTACGTTGTTGAATCAGGAGAGATCGGCCAGTGGTAGTCCTACCAGTAGTCCTACAAAGAGACGGACACAGCGGACGCTGAATTTCACCACGCCTACGTCATCACCGTCGAAAATCACGAAGTTATCACCCATGAAGCACACCACCCCCAAGATCAGTTCTCCCTTGAAGAAGTTGCAGGCGTTGCGAGATCAGGAGCTCAAGCAGGCTGGCTCCGAATCGACACCCGCATCGCTGGACATCAACGATGAGGAATCGATATTTAACCAGAAAGAGACGTCAGAGGCGTCTGAATCGGTGCCCAACACTCCATCCACACCCACCACAAAGTACGTCAAGCGACAGATCACTATCGCCGACTTCATCTCGTTTGCCAATAATTTCTTCATTCCCGCGTCGATTACCCCCAAGATGGTCGAGTCGTTTGTCTCGCACAAGCACAAGTTCACCAAGAAAAACGAGTGGCTCCTAGCCTGTGGCATGATTAACGCCGCGTACGTGCGTATCAACCACCAGTTGCTCCAGAAAACCATCGGTGCCAAATCCCAATTCCAGAACCAGCTCTTCCAGTACCAAAAGGGTGGTTTAATGCGGTGGAACATGCTCTTGTGGTGCAATATAATCGAAGACGCCATCAAGGACGAACCATGGATATGGGAGATAGAACAGAACTATATATTTGGTAAGTCGCCGCTACACGAAGACATAGAGAAGCGAGAAGTTGATGCAAAATTAGGACCTGGCTGGGAATTATTCGAGCGTTTTGGCTCGATGGCCCACCCAAACGTCCAGTTTGATTCCGACCCCCAGAACCTCTACCATCGTACATGGACAAACAACATAATTTCACAATTGGAGAGTTAGATATATCTTAGTATTCATTGACAATATACACTAGTATACATTAGTATACACTAGATAGTGCTATAGTCTAGCCATTACCCGGCACTTCATTTTTTTGTAACACAAAATAGTTTTTTTTTCAAGCTGCATCTATAACTACTTTAGATAAGTATTTACATCTAACGTTGATTCCTCTTGCTATAGGATTCTTTTATAATAGATTAGAATTTGTATATATTGAAGAAGTTTGTTTGGACATTTCTTCATTTATTTTAGAGGTCAAGAATATTAATCGGTAACTGATAGAGCACGGTGATATTTACATATTTGCATTTATTTTTCAGCACAAAAGAGTTCATTACATTTAATAAATTTTGATAATATTATGCCTGATATTCCAACAAAGAGAAGATTATCTAATGGGTCTGTGATTGATACTACAAATAAGAGACAAATGCAGTCTTCTTTTGTTCCAGAAGTAGCACAAGAGCTGGATGGGTACCTTTCAGAAGACAGTTCAGATCAGCCAATATTTGACATGCCAGTGGCAGCGAACAGCAACCAGTGGCAAGAAACCATCACAAAGGTCGTTAAGTCTGTTGTTTCGATCCAGTTTACCCATGTGAGCAATTTCGATACTGAATCGTCCATAGTTAGTGAAGCTACTGGATTTGTCGTTGATGCCAAAAGAGGTTTGATTTTGACCAATAGACATGTGGTAGGACCAGGGCCATTTTGTGGTTACGTTGTGTTTGATAACCACGAGGAGGCAGTTGTGAAGCCAATCTATCGTGACCCGGTTCATGATTTCGGATTTTTGCAATTCGATTCCAAAAGCATCAAATATATGGATGTCACACAACTTGAATTAAAGCCCGATTTGGCTAAGGTCGGTACTGAAATAAGAGTCGTAGGAAATGATGCTGGTGAAAAGTTGTCTATTTTAGCCGGGTTCATTTCGAGATTAGATAGAAATGCTCCAGATTATGGCGCCTTGACATATAATGATTTTAACACTGAATATATTCAGGCTGCAGCTAGTGCATCTGGTGGCTCTTCAGGGTCGCCTGTTGTGAATGAAGATGGCCATGCCGTTGCTATACAGGCTGGTGGTTCTTCTGAAGCTTCTACTGATTTCTTTCTTCCTGTCTACAGACCTTTGAGAGCATTGCGTTGCATCCAAGAATCACAACCAATCACTAGAGGTGATATTCAAGTTGAATGGCTGTTGAAACCATTTGATGAATGTAGAAGATTAGGGTTAACTTCCGAAGCTGAACGTATTGCAAGAGAACGTTTCCCAGATAAGATTGGTTTATTGGTAGCAGAATTAGTTTTACCAGAAGGTCCAGCTGATGAATTAATTAAAGAAGGTGATACCTTAATTTCGATCAACGATGAACCAATTTCTACCTTTATCAAGGTTGACGAAATTTTGGACGAGAGCGTTGGCAAGGAATTAAAATTTGTTATTCAAAGAGGAGGCGAAGAAATAACCCAAACTATAAAAATCGGTGATTTGCATTCCATCACTCCTGATAGATACGTTGATGTTGCAGGTGCATCATTCAATGAAATGTCGTACCAAGTAGCTAGATGTTATTGCATCCCCGTCAAAGGTGTCTATATAAACGATGCATCTGGTTCATTTGAGTTCTCAACTTTTGAAAAAACAGGTTGGTTATTGGAAACAGTAGATGATAAGTCAACCCCAGACTTGGATACTTTTATTGAAGTGATGAAACAAATTCCAGATCGCCAAAAGGTTACCATAACTTATCGTCATGTATCCGATTTACATACTGAAAGCATTCAAGTAATCTATATTGAAAGACACTGGCAATCTACTTTCAGATTGGCTGTGAGAGATGATGATAGTGGTTTATGGAATTTCACTGATATTCAAGATAAACCATTACCACCATTAAAGCTCGAACCTCAGAATGCGAAATATATTAACATTCCATTTGAGAATGAAGAAAAACAAGGATGTGCCTCTTTGGTAAAATCATTTGTTCAGGTTAGAACCGTTGCTCCTGTTCCAATGGATTCTTACCCGTACCGTAAGGAAATAGGTTATGGGGTTGTTGTTGATTCTACAAATGGTTACGTATTAGTTTCTAGAAGATTCGTCCCCCATGACATGTGTGATATATTTGTCATTTTTGCTGAATCGGTAGATATCCCTGGTAAAGTTGTATTTTTGCATCCTAATCAGAATTATGCAATCATCAAATACGATCCTAAGCTCGTTTTAGCTGATGTACAAGCTCCAAAATTTAGTGACAAACCCTTGAAAAGAGGTGAAAAGTCGTTTTTTGTTGGTTACAATTACAACTTAAGACTTGTTACTGAGGATGTTAAAGTTAGTGGTATATCGTCACTTAATGTCCCTGCAGCTTCATTATCACCTCGTTATAGAGGAACTAATTTGGAATGTATTCTTTTAGATAGTAAGTTATGTCAAGAATGCGATTCTGGTGTTTTGGCGGATGAAGATGGTACCTTGCGTTCTTTCTGGTTAAGTTATTTAGGTGAAAGTAACTGTGATCAAACAACGGATAGAATGTATAGAATGGGTTTAGATGTCACTGACGTCTTAGAAGTAATTAACAAATTGAAGGATAATGAAATTTCTGTTGATTTGAGAATATTGGATGCCGAATTTTCTTCTATCACCATCTTACAAGGTAGAACTAGAGGTGTACCACAAAAGTGGATTACTGAATTTGAAAAGGTTTGCCATGATGAGTTAAAGTTCTTGTCTGTTGAAAGAGTTGCAGCTGCAAAGTTAAATCAAACACCTAATCCATTGAAGATCGGTGACATCTTGTTATCTGTCAACGGATCTATTGTTAAAACTATGAGAGATTTGAAGATCATGTATAACAAGCCAAGTTTAGATTTCAAGATTATCAGACTGAAGAAGGAAATGGACATCACCGTTCCTACTGTTGAGACAACAAGCTTGAATACGTCACACGTTGTTTTCTGGTGTGGTGCTATTTTACAAGCACCTCACCATGGTGTACGTCAATTAATGGAAAAGATTCCAAGTGAAGTTTATGTCACTCGTAAGAACTCGGGTGGTCCTGCTCACCAATATGGTATTGTTACGAATAGTTTTATCACTCACGTTAACGATAAAGAGACTAAAAACTTGGAATCATTCATGGATGCGATAACGGACATTGCCGACAATACCTATATTAAGTTAAGATTGGTATCTTTCGATAACGTTCCAGTTGCAATTTCTGTGAAGACCAACTATCATTACTTCCCAACTGCAGAATTGAAGAAGAACAAAGAAACTGGTGAATGGAAAGAAATCGAACACAAAGAAAAATAGCTTACTGGTAGTTAGTCTATAGCTTTAATAGTAGTATCTATTAATGAAAATCTGTAAATTATTTAATATATTACTATCTAAGTTTATATATACAAGCAAAATTAACCCAAGCAGTGAATATATTTTAGCATTTACCTTCTATAGTACATGGGCCAATAATATTATTTATTATGGAAGTATTCATTATAAAGAATTCTTTAATTTCTTCAAATGACCACCCTTTTCGGTAACAGGAACAAAAGAGTCTAAATGGCGAATAGAGTTAGCACTGAAACCACCGTTTCCGTGGTTTCTTCCAGCTTGTTTTCTCTTGAACCCATTTCCAGTTTTAATAAATCTCTTTGCGGCTGCTTTATGAGTTTTCATCTTGTTTCTGGTTTGAATTAAGGTGTTAATTGCTGGCTTCTTGCCAAATATTATTCTTGTAGCTGACTGAAATAAAGACCCATACATTTTTAAGTACAACTTCGAAGCTAACCTGTTTAAAATAGAAAGAAAACTGCCCTCCGATTGTAGTAGGTTGAATATTGATCGTTTCTTCATGAAAAAAGTGAAAAATGGTACACGCACTATACAGTACCATCCTTCAGTACTGATACACTATATAGGCATTATATATACTATATGCTTGATCTATTCTTCGTCGCTCGAAGAATAGTCACCTAGCCCCTGTAGTGTGTTGGATTTCGTGGTCGTAAGTTCGATTGTGGTAGTTGCATCAGGTCGTATTACTTCTGGTGTTGATTTATTACTAGACTTATCATTAGATCCAAGAACAGGCGATTCTATCAGCTCTTTGGAAGGCTCAATCGAATCCTCACTCTTCTTTGCTTTTTTCATCGCTTCTGAATTAGTCTCAAGCTTTCTTTTCTTTAAAATTATTGACGATTTGGTAGGTATTTGACCAGCAGACAAAGTTGAAGTAGTAGATAACGACTTCGAAATAGGCTTTTGTTGCCTTTTCTTCAAGTTTCTATATAAGTTCAACTTTTCAGCCTCTGCCCTAAGTCTCTGTTGTTCCTTTTCTCTTTCATTCTTCTTTAGTTCGTCATAAAATTTTGCAGACTTCTCATCTAATTTATATGAAGAATTTTGACTCTCCAATTGCTTTTGGTATTCTAGGTGCTTTTGTTCTGATATATAGATTAGTATTTCTGAATTTGACTTCCTTGTAAGGTTACAAATTACATACCTTTGCTTTCCTTTAATTGTTCATATAATGATTTCCTTTCTGGTTCTTCTTCGAGTATATGCTTTTCATTGGCTTCTTTTGCCTTTGCAAGCTGTGTTTCAAGCTCTGAAGCATTTAAGCTATTCTCACTAACAAAATCAGGCATAGATATATGCTGTAAAAAATGATAGTACTAATTTGTGAAAAATAAAATATCAACATCTTTCTAGTCAATATTTTCTGCTTTTGCGATAAAGGTTACATATAGACGCTACAATTTTTATACGAACAAAATTCTAAATTATTTTTCTATGACTAGCTAATTATATTGAGCAAAATAACGAGGTTCATCAAAAACATGATATCTGTGGCCTCTAATACCATCGCCTCTAAATAATTCGGGCATTCTTAAGTCCTCATCAATATCATTTTCATCAACGAAATTGTTACCATATAAGAAATCTGCGTCATTTTCTGATTTTTCGTCGTCACTTAATAACTTGAACTTTCCGATTTGCAATTCAGTATCAGTAATGGTAGACCTCGATATTCTCGCATATGCGACCTTCTTCAAATCTCTGAACAAAATGTATTCACACCATCTATCCCAATCAGTGCTGTCAATGTCATACATTCTTGACTTTTCACTTACATAAGTATTATAGTTACCTTCATGGGGATTTGTAACAAGGTAACTCAATAAAACAGCAGGTCTTGGGGAGCCACTCATTATTTCTTCTAGGGCCAAACTTTGTAATCTACGATCTTCTTCATCTTCCTCTTGGCCAGAATGGAAAACAAGAACATCCACCAATTCGCCGTAAATATCTAAGGTAGCATGAATAGCTGGAGCTAATTCACCAACAGGACTAGGTAATAAATGATGGGTTGAATTGATGATTGGGAATTTAGATAATAATGCAGCACCCCAGGTATGTTTATTCGGACCTGGGCCATAGTCGGCATACATTCCTAAATCTTCAGCTATAGTTTGAGTAAAGTCACGGTTACCACCGATCAAACGTTGTGTGTCACTTTCTAATAATCCAATTATATCGACTTCTGCTTCCTTTATTAAATCTCTCATTCTTATTTCACTAGACCACATGTCGTTATCTAAACCAAAATGAACACACCAAATGCCGGCAGTAAACGATTTTGAGGAGGCATTATAAGGTTCATAGCTTTCAGTTGGATATCTCTTGAATGTAATAGCAACTGACAACGCCAACAATATGGATAATATACTTAAAGCTTGTTTAAATAATCTCGTAGCAACAACCTTTGCACGAGTAATATGGATATTCTTGTTTCTCAAATTATAATTGTAAACACCACATAAAATCATAATAAAAGAAGCAGATAAAATTATATCAGTTCTTTCTCTCAATAATGGTCCGCCAGGAACAAATGCGTATGCAACAATCCAGATACTAGCCAAAGCGATTATAATTTCAAAAAAGAATGCAAGCGAAAATAAAACGGCTGGATTGTATCCAACAGTAGATTGCCAAATTATTGGTGATATGGAAGAAATGTAAACGGAATAGACACACGCACCAGCATAGCCAGTCCATCCTTCATATTTATATAAGACAAATGCACTAACACCACCAATAACTAAGTTGTAGAAATTACCACTCAACACATTAGCGGGCAATTTAATTGAAAATATAATACCTATAATTATAGCTCCGAAGTTGAAAAGGGCACCAGTTATTGGAGTTGGTCCAGCAATGGGGAAACCGCTCCAGGTCCATAATGCCAAAGTTGAAGAATCACTTAAATACGACTGTATTGAAAAATAGTATCCACCAAAACCTAAAGCCGCTAAGAAAATTGAACCCCCTGTTCTTTGAGAACTTACTTTGAATGTTGTTGAATGTAAAGATGGTGTAAAAAAAGCAGAAGCCAAACCAACAAAGATACCGACATTATTATAGCCACCATTTTCCTTGTGCATAATAGGCCAAATAGGATTGTTCGAATAAGATGCAAATTTCACGACTGACGTTGCTAAGAGACCGATAATAAATGCAACGGCATGTGCATTAAACTTTTTAGGTTGGTTTGATAATGACCAGGATTCACCAACGAAAGCAATAACGGCAAATGATGCACCAGCAGCAATAGTCAATAACCTCTGCGTAGGTTCTTCGATTTTGTAAGCACCAATGCCGAGCAACACTGCCAAAGATCTTGCAATGAACGGAAATCTACTGAAAAAATTTCTGATGAAAGGTATCACCAATAACAATGGTGCCACGAAGAACAAGACTATAACAGCCTCGTACCCTGAGATGCCCATGTGCCATAATGGAAAGTACCAAACACACAACAACAATGAGGTGACAACAGACCAGAACATAAACGCATTAGTACTACTGACAAGAAATTCAACAAACGTGAATTCATCGTTTTCTAACGCCGTCTTGCTGTCTGTTTTTGGTGCTGCAACTGATGCAGCCGCTGGTGCAACAGATTTCGATGTGGTGGTAGTAACAAACTCAATTCCGTCACCGTAGAGCACAATCTCCATTTCGGCAAAATCAATCACCGACCACACGTCAAACCCAACGTCCAACAAGATCAACGCCCACTCGAAATACGCATAGACCGAGTACGCACCCGGTCTCACATGGACCTTATGCTGGATAAACCAATACACCAATGGCACCAACATGGAAAAGAAAGCCAACGCAGTAGACGCCCTTCCTCTACGAACCTTCGACCCCTTAGGCGAAAGTTTCGTGATACACACCGTCCATGGGATCGTAAGCACAATATAAGCGATCATGAAAATGTCGTGCCAATCATGGTCATCTGTCGACGTAATGTAAACCCATCCCCCGCACGTAAACGTCCTTATCACCCCCGATACAAGTCCCACGTACGGAACCACCGAGTTCTTCTTGTACAATCTGATGAAGTTGAAGAGTAACAACAAGAACCGAGGCCCTGAAGTCACCGCTATCAAAATCTGGAAAATAGACCTCTCCGGATACCTATCACCAATAGTCGCCGACACACTAGGAAACCACTCATCGGGATACCCAAACGACGAATTCTCTACAATCTTATGATAATGTAACCAACATCCCACCACCAAAGCAGCTAGAAAAGCCGAATAGGCAAATGCCCCGTGAGCGTACGCTATCAAGCTCGCATTGAACCTCAAAATAACCGTTTTACCGCTTACCATACTCTCGTTTGTACGATTCTTGCTCATTGTCTTCGTACCACGCAATATAGCCTTCTAAACCTATACTTTCAGTTGCAAGACGTACTCCATTTCAACACTATGACAATAAGATGGCCTGAAATAATCACATGACTTATGTCCGCTTCGCTAACCAAAAAGTGAAAAATCGTGTCCTTACCACCTAACTGGTATAACCAGTTAAAATTCACCATTTATAATGAGAGATATGAAGTATCGATATATACAGATCAATACCAGAGGTAGTTATACGTCAAGATGAGTATGTATAGGCAGGAGACGCAGAAGGGGAAGCGATAGGAAGGATGAGAGAAATGTGGGAGGCAATTGGAGACCAAAACGAAGTACTAACACGATTGTAGGTTTAAGTGACTACGAGAATCATAAAAGGCCAGAATTGGTTTCGTTTGATGATATTGACTACGAAAAGTTCCCCGACGTGCAACAGGCCAGAAAGTCGATGATGAGAGAACAGTGGATCAGAACATACTCGTTGAGAGTTACCCACGAGGCATTGAGAAAGTGCAAGCAGTACCACGGTGAAGATGCGCAAAAGAACTGCAGACCTTTAGTGTTGAAGTACATGAAGATGCTTGAATCATACCCATTACAAGGCTACTTGGGCTACCAGAAGAACGATCCATCCCAATAGACGTCGCTGCTTGTGCGGGCGATGGCTACTATGCATACTTAACCATACATTCATTAAAGATTCATCGTTTTTTTTCACCGGCGACACTGCCTTCGTGAGGCCCCGATCCACGTCGGACACTCGTCGTACCTCATGCTGGCACATCCGTAGACGGTTATACGCCATTTCTACGTGCTGGACGGTTTTTTCTACTATTTCATACAACTCGGGGCCACCACTCCGGTTATAACGCTCATATACGGCGTTTCTTCTACATACATTTGTTTATTAATACTACATTTACCATATCAGCTCTGTTATCCCCCTATTCGACCCCTGTTTGTAGTCTGTATGGGTTCCCATTACCACCCAGTTCAGTCCTTATAATGTTGTGGGAGGAAAAAACTGGTCGTGTTTTTACCATATTCCTCAACCAATGAAATGTTTTCAGCGGCCTATAGTCGAATTCCGATTTTGCTCGAACTAGTTAGGTGTTTAGGTTGATTTTAATAAGCTGTTTAGTATACTTAAAGTTTATTTAATCTGATAATTGGAATATGTTTCGTTTAGGTGCCAATCAAGTTGCCCGTACTGCCGGTGCAAGGTATGTAGTGAGTTAGATAGCGGTGACGACTCAAGGATACAGACGAACTGAAAAATGATTATGTCCAGAGTTGAAGAATTCGATAAACGTGAATTGACAAGTGATGGTGGAAGATAGAGTAACGGGAATGGGGGAACAATGTTAGAACAAGCGTTTGGAGGTTTACAATTGGAAAAAAGGGGGATATTTCAAGGAAGGATACGTCCAGTTTTTGTCGGATGTCCTAGGAGAACAAGAGTCACAATAAATATAATACACACCCACGAAGGAATCAATTGAATTAATACTAACTATATTTAGAAATTATGCTACTTTGCGTGAAATTGAAATGCGTCTTAAGTCTATTAAGAACATTGAAAAGATCACCAAGACCATGAAGATTGTTGCTTCTACCCGTTTAAACAAGGCTCAAAGAGCTATGACTGCTTCCAGAGTTTTCAACAAGTCCGATTCTGAATTCTACAAGAACGCCGAACCAGAAGCCAGCGAAGCCGAAAAGACTTTGTTAGTTGTTGTTTCTTCCGATAAGGGGTTATGTGGTTCTATCCACACGCAAGTCGCTAAGGCTGCTAGAAAGAGACTCGAAGCTTTAGGCGGTGCAGTTGATGTTGTTACCGTTGGTGAAAAGGTTAAGGTCCAATTAATGAGAACCCACAGTGAAAAAATGAAATTGACTTTCAGTGGTACCGGTAAGGAAGCACCAAACTTCCACGAAGTTGCTTTAATTGCTGATGAAATCCACAAGTTAGGTAAATACGAAAACACCGAAATTCTCTACAACAAGTACGTTAGTGGTGTTTCTTTCGAACCATCTGAATTTTCTGTTTTCGCTTCTGAAGCCATCGAAAAGGCCCCAGGTTTATCCAAGTATGAATTAGAAGGTGAAGGTGTATCTGACACCTTGGCTGAGTTCTCTTTAGCTAACTCTCTTTTAACTGCTATGGCTGAAGGTTACGCTTCTGAAATTTCTGCCAGAAGAAACGCTATGGATAACGCTTCTAAGAATGCTGGTGATATGATCGACTCTTACTCTATCTTATATAACAGAACCAGACAAGCTGTTATTACTAATGAATTGGTCGATATCATTACTGGTGCCTCTTCATTAGAATAGGTTTGTCCTCTCTTCATGTTTATTTTTATTTCCATTATTAATTAGAAGTTTACTCATCAAAACAAAAGAAACAATAAACGTCTTATGATTTATTAAATTAATCTGTATTTTTTTGTATAAATAATATTACAAAGCTCCTTATATATATAATATCTATCAATCGACTTTAATAGAGCCATAAATCTTTTTGATAAACAATAATCCCGTCAATGTACCAGCTGATCCGCATGCAACCCCGATCAAACAACTAGTTAATGCCATATACGAAAAATATAATAATGCACTAACAAAGTCGTTCACATTCAAGTAACATACGAAATAGTATATTGAATAAGCAAGAATGTACCACCCTATACTAGATCCAACATTGAAACATAGCCACTGCCAGTTAGGGTTATTATAAACAGCAATAGAAAGATATGTTGCAATAATGGTGGATTCTGCAATTATGACAATCAATATGATAGCTGTCAATAATAAAAATCCGTACATGTAATAAAAGGTGGTTTTCTCTAACCAGACAGAATTAAAAATAAATAATAATTCAACATAGACAATACCAAATGGAATTAAGCCAAAGATTAATACACTAAAGACTGGATTTAACAACCATGAAGTCTTTTTCTTAGCTCTGAGATTCTTATCGTCGTTTTCTCTCTTATCTCCACTGTTGGTTAAGAGGAACGACTTATTATCAAACTTATGCTTATTGCCATAATAACCACCAATAATACCTAATGGAAGTTCAATAATGAAGAAAACTGACAACAACACAATAATAGTTCCAAATGGTAATGCAGTTGAGGCATGTTTTGCCCATACAAAAAAGTTCAAAAACAACACAATGGATAAAATCAAACTAGGTAAAAATCCACTGAATAAAATTGAAGATATGAATGTTTTTGATTTGCTATACTCGGAATTCAAATAATCATTATTGAATATTTTATGTAAGATTATCCCACAGAAAGATGGGATAATCCCTGAAACAACAAAGAAAGTTAAAGATATCGAAAAAAATGCTCCCTGATGATTATTGAAGAATTTGTTCGAAGATAAAGAGAATCCCATACTAAACTTCGAATTAATAACAAATATCACAATAACACCAATTGTTGCGATAATTAACTGAATCCCACTAGCAACTAAAACCGAAAGAAACAACGGAAAATTAGGTCTCTTAGTGATGTCGTTAGATAAACTCTTCCATGAAGAATTCATGGCAGCATCATAATCATTAGTTGGTAAGCTTGGTGAATTGGCGTGAATATCGGATTTCAAAACTCTCAACAAAACCACAGCCACAATTAATGATACTAAAAACAATAATACCATTGAATTGATCAAAGAAAACCAATGAATCTGATTACTTGAAGACGTCTCATTTTCATAGTATAAATCCCAGCGTGAATTATAATCTATAGTATTATCTTCACGCCAATACACCGAATAGGTGTAGGGAATAACGGTTTTTTGCGGCATAATTTGCTGATTAGAATCCCTTTCAAATGTAATAGCAAAATTATCATAGTTCTTAGATGACCCAGGACATTCTTCATTACTCACACTCTTAGGATAGACTTCGAAGCCAACAATGGAATTTAATTGCGGGTTCGTTGGATCCCTATGATATCTAATGACTATCATAACATGATTGTAGATATAGCTGATCTTATCTTTGGTGAATCCTAAAGGAAACCCAGCTGCATAATATTTGTTATTACGATTTCCGGAGACAAATGTAGTTGCACCAGGCAATCCGTCGACCAACCAGTGAACCACGTATCCATTTTTAATCAAAGTATCTGCTTTAAGCATACCAGATTCTTTAGATATCAAATCACATAGTCTCATACACGACACATCAACCCCAAATTTCAAATCGTACTGACTTTTCCATAGTCTATCACCTCTTAAAATCTCTCCCAAAGATAAATGGACAGGCTTCTCTGGGGGGCATACAAAAGGCAAATCTCTATAACTGTAAGGCAACTGTGTATTGTCTGATTCTACCTTATTAACAATCAAATCCACCTGATCGCCCTGTCGATAGTATGTCGGTGAAAATCCCAAATCGATAGCACATACGTAATGTATACATAGCAATAAGACAAATGGAATACAAATATACCTCATATTTTAATCAATAATTCAAAATTCAATTTTCACTAATGTATAAATATTTCCTGGCCTGTCACTCCTATGTGGTACTATGGATGCCCTAAATAATGACTGTACCCTTTAAATATCAAATAAAAATATTTGTTCTTTAAAGATTCTATTTTTTGTTTACGATGCAGAATCGAGATCAACACACAGCTACAAAATTGCGAAAAAATTATTTACTAATTATATTATACACTTTGAATAGTCTATTTATCCTTCAAGGATTCCATTGCCTCGCGAATTAAATAATTTCCTTTTGGATCCAAATTTAACGCAATGGTAAACTCTTTTATGGCCTGAAATTTATCGTTTTGAATATTGTACAATTGTCCCAACAAGAAATGGACAGAAGCTTCATCAGGAGCCAAATCTTTTAAAACCTTGAAATAATGAAGAGCCTGTTGGAACTGTTGCATCGAGAAAAGTAATTGCGCCTTTTTAAATATTGGTAATGGATTTAATGGCTGAAGTTTATTTGCCAATTCATATTGTCTTAAGGCCAAGTTATTCTTACCTACTTTCTCAAGAACCATTCCGACGCAACATATCAAGATTACATTGATAGGATTGATTGAAACAGCTTTGCGGAAATGATAGTCTGCCTTCTGGTAGTCACCAAGGTTGATATAAACCATTCCAATACCGTATAATGCATTGTAGTGTCTCGAATCGATTAGTAAACTGATACGGAAATTTTCTAAGGCCATCTCGTAGTTATCGTTACCAAAGTATTCATGGCCCTTCAATGTGTACGCATAAATGAAGTTTTCATCAAATTTAATAGATTTGTTAAAACACTTTATAGCTTCGTCGGGTTCTCTAGTCAAGGAAAACAAATTACCAACTGTACACCAAGTTATTGGAGATTGAGGGTCTAAATCATGCAATTCATTAGCGAGATAAGTCAATTCGACTTTTTTATGCAAATGCCACAACAAAGTAGAATAGTATTCCATGTCTTCAAGTCTTGTTCTATCTAATTTCCTTAATTTAACAAAGAAGTACTCCGATTGTTTATAATTTACAATTTCATAATGCAATCTTCCCAACTTACTCAATACCCAGGGGGTTTCCTTCTCCTTCTGGGGCAATGACTCAAGAATCCTGATAGCTTTGTAACAGTCATATTTACACATACTTTTGAAACCCTTAGAAAATACTATGTAAAGTTCTAACAAATAATTATCGCCTAATTCAATTTCTTTATTAGCCATAATACTCAATGGTGCTTGGTGACGCTCATTACTGGTATGAGTGTTGGCAGAAAAAGTATTAGGACTATTTCTTTTCAAGCTACCACGCGCAGCTGTTCGCTTGTTAAGATTATTAGTATTTATGTTAGCTGGTGCATTATTATCTGTGGGCTTATTGTTATTAGGTTGGGAAATCAATCTAGAAGTTATCTTAGAATAGGTGCTTTCCCGTTTACTTTTTCTTGAATTCGGATCTATACTTAATGAACTGGTTGTGTCTATTGGAAAACTTGGCTTGGTAAATTCGAATCGATTAGTTAATGGTTCATTATTTCCGGCTTTCCTTAAAGGTGCATCTGGTACACTCGGTACTGTCACTCTGGGAGTAGATATCAGGTTACTGAAACTATCGTCTGCTTGTAAATTTGAATTTGGTTTATTACCATTGATATTATTAGGATTTGCATTCGTATTATTGTTATTAGTCTCATTAGTCAGCGTAGTAGCAGAAAACGGATTGGTTATATTATTCCCACTCATATCATTTAATATTTTAAGGTTATCCTTTTCTTTAATTTGTGATTGATATTCACTATTGAAAACCAGGTTTGACTTGTAGATTGCCTTGACCTTGACATTGACACCTAACTTGCATAACTCCTGGAATGCTTCATAGTCAAACTGATTATACTTTAAAGCTTCTCCATAATTAAGAGCACTATTCTTAGTATCACCCATTCCCTTATACAAATCCCCTAATAGGCGATAAATGGTAGACAGATCAGGAAGAATTGATCGAGCATTTTCATAGTTGTATCTCGATTGGGGCGTCGTAAAATACGCTGGATTGAATTTATCATCCTGATAGAATGAAGATGTTTCATTATAAAGATAACTTATCTTAAGCAACTGAAAAATTCCTTCCTTGTACTTTTTCAATTTCAAACACAGTTTCGCATACATGAAGCTGCAACCCAAATGGTCCGATAAATTGCTGGATTTGTTATAGCATGATTTATATCTTTCTCTTCTAAACAATGTAAGGCAATATAGGTATACAGAATCTAGATTTTCAGGATCATCAGCTAACAATCTTTCACAAGCAAACTCTGCATTCGAATAGTTGAAGTGATCTAATGAATGAATTATGATCGACCTTAGATGCTGTTGAATGTAGGACTGATCCGGATGTATCTGCATAACTAAATATCTTCAACACTCTATTTATATTACCCACGATATGGAAGTACAACGTCAATTATTAAAGGTGTCTCTAACTAATAAAGCTATATTTGTGTTGACTATATTTTGTTACAAATAAAAACAATTTATGGGGATTTCGAATCTTCACTCACGTGAGGAATGCTTGATCTGCTAAACAAAAGTAGTATACATTAAAGACTATATATGTTACAATATTAATTTTATCACAGATTAATGATTAGAATATTAAATAAAAATTATTAAAGAATAATATTAAGGAAAAAAATCATGGGAGCCAATAGACATAAAAAATCATTCAAACAAAACCTTCATTTCTTAGGTTTAATAACAAACGTATGATTACCCGAACCATCATTGCTATATGCCAACATTTTTTCTGAATTGTTTCTCTTCTTTGATGAGCCACTTATAATTCTACCATTGCTATATGGATGCTTAGGAGTGATTTCTGAATTGCTGGATTGGGAATCATTGTAATAGTCTAAATTAGGTCTCAGGTTCAGGTTCAGGCTCAGTTTTGGGGTACCAGAAGAAGATCCAGTATTACCACTATTAGTCAGCTTAGGCGAAAACACTCCTGAAGCTAACAAATAAGGGGAAGCAAATCCAGGTTGTGATATTTGAGGAGTGGAAGGTCCTTTGTAGTTCTTAGCTGAGGTATCAACAGTTAATTTTGGAGCTGAGTTGTGTGCAGAAGACAAAGTAGATTCATCAAGCGAATCGATCATAGGAGAATTCTCGCCAGAAGTATTACTGAATTCATTCACAAATTGGGAGTAATAGCTATCCAGCAGTTCATTGTTCTGCGCATCTCTAACGTACCCCTTCTCTCTCAATTCTTCATCCTTTAATTTTGTTTCTTCTCTAGCTTTAGCAAGTAACTCTTGAGCCTTATTCAATGTAACAGTAGGGGTGGAACATGAACTTACAACTGGTACTGTATCATCAATGTCAATAGTAGAAGTCATTAAGGCCTTGAGCCAACCTCTCATCTCTTCCTGAGAATCAACTGCAAAATAATGAGTCTTTGGTTGAGTGAAGGTTAAACCCTTCCTAAAACCAGGGGCTGGTGGCACCAACTTAAAACAATATCTACCAAATCCAGTGGATGATGCATATAGCGCAATATATTTATCATTGGCAACTGCATTCTCGTTATCAGTGCTGACAGGTAAAACTTTATGTGCAGTGATATCAATCAAACCTCTTTCACGCTTATCACGCAACGATGTAAAGTACAGTAACCGCGTGCCATGAAGAGTGAAGTATCTTGATCTCCAACCTAAGGTACTACCAGATTTTTTTGCCATCCAACCACTAAAAGTAGCTGTTTTAATAGCCTCATCGGGGGTAATTTCTCTAATTCCTTCAGTAAATGCGGAAGTTTTCAGTTTTTTCAGATTCTTTAAATTACGGAAGTTCTGGGTAGACGCTGTTCTCAATGTCTTAAAACGCGATACTTGGTTCGTTTCCGACGCTGATCTCTTTTCTTCAAGCTCTTTCTTAGGTTTTTCATCAAGATTATAAGTCATCGATCTCAGCTTTTTTGGAGACAAATTAACATGATCAATATCCACGAAGTGTTTATTAGGGGATAAGCTGAAATATTCACTCTCTCTCTTTGATTTCGGTGTCACATCAACGTTACTGAACATAGATTTCGTAGGTGACTGAATCATAGACTTTCTCTTGTCCTTCTTTGGAGTTTCATCCTTGTAAAGGTTCTTCGAGCTTAACTTGTCTCCTTCATTACCAGCCTTATTAAACAGGAATAACGAAGAATTCCTTCTGTGGCCTGAAATATAAGACGAGTTTCTGCGATGATTTTTTGTTGACGTTGCTGAAGCATTTCTATTGTGGCTGTTGACTGATTGTTCATAAATCGATGACGATGGTCTACTAGTTCCTGAAATGCCTAAGCCGGAACTTGATGCATTCGTACGTGTCTGATATAAGCCTCCTTGTTCTGCTGGCGAATTTTGCAAATCAGGGTTTCCACCAAATTTATAGCTTTGATTCAAAGGACTAGCGCTTGGTGGTTCTGGTGCCTTTCTAGGTGACATGAACGATAAATCACTTCTACGTTTAGCGATCGGAGATGTAGTATCTCCAAATGCACTTGGAATATTTTCCATGGATTGTGACCTCTTTCTTTCGTGTCCTCTTTGCAAATCCCGGGTATTGTCTCTCTTCGATGGGGTTGAAGATACTAAATTAGCTGAGGGCATTAGTTGAGTTTGAGACTTACTATAAGTTGTGTTGTTGGTATCTTCATCAGAGTTATTAGGAAACGAATGTAATTTGTAGGGAGAGGAATGTTTAGAATCTGTAGGGCTGGCAATATCTTCCGAATCTGATAAATCTTGAATAATGGAATTCTTGTTGTTATCCCTCTTATGGTCTGATTTAGCATTCGAATTGCCGCCATTTTTGGCTTTCGCCGATAATTGCTTCAATTTTTCAATTTCTTTATAGACTTCAAACCTAGTTCCAAAGGAGTCAATATCTAACTCTTTCAAGTAAGTTAAATCTAATTCGAACAAAATTGCCCCTGTTATCTTATGTCTAGCAAATTTGCCGGCAACATCCATATCAAATCCCAATATTATAGCAAAATAAGACGAAACCTGTTTCGGTGTCCATGTCTCAGCCTCCGCTGGGTCTAAATTCTCTGTTAATGAATCTCTTGATATTTTACGCAGATGGTGATTTGCTGACTGATTTGGGGTGCTTGTATTACTGGTATTCTGTTCGTAGAGATTTGCACTAGTACCCTTAGGCCCAGATGGAGCAGAAATACCGCCATCCGATTCAGTACGGAGTTCTTGCAAAGCCTTATCGATGTCACTCATGGTCTTATGCACAGACGACTTGCCGGTCTTTGGTTCGTGGCTAAGATCAAGTGCTTTTTCATTGACATCGTCATAATTATCCTTGAAATTACTACGTAATCCACTAGTAGAACTCTTGTTAAGACCAATATCCGCGTCTTGTTCCACTTGACAGTCCAATTCTGCTTTACCGTTAGTCCCGATACTATCTTTACCACCAAGACTATCTTCACCTTTGCTATCATTAGTGGAGTCATTTCCACTCATAAGAGTCATATTCTGCATCGAGTCTGCAATCTTACTCAATGTGGTGGTGTTTGGCGAATTGTTCTTACTTCCCTTCATCACTCGCCTCGACCGCGACCTCAATAATGGATGTTCTGGCCTCTGGCTTTGCAATATCTGCGTGAATCCCTTAGGATATAACCCTACTTCTTCTGTCAACAAGTTTTTTCCCATATACCATCCATCGTTGTACTCGCTATCGTCTGCCAACACCTCCACCTTATCACCAATCTTCAAGCTCAACTCATCGCCTAATCTCGCGTTAAACTGCTTTATACACAAGTAAACTGACCCAGTAATCGTTTGGTCCTCACTTTGGTCCATACTGCTCATTTTCTCTCTTGTATGAATTTATTGTGTTATCGCTATCGTTCGTGTCGTATTACTTATTGCCGTGTTTCAAATCTCGGTTTTCTAGATAATTCAACCTCTATTACACTCTATGTGTTCTTTTAAGCAAACTATCCTATGCGTGAGTCTTTCTTGCCAGTATATTAAATCTATTCCTTGCTAGCCGCCGTCGTTGTAACTTGTTTTTATTTCATGCTGGTATGAATTCTAGGTCTTTTTTTGTAATGACGCATGTCGCGCATGTCGCATGCTGAAGCAAAATGTCGCGCATCTAACGGCTCTTTGTGTCATGTGATATTTGACGCTATTACGAAATATTTGATACTAGAGGGTCCAGAACATCAAATAGGCCTTGAAGGACGAGATAAATGCTTATACGAGTTAATTCTACCAAAATCGGGTCTGAATCTTCCTTACTTGACACACAGGTATTGATACAGGTTTGCAACCTCCATGATGACTTATGCGGTTATTGAGACAGTATTAGATGAAGGAAGTAGGATACAGCACGAAGAAGGCTGGTATGGGTTGTGTGCAGTACCAATATGACTATTAGATAATAGAATAAGTAGCAGAATATAATGATTTTCAGCATCGATAGTTCAGTTTTAGGATTGTTGCTAGTTAGATATCTAAATGCCTCCTCAGTCAACTCCTGAGACATACGAAACTACATCTGGAAGTGACAGTAGTGAGAATAGCCATATCAGCGAGGAATACGCAACGCGATTGAATACGATTAACCTCCTATCGACTTTAGTACTTCGGCGAGAGGAGGAAATGGAGAGAAGAAACGATCCACGGACAGCAGATAGAGGCGATAGTGGTGGGAGAGGGGCTCTCGGACATCCCAATAGATATAGTTCGGTATATGGGAACGAATTGAATATCAGCAACCAAACTATACCCATACAGATAAGAAACATCGACCGAGACCTGATGGGGATGCATAATGAAAATAACGACCTTTTTGATGAAGAATTTGATGACGATTACGAGGAAGATATGGATGATAACGTGGAGGATAGTTTTGATGAGCGGTTCGACGACTATGATGATGATAGCGACGACGGTGGGGAACTGGAGCCTGAGAATTTGCGTTCAGATATCCAATCGAACGAAAGATTGTTACTTTCAAGTGCTCGGCAAAACCACACCAATACTAATACGCTTATATCATCCAATAATGATGCGATTCCGCTAAGACGGCAAAATGCGATAAGAGTTAGATCGTGGTTGCACGATGACGAAAGGGCGCCTTCACCGGGACCTGCGAATACTAAGGCTGGGAAATCGTGGCTGAAGGAACTAAATGATTTGCATTTTGAATTATTCCATACCCAGAATTTCTTTAAGTACTTAAAGGTATATCCTGGTAGATCACCGATATTCAATAGCCATTCGAACCATGCGGCGTCATCAATTCGTTCTGAATTACCTGATGATTTGATAGGAAATTTAGATTCTATTATGGATTTATTTTTGCAGAAAAGAGTATCAGGTAAGCTTTGGTCTGACCAAGAGAAGAGCCATACACTGCACGATAAAATACTGTTACATAAAAGAAAGAATGATTTCGATGAAATGCCTGCACCCATGAAAAAGAAAAAGAAACTAGCATCAGGTAATGATTTAAATCCTAGTAATTTCGTACCATCTTCGAATAGACCCCAAATAAGAACCAAAGCAAAAACGAAAACAAAGGCTAAATTGAATAATTTGACGTACGCACAAAAGCATAGTATCATGGATGTTACATACAGTTCATTCTTGACCTCGGGTTCCAGCTTCACCTTAAATTATTCGTTTTTCAATGTGGGTTTTCCGTTGGATTTGGTATTTTCAGCCGTAGATTATAAGAACAAAGTATTACAAGGGATTTTCTCGATTACTCCAATTACTCGTGAAGATAACTATCTAGATGAGTTTGCTCAACAAACCTCGCAGATCAATAGTTATCAAGAGTTTTTCTTAGGAATAAATCCAGAAACGCTGAGTGGGCCTCGTGATAAGTTAATTATGAAACAATTGAAAATCCTAAAAAGTTTAGATAGTGAAATTGTACGGGTTAGAACCGAAAATGGTAGAGTCGGTCCCAAATTTAGATCCAAGCTGATCAAGCCATTTACAATTCCTGTCGCTGGAAAAATCATTGATTTTAAAAACAATGATCTACGTTTCCTCACGAAAATAAGAGATAAGAATCATTTACCTATGAGGTGCTTACACTTAGCAAGAACTAAGTCAAATAGAGTGAGATTACAGCTATTAGAGTGGATGAAAATACAACCCTTTGCTCAATTTGAAGAATCATTTTTCCTTGAGCAGTTGAATAGAGCTAATATTAACTTACAAGATTTTAAAAGCCAAAGCGCAAGCGTTCAAAAGGAGACTATAGATTTGGCAAGAGGTCTTCGCGATAGCATGTATGACTTGACAAAATTCTTTGGCTTCATAAGAAGCAGTGACATTCCTATACCCCTTATAGAAAATGAAAGATTCAAGAGGAGAATGTCATATACGGATTATAAAAAGACTTACTTTCTTCAGGAGTGGGAGAAAAAACTCACGGATAGGTTGGTTAAATTCGTCACTTGCCAAGAGCATTGTCTTCTTAATATCCAATTGAATTATATCCTATTCACCTTAACTATTGACATCTGTCAATTCCTAAACAACCTTATTGAATATAAACTCAATTTTGTTCCTGACGAACGGAAAAGTAAATATCAGAAACAGCTCAAAAAGACTCGTCATTATAAATTAACGGATTCAAAGAAGTCTATATTGCTTTGTTCCTTAGACAGGAAAACCGGTCGGATTGAAATTCAAAACACCAGAGCATTACTCGATTATAAAAATGTTTACCAACTTGAGAAGCATGCAAATCCAAGGTCTAGTAGTGCTGATCAAGATGATGGTGCACTCTTTCATCGTTTTTTCAACGGCTTGCTCAATGAATCACCCCCTCCTGACGGATCTCTTACGGATCCTGATTTACTATCTGACGAAAGTGATGAAGAAGTGCAATGGGAGGACCCTTATCATGAAGCATCTTTGGACACTGTCTTGAGAGGACATTATAAAAAGACTAACAATGGTAATGTTTCGTTCGGCGGTGGTAATCTGAGCTACAGTGTCGTTTAAAGAATATAGTTGACATTACATATCTGAACTTAATCAATTGTTATCTATTTACATAGTTTATTATTCTTTATTATTCACATGAATTGAATTTTTACCAAATTCCCCATCCTCCTTTACCTTGTCTTCTATCTGCTACCTTTTTGTTGAAGAAGTCCTTCTTACATTCCTTATATGCGTCAAAAAAGTCTTGACATACCGTCTTATCCTCTTGGTTTCTCAACATACAATTAATTGACGCTTGTCTACTTTCCTCGCATGGATCATAATACTTGGATGGCTCTTTCATAGACCATCTGTACTTGTGACGATGGTTGACTGGATTATCAGGATAAAATTTGTAATTTTCAACACCACCTTTCGTAAAATCAACTTTTTCTTTATCTTTTATAACTTCATCGGTGATTAAAGGACTTCTCTCCTTTTTGCTAGTTTCGTTTTGATTTTCTTGGTTTATCTGGCCCTCGTCCGACATTATAACGAATACACCCACAAGATCCAGTTGTTAAAGTGCCATATATATATAAGTTTTTGATATTGAGACCTCAGATAATATGCAGGATAAATTATTTATTGACGGGCTTCATAACCAGATAGATATCAAAAAAAAATTCAATCGTCTTGATGCTCTTGTAAGCATATAGTTGCAAGTCAGACACAAGCATGAGTCAGCCTATACAGTATTTAGATGATAGTGAAAATATTCCCTGTCAGCGTTGCAAAACAGAAACTGCAATATTGATCTCTAGAAAAGAGAAATTTTGCAAAGATTGCTTCATAAGATTCATTAGAGGGAAACAAAGAAAGCAAATGCAAGATGAAAAATATAAGGTGAAATATGGTAAAAATGGAGAAAACTCGCCAGTACAAAAGGTTTTGTTGACTTTGTCGTGTGGAGTTTCGTCACTTGTATTAGTGGATGTAATGACGTCGCTTTTAACGGAACAATTCGACATGCATAAAGGCAAGCAAGGATTCGAGTTAGTATTGTTAAACATAAACGAATATGAACTCAAGGCGTTGAACAGAAACGTTAAGGATGTGCTTGATCAATTGGTGCAACGTTTCAAGCCAATTAATATCACATATAAAATCCTCAGTTTAGAGTCGTATGTACTTGACCAATCTCTTTTGGAAAAAATTGTTTTGAATGGAGACTTTACAGCGTATTCACAATCTATTCGTCATGACAGGGACTATACCTTATCGGAAGTGTTAGATTTGTGCCCGAATAAATCGTCGTTGGAAGACTTATTGACCATCATATATGATGAGTTGATCTTACGCACAGCATACTTGGAATCGTGCGAAACTATTCTATACGGACATAGTATGACTAGAATCGCTAATGAAATTATAGCACTTACTGTCAAGGGAAGAGGGTCGTCAATATATCAAACGGTGTCAGATCATTCGGTTAATTTCCGTAACAAGGATTATAAGATAATGTTTCCATTAAGAGATGTTCTATTCGCAGAGATATTGGCCTATAGCAAATTGTCAGGATTAGATACGTTCGTTGTTGAGTCCACCAGGCCGGTATCCAAAATTACCAAGAATATGACTATTAGAGACCTTACAACAAACTATTTTAATCAGTTGGATGCAACAGGGTACGCATCTACCGCATCTACGGTTGTTAAAACTGGTGATAAATTAGGAGCTCCCAAATTCGAAGAGGACTCGAGTATATGTCAGGTTTGTGGAACAGAAATTCATCAGGACCCTAAGGAATGGTTGAGACGTATCACTGTTAATAAAGCGGCTCCATTAGAGACTGAAGAAGAAAAGGATTACGCAGAACAATATAAGAAAGCATCCAGCCTCATTGAAGAGTCTAGCAGCACTCAACGCAAAACACCCATAAGTATATGCTATGGTTGTACTGTAACTATTAGTGGTATTAAGAATGAAAGTGGATTTATTTGGCCCATAAAGTATCCCGCAAATAACGAAGAAAGAGAAATACTCAATGAATACATTTTAACCGATGATGAAGACGATGAATAGTCTTGTATATAGTTCGATATAATAATTGCATGGTGGTTTATAGAGTATTCAATTCATCCTTCGGCTGCGAAAAAATAAACTTTACAAACTAAAGAAATATTGTAGAGTATGAAAGGTTAACTTAATCATTCCAGTTTATGGCATTATCAAAATGGGCCTTTGTCGGATATTTTAAATGAAACGACTCGATATTTTTAATTAACCAAGCTTTGTTATTTTATTAAATTCTTACAAAATTTCGTCAAATTCTAGAATATATTTAAATGAAACCATTACTTCTCAGAAAAAAACTGATACTCTATTCGACAATATAGGCTAAATAAACAACATAAGTAGGTATTTCTGTAAGAATTGTCTTCAGCTCATGTCACCATTGATGTTGGCTGCAACTGTCAAATCTTGATGAAGGAGCAAACAGGAAAGAATTTGAATTCTCTTCAAATTTAAAAATGAAAAAGATGAACGACTAATATGGCATAATAAACAGGTTTCACAGAATGTCTAATTATGGTAATTTTCAGCCTATGTATCGAGCGAAGCTAGCATATTGTCATTTTTTGCAATGAAGATAATCAGTGTTGCCCTGTGCGCATAGTAAAAATCCAAACACAAATAAATAGATCAAGTTGTACGCTACATTAGGGATTGACTATAGAAAAATACTTAATAATGTATTCCCCTACGCTATTTTCAGATAGCCTCTATAAACTATGGAGACATGATGATGATGGTATAGATTCGTCTGATTTCCATAAAAGGAGTTTTAATATGCATAACGCCAACAATCCAAATTCTAATGGTGCAACTACTACTACTACTAATAACGTAACACAAGAGCAATTGGAAGACCAAAGAAGACATGTTCGACTGTTATTTGCTCCACCATTACTGGCGTATTCGGCGGAATATCCAGGGGCCAGTTTATCACAGTTGGAGTATACCATAAGCAATCAAAGTGGAAATAAGCAGGATTTACCCTTATTGACACCATTAATCCAAAGGAAACTAGATAGATTACAACAGATACGAAACATAGGATACACCAGCATAATACCTGCAGGCGTTGGGAAAACAATGGAGCAGATTGATTTTGAAGAAGCAAGACACTTCAATATGAGTGAACAGCAAGACGAGTCGTATATCCCAACAGCCGAGAATGGCGATGTGCCAGACAGCTCTATCAATGGAGTGCCTAATCAAAGCATTAATGAAGAAGAGGAACCTGAGGTAGACCTAGACGCAAATATTCCGAATGCGGATGATGTTACTAATGATGACGACGACTTTGAAGACGATGAATTTGGAGAAGTACAAGAAGAACAGGATGAAATTGATTTAGATGACCACAGTTTAAATGAAGATGAAGGGTTCATGGCAGAAGAAGTTGAGTACCAAGACGACCATAGTATAGTGACGGACCATATACCGAATATGTTGATAAATACTGGAACGACAGCTACGACAGCTAATACCAACTTGAACTCTGGTAGGAGTATCGCTACAAACCCCACCAGTATAAACAGCACAAGTCCAATAAGCATAGTAAATCCCAATTCGAGCACTTTATATTCTACGGGCCAAGGATATAGGGATGAAAGCGATGAAAATAATCAGAATGATCAGTCTGACTTAGATATGATAATTGATGAACAATAATTAGCTTTATATAACTTAACTAGCGATGGGTAGAATAGCTTTTAATATTATCGATCTTAGCGCATTGCAAATGTAGAGCTGGGATCATCCATTTTCCGCATGAACATCTCGACCCTTTCCAGCTGTATCCTCCAACCTTACTGTCACATTTAGGACAATTGAATTTACCTTCGATCTCACCTTTCTCTTCTAATTCTGATCTCATCCAAATTAACGGCTCTCTTACGAAATAATGAGAACATGAGTCAGAAGCTTCTTGTGCTGAAACGATTCTTCTTGAATTTGGGGCCCTCTTTATGAATTGAGCTTCTCGAGATGACGCATCAGGAGGCAAATGGTTTTCAATTTGGTTCTCGAGTGCCAAAACCTGCCTACACTTTTTGCAACGTAACTCTGCCTGTTTATCTATCTCAGATTGTGGGGCAGTTGTGGATGAAAACATATTCAACTCCTGTAATGAGCGACCAGATGGATCTGCTTGAATATTTAAGTCAATGAAGAGCTGCCTGTACAATGGGCTTGTGGTGTCAACTTTGAATTTCAAGTCAGCAAATAATTGTAATTGTTTCTGGAATCCGTCGTTAGGACATGCTGGTGCAAATTTACGTTTGACAGCGTGTAGTGCTTGGTCTTTTGTTAATTTATACCTGTACATCAAATATGCCACTACGATTGTGACAGATCTGGATACTCCTTGAGCACAGTGGATCAAAATGGCTCCATGATGCTTATCAGTAGTAGTTCCTGGGGGAAATAAACAAGAATCTATGAAATCGTTTGTTTCAGGGAAGTATTGTATTATATTGGTGGTTTGTTCGTCCGTGATGTCGATTTGCTTATGCACATAATCGTGGACATAATTATTTGGAATAGTGCCCGGAATCGCCGAAATTATATGTGTTATATTATATTGATGTTTGAAGTCCACATTGTCATTCAATGGTTCGATAGAGGATAGGTAGATGCCCCCTAGTATACGGTAAATCATTATTGGTGGATAAGAATATTTAGTATTTCATCGCAAAAAAATTTGTGCTGCGTAGATCGATGAGTTGGCTACAGGCGAAATATTGCAACTGTCAACAATACGAGTCGTTGCGCCAATATATGACGACATCGAAACTATAATATAATTCTAAATCATACCTACCACATATCGGAACAACAAAACATGTTTGGTGCCAGTTGGAGCGAATTACGTGGCCTTAACTATGCATTTTTTCTATATTAAGTCAACATTATATGTATTAATTTAGCGATCGCGTGCCAATGTGACCTATTCTCATCTACACTCTACAAATACCCTTCTATAACCACTTCAAGTGCCATCACCACTTAAAACATCCTCTTTACCCATCCCCTAGCAACCAAAACAAAACTTGCTGTTCAAATGGCCGCAAAATGCCGTCTCGCGCAGGCTAACACTTAATCCGCATAGACACTCCGTATCCTCGACACGCTTCAAAATACCGTACAACGTACGAAATTCCAATTCCTTTTGTTTGTTGTCCGCACATCCAAGGCCCAACACCACTTCTGCACGTCCAAAACCTAGAAAACCTAGTCTTTCATCGGTTGCTCGAGCATTGATGCCCGATCCACGCTTGCTATGCTTGCTACATTTCTTTATATCTTCGAAATTCTACCCTGACCTCAAAATCCCTCTAAAACATCCTAACTACCCTGCTCGTAATTTACATTGCTCGGCTCGTGCATCCCCCATCTCCCCCCACCACCTGACAGATGAAGTCCCCAGACTTCACTACCGGCTCGCCAGACTTTTTAAGATGTGGCCACACACTACTACTCTATTGTGTATGTCCGTTTCGCAATAGGTTCTCTCTCAACGACCTCCATACCCCGGACTCCTCTTGAACTTACGTGTTCTGTCGTGTCTGTTTTACTCCTATACCCTTCTCGGGTGCTCGTAAGGCCGAATACATTATATTATTATTATCCACTATGCATTTGTCCTGATTCACATACCCGTCACGCATTGTACTACTGCAACAGTGGCCCATTTTCTTGTTCTTGCCGATCGTGGTTGATACCCGGACAATAGAATAATGGCGTTCTGCCTAATTACGTAATTATGGAATCTGGCGTCGGAAGTAGGCTACTGAAAAAGTTTCTCTCCGAAATCTGGGGTCACCGACTCGATTTTTTGGTCACCTGTGGTACAAGCAAAACAGGCAGTTTGGGGCCCCTTTGGAACCCCATATGTCCTACAATCTCAGATATACCTTATCTTGTTTTTATAGAGACATGCGGATAGTACACGGATGTAGTGGTCGATTACTACTTGGATGGAAGGATATATCCGTCCGAGGTTATTTGTTCACGGACCATCGCACCTACACGACCGACGGCCATTGAAAATTAGGTTGCACAAACCGCAGACAACATACGGAACTGAACAATGTGATTGGCTGTTCAGGGCCAATTAAATCAAATCCCCAGGCATATTCGGGTAATCTTTTCTATTATGGTGATGGTGGTGTTTTGTAGTTTTTCGAACATTGTGACCAGTGGAACAGCATTATATAAAAGTCCCGACATACCCTTGAAAAATTGTAAATCCTTTTTTTTCGTATACTCTAACTTATTAGGTTTTATCTTTTATATTTATTGAGATCAATTGACATGTCAGCTATTCGTTCAATTCAACGTACATCTACTTTTGCTAAGCGTGCTCTTGGAGCCCGTACTTACGCTACTTCTGAACCAGTATGTAATTAGAGACTATAATGGAGCGAATGGTTCATATTATGACCCATTTCTTGACTCCATTAGATGCTTCCAGCGAATGATTCGACAAATACTAACTAGTGCAGACTTTAAAAACTCGTTTATCTGAAATTTTACCAGAAAGAGCCGAAGAAGTTAAGCAATTCAAGAAGGAACACGGTAAAACCGTATGTATTATATTTGAACACGGTGAGGTGTTGATGTAGTCTCATTTAAACACTAGATTGACCAGAACGGCACCTGTTGATGGTTTTATCTGCCAACGGCACCTGACGGCATTTTAACTCCGGATAGTGAAAAATCGCGAATTTTCGATACTAACAAATATTTAGGTTATTGGTGAAGTCTTATTAGAACAAGCCTACGGTGGTATGCGTGGTATCAAAGGTTTAGTCTGGGAAGGTTCTGTCTTAGACCCAATCGAAGGGATTAGATTCAGAGGTAGAACTATTCCAGATATCCAAGAACAATTACCAAAGGCCCCAGGTGGATCTGAACCATTACCAGAAGCTTTATTCTGGTTATTGTTAACTGGTGAAGTCCCATCTGTTGCTCAAACCAAGGCTTTCTCCGAAGAATTAGCCGCTAGATCCGCTTTACCAAAGCATGTCGAAGAATTAATCGACAGATCTCCATCCCACTTGCACCCAATGGCTCAATTCTCCATTGCCGTCACTGCTTTAGAATCCGAATCCCAATTCGCTAAGGCTTACGCTAAGGGTGTCAACAAGAATGAATACTGGGACTACACTTACGAAGACTCTATTGAATTATTAGCCAAGTTACCAAACATTGCTGCTAGAATTTACAGAAACGTTTTCCACGATGGTAGATTGGGTGCCGTCGACTCTAGCTTAGATTACTCCGCTAACTTAGCTAACTTGTTAGGTTTCGGTGAAAACAAGGAATTCCTTGAATTAATGAGATTATACTTGACCATCCACTCCGATCACGAAGGTGGTAATGTTTCTGCTCACACCACCCACTTAGTCGGTTCCGCTTTATCTTCTCCATTCTTATCCTTAGCTGCTGGTTTGAACGGTTTAGCTGGTCCATTACACGGTAGAGCCAACCAAGAAGTCTTAGAATGGTTATTCAAGATGAGAGGTGAATTACACGGTGACTACTCTAAGGAGAACATCGAAAAATACTTGTGGGAAACTCTTAACGCTGGCCGTGTTGTTCCAGGTTACGGTCACGCTGTTTTAAGAAAGACCGATCCTCGTTACACTGCTCAAAGAGAATTCGCTTTGAAGCACATGCCAGACTACGAATTATTCCAATTGGTCTCCAACGTTTACGAAGTCGCTCCAGGTGTCTTGACCAAGCACGGTAAGACCAAGAACCCATGGCCAAATGTGGATTCTCACTCCGGTGTCTTGTTACAATACTACGGTTTGACTGAAGAATCCTTCTACACTGTCTTATTCGGTGTTTCTAGAGCCTTCGGTGTCTTACCACAATTGATCTTAGACCGTGGTCTTGGATTACCAATTGAAAGACCAAAGTCTTTCTCCACCGAAAAGTACATGGAATTAGTCAAGAACATTAAGGCTTAAGTCTGATGGTTTTTATCTTCTAACTTCCATTGCCTATTTATTGTAATTTTTCCCATAAAGAAATGTTATTTATTAAAACTATTTGTTATTTATTTATGTATAGTTCTTCTGTATGTAACGAATTGATGATTTTTATATATCTTTTTTAATTTGTATTGTAGAGACTTGAAGTATTGATTTGATTTTGTACCTTTCTCGAGAATATAATTTTTCAGATTTATTTCTACTACACCTCAATCAGTCTGTAGGGCAAGGATGCTTAGACATATTAGACGCCTCTCCATAACGAGGGTAAATGCTAAGACACTGTACAGTAATACCTTACAGCTTCCTAAAACAGAATTTGGACCTAAGGTGCCATCTGGGCCTTCAAAAGATGAATTAATTAAGCTTGTTTCTGAAGACCTTTATAGTTGGCAGTTAAATAGAGAGAACTATAACGACCGATGGATATTTCATGACGGACCCCCATATGCCAACGGAGATTTACATTTAGGCCATGCATTAAATAAGATATTGAAGGATATTATAAATCGTTTCGAATTAATCCGGAATAATAATAAAGTCATATATCAACCTGGGTGGGATTGTCATGGATTACCTATTGAAATGAAGGCAATATCTAATTCAGAGAAGGCTAGTGAACTCCAACCTACAGAGATCAGATCCTTATGTCGTAGTTTGGCAATGTCAATGATCGACAAACAACGAGAACAATTTAGAGAGTTTGGTATAATGACTGATTTCAACAACCCGTATATTACGTTGTCAAATGATTATGAAATTAAACAGCTACAGGTGTTTTTGAAGCTCATGGAAAATGGTCTTTTATCCAGACAATTGAAGCCTGTTTGGTGGGGGTGTGAAACTCAAACTGCGTTAGCAGAAGCCGAGTTAGAGTATAATAATGCCCATAATTCTGTGGCTACGTATGTCAAATTTCCTCTAGCTTCTTCAAAGTTTTACAAACTATTGAATGAAAAGTATCCTTTCATAGAGGTGAGCAAATATGATGTCCAATTATTAATATGGACGTCTACTGCTTGGACAATTCCTGCAAACCAGGCAATTTGCATACATCGAGACCTAAACTATACGCTCATCTATAATGATGTGACAAATGAACATCTAATTGTTGCCGAATCTTTAGCAGATGAATTATGCAAGCTCAATGAATCATATAAGCGATATTCTGAACCACTTTGCTTTAAAGGTGATGAATTATTAAATCTTGAGTATATAAATCCGGCAGTTGGTGCAGAATATTTCTTTCCTATTTTACATGGCGACCATGTTTCCGCAACTGCGGGTTCCGGGCTTGTTCACACTGCACCAGCACATGGCGGTGAAGATTACTTGATAGGATGCAGACATAATTTGAAAATTATGTCATCAGTCAATGGCCAAGGTATGTTTATTGTAGACAATATTCCTGATGGATTTTCTTCCTTAAAGGGTGAATATGCCAATAAGAAGGAAGGTTTATGGAAATGTATTGACATTATGAAAGAGCATAACATGATATTCCACATTAATAAAAAGTACAAGCATTCATACCCTTACGATTGGAGATCAAATAAACCAGTCATTCAAAGGGCAACACCTCAATGGTTTGTAAATGTTGAGAAAATTAAACCAACTGCTATTGAAGCACTTGAAAGTGTACAGTTTTTACCAGAGAATGGTAAGAATAGACTAAAGCTGTTCATAAATAATAGAAACGAATGGTGTATATCAAGACAGAGAACATGGGGTGTTCCATTACCAATAATATATCATAAAGAAAGTGGCGAACCTATTGACGATATTGAAGTTATACGGTTTACGATAAAATGTATGACTAAGTTTGGTACTGATAGTTGGTTTACTAAAGAAGACGATATTTGCAGATGGTTACCGGAGTCATACAAGGATGTGGGAAAACGATACGTTAAAGGACAAGACACCATGGATGTCTGGTTTGATTCTGGTACATCATGGTCAACATTAGGTGATAATATGGAAGAATTATCGAGAAGTGATACACCTTTAGCTGATATTTATCTTGAAGGTAGTGACCAACATAGAGGCTGGTTTCAGTCTTCATTATTGAATAAAATTATTGCATCTGGAGTAAATGGTGAAAATTTTAAACCCGTTGCTCCCTTCAAGAAGATTGTTACACATGGCTTTACTTTGGATAGTAAGAATGATAAGATGTCTAAATCCAAGGGTAACGTTATTTCACCAAAGCATGCAATAAACGGAGGTGGAAAACCGTTCCTTCCAAGTTTAGGGACCGATGGATTGAGATTATGGGTTGCCTCGTCCAATTTTACTCAGGATGTCAATGTTAGCGGTGAAATTCTCACAAGAGTATTCGAAAACGTTAAAAAATTAAGAGTTACCTTGAAATATATGTTAGGAAATTTAAATGATTTTGAGGAGAATAAAAAGGTTAGTTATAATGATTTAAATCCTTTGGATAAGTTAGTCTTATCGAAGCTCGTCAGGTTACAGCAAACTTGCGTGGAGTATTATAAAGACCACAATTTTTCAAGAGTTGTTAAAGATATTAGCACACATATGAGTGTGGACTTGAGTGCCCAATACTTTGACATTTCAAAGGATTGTCTTTACACGGACGCGAAAGACTCTAAAAGAAGAAGAAGTATCCAAACAGTGTTACAAGCATTATTGAAAACTTATATTGGGTTGCTTGCACCTATACAACCATTATTAGTTCAGGAAGTATGGAACGTATGTCCAGAATATTTTAAAAATAATAGCAAATCGCCATTTACGGTGGGTAGTTGGGACTTTTATCAAATACCTGATACCTATTTACAAGAATCAATCGAACAAGATTTTTCTAAGATATGGCAAGTTAAGGACACCCTTTACAAGTCTTTGGAAGAACTCCGTTTAAATGGTACGTTCAAGAACAAATTGGAGACTCAGGTTAATATTGTCGTCGATAAAGAATCTTCGATAGGAAAATTATTGACTTCACATCAGGTTTTTTTAGACGATTACTTTCTTGTTTCTAAGGCTTATGTTAACGGAGAACCACTTAAGGATGCATCCTATTTTAGTGAAACATCATTGGCTATAGATGAACAAGAGGTCAAGATACAAATAGCCCCGTCCTCTAATGCTAAATGTCCAAGATGCTGGAAGTTTGTGTCTGAATCCGAAGACACATTATGTACAAAATGTGATTCCGTAGTTCATAAACACTAGAATGTAAATAGAAGACGCTAAACATGTATATATAAGTGTCAATTAAAGAGGTAAATTCTACAATAGATGAGATTTTATACCATAAAAATAACATGTTATTGTTATTCTGTAGATTTGTTTATCAATGAGAAATAATGTTCGCGAATAAAATTCATTTTGTATTTTTTACTCAAAGCGTTTCATATGTTACTAGGTAAGATTGATATTTGCAATTTATTATACGACTTGTATCTGCAATTTATTTATAAAACATATTCAAACCTATCCAGGAGCTAACAAAGAAAATATTTAGCTAACATGGGTAATATGCTAAGAAGGAAAATGTCTAATTACATGGAAATAGTTTCCAACCTAGAAGAGCGTTATGTTTCTATACGCCATATGTTCAAAGACCTAGAAGTCGATGAAGAGGATGAAGAGTATGATTATGACAGAAAACAGTATCTAATAGATTCGTTCGACTTGTTGTTAGAATTTGATAAAATGATGTACAAATACCACGCATTAAAGTCATATTTTGATACAGCGAAGCTCCAACTCACCGAGGAAGAGAGAAATATAATCGAAGAAATGGATAAATTAGGGTTTAAATACGAAAGAGAATTTCCTATACCTGACCTAATTATGGAGTTCCCGGAATTAGCCATAATAAGACGCCAACTACAAGGAAGTGCAAAAGAATGTGGTAAAATTGCCTACCAATATAAACAAAGCGAAACGTACGAGAAGCCATCCAACGATAGATCTAAATCTGTCACTAGTCAGCAGAAAAAAGATACTTAATTTTTAAGTTCCTGGGGAATGCAAATGAAAATTATAAAGATATAGGGAACGTCATACTTGGATTTCAGTTGGGCTTGAAGAGAACGTGTTACTGCCAAATGGTAAATATACATTCAGCGGTTTGTAAATAGAGAGCTACATTTATTGATATAATACTGTGGATAAAATGAACAACTGAATAAATACCGGCAAAGTCTTGCACACAGAATATATATTCCAATCAGTGAAAAAGACATCTATGTATGCGGTGATACTAGCATACATAGTATACATCAATATCGTAAATACCGAAATTATATGGAACTATCAAAGAAGTTTTATATTACATAGCTGATACACGTATATATTGGTATGTAATTGTGTATAATATACAATTTAAAATGAATATGAAATATGCTTATCTTTTACCACTCATCAATTGTGTTAATAATTGTGAGCTTGAAGATTGATTTCCAGCAGCTGGTTGTTGTGCATATTGCTGTCCTTGCGGTTGTTGTTGAGGTTGTGCTGGCATTTGAGGTGGGTTAGGTGTATTCTTGGAGCCATTAGCGGCGGCGAATAACCCAGGTGGTGGAGGTGTAGAAGTGTTAGCTGAGCGTTCACGAGCTCTTATCATATTAATTTGAGCTTGAGCTTGAGATGGAGTGTGATGTTGTTGTTGTTGCTGTTGCTGTTGTTGCTGTTGTTGCTGTTGTTGCTGTTGTAACTGTTGTAACAACAATAATTGTTGTTGTTGCTGCAACGTAGCATTACTTGACACAGGTGTACCATTTCCAGTTTGTTGGGATTGTTGTTCTAATAATCGTTTTTGTTGTTCTATTTGTAATTGTTGTATTTGAGCAGCTTGTATACTAGGCGTTTGTTGACGTTGTTGCTGTAATTGAGCCTGCTGTTGTAATAATGTTTGTTGTTGTGTAATTGGATGATTTTGGTAAGCCAAGTGGTAGTTTTTAATAGGTTTCAAGATAAACCTTTCAATAACTTGACGAGCAATCAACTTCTCCTCTTCGAGATTACTATTATTAGATAATTTTGTGCTTTTATTGAAGGCAAATAATGGTAACACTTTATTATCAGCATTTTCTGTTAATTTCTTGAAATGAACCTGCAATTTTTCTCTTCTTTCAGACAAGTTTCTTAACATTTCTGAAGTTTCTTCCATGAAGTGAATAGCCGAATCATTATCGATATCAATATCATCAGGAAGTAAGATGCTATTATCCTTCGAAGACCTTCCAACTTTGCCCTTATTATTCTTGGTTTCTTTTCTTTGTTGCTGCTTTTGATCACGGAAGATCTCGCCTAAGGTTGGGAAAGCTGCAGCATTGGCTAAAGCAGTACTATTAACAGAAGGAGAACCACTTGCCGAGCTCAGACCCTTAGCCCAATGAGCAGTAGCAGGTAAAACAGCCCCATTTGAAGAAGACGCGGAGTTTGGCATTGGATTAGGACTCGACGTGTGGTGATCACTGTCATCATCGGAACCATCGTTATCTTCTTCAGCACTATTAGTATGTTGTGAGTTATTACTTGACGTATTTTGATTATTAAACCCAGCATTTGTAATATTAGTATTGCTTCCAACCCTTGAGCCAGATAAACCCATCATACCCATCTTAATACCTTGCTGAGTAGACAAGTCTTTTCTAGTGTAGGAATCTGCTTCTTCACCAGGCTCATGCAAAAACATACAGTTTGGATTTGGACACGGATGGCCCCGCAAATATGAGGAACAGTATTTGGTAGTACCATGCGCCGCTCTTAAAACTCTACCATCACATAATGAACCATCCAACTCATTAATACACTTCAACGCGTCTTCCTTCTTAACAAAGGTCACATATACAACCAAGCCAGGATTTTGGTGATGATGGTGAGCACTCTGTGGATTAGGAGTCTTTTTATTGATAACAATCTTCAGAATTTTACCGTATTGACCAAAGTATTTGTCAGATCTCAACACTGAATGCAAATCATCAGGATTACAAGGCGGATTCAACCCTGTCACATACACCAAGTTTTTCTGCACCACTCTCAATCCAGCCAAATGCTTCTTATTAGCCATTTCTGTTTCCTTCTTCTCTTTTTCTCTTTGCTTCTTCTCTCTTTCACGTTTTTCTCTCTTTAATTGTTGCATTCTATATTCGTCTGACGTGATTGTCTTGTACTCGACACTATCGTCATCATATAATCTTCTACATCCCGGACATCTCCCATTCAATTCTGGGTTTTGTCTAATGTTATTGTAACAAAATTGACAGATTTGGTACCCGCAAGGGCATGGTTTGAAATTTTTATCTGAGATATCCATTTCTTCCACGCATAACGGGCAAAATTCTTCTTCTTCGTCGCTAATAAAGCTGTCGTCACTAGGAACCATCATTGATTGATTATTTAAAATTATTGATTAATTAACTACTGGCATTGAACTGTAACACTAGTGGCGTTAATTTTTCTTTAATTTAGTCGAACTTTTTTCGGATCTCGCACACTTTGATTTTTCAGTGTATACTCTTTAGTATTGGTTACGATTTGGAGAGATTGATATATAGAAAGCTGAAATGTCGTTCTTTATTGAATTATGGGAGTCTGTATTCACTCCTGGTACTACACCAGCTTTGATCAAAGCTACACATGCATCGTTCATTATGTTAATCGTTTCGCTATTGTCCTTAATATATCTTACTAGGTCTATTCATTTCATCAATTTACTTGTGATAGCGCTTATGCTTTATGGGTCAGTCATATGGTTTATTAACGAGCTCAATCAGTCTAAGTTGAAGGACAATTCAACGTTGGAAAAGGAGGATGGGTCTGTCGAGACAGAAGGTGCCAAGGATGTGACTGTTAACGGACCGGTAGCAGCTAAGTCGACCGGTGCTTCTAAAGATTTTTCAAAGCCAATTCCAGTCAAAAAGAGGAAAGCTTGAAGTGTATATATTATAAAGTGAACTTAGATATCTTGTATACTCAGTAATGAATAATAATAATAATAGTAGTAGTAGTAGTAGTAGTAGTAGTAGTAGTAGTAGTAGTAGTAGTAGTAGTAGTAATAATAACGTTTTCGTTAAGACATGTATTTGTGGAAAATCACTATAAAATCCACGTAGTCGATATCTAAGATGCGATGAATAGGTTATCTAATTACCGATTAGGCTGTTTTGGAGTTGATAATGGAAATCTACAAAACTTAATATTTAAGTACTTGCAAAATGAGATTTAGGAATGTGTTTCAAAAATATGACGATCCAGATACATGCAAGGATGAAAATATCCTGATCAGTAAAGAAGCATTCCCATTGGCCTCATAATTCCAAAGTTGCCTAAAAAAACACATTCACCCATTGCTTGTATTAAATGATTCGCAATTTTACAATATGATCGAAGAGTATGCGAAGAAGACGAAGCGACTTTCATTCGATTCCATCCCTCAACAATTTATATATACACGTCACCACACAGGACTTCTATTCGACTCGTTTAAAGTACAAGAAACATTACAATTCGTTCCTACCCAGGGTTTTTTTTGAAGCCGCAGGCTGGTTTAGTTAGGTCTGGTTATGGCCCTGTAGTGCCAGAAACCAAAATCTATATCGGCCCGTCAAGAAATGGATTCTCCGAAGCTACATCCAAATCGCCTTTGAAATGCACATATTGTGGGGCTATCCTGGCCAACAGGTTCGTACATTCGAGGAAGCATTTGCTGGAGGAATTTGTAGAACAATTTGTTGTTAATATAACAAATTGATTTCGATTCGTGTATTGCAGTGGTGGTTCGTTCATAGCATACGAGACTCACAGAACTAGAAGTAGAACGTTATTACTTGATGATCACCGCCGATTATATCTGTTAACTTCTAAACGGATATATGTGTAGTTGATGCCGTATTCCTGCAACTGCTTTGATGCAGCTCTTTTAAATGATAAAAGCAGCTTATTCTTTCGGCTGAAATCTGAACTCGCAGATCCTTTCTTATTTTTCCCTTCAAATGCCTAATCATCGGCTTAAGTTAGTGGCTATTCGGGGGTATTTTCCGCAGACTTGCATTTTTTTGTTCGCCATGCAGAATATATCGGGGTGATATGGTGGGGTGCATTGAAGATGAATACCGAGAAGAGACGCAACCGCAAAAGGATTAACATCATGGTGTGGCCCAATAGATGGGCTTGAGAATCGAGTTCTTTTGTTGGGTGAGCCGTATAAATAGAGAAAGGATTCCCATGTAGAAGCTCCATTTGTTTGATCAAACCGTACAAGATGAGCCTTTTAGAAAAACTGTCTGATGGGTCGGTTAATGACAATGAAGTTAAGATTGATGACTTCCACAAGATAGACTCCTTCGAATTAGGTGAAAACTTTAATTATGATAAGGAATTCGAAGTGCTAGAGCAAATGGCTCTCGAAAGTAAGGCCAATAAGACTTTGGTTCAAAAGTTGATGACTTTTGAATTTGAATTGCATTTGAAGAATAAGAAGCATATGATTTATTTACTAGGAACTTTCAGTGCTGCTGCTGGGTTGTTGTCTGGTGTTGATCAGTCAATCATCTCAGGTGCCAGCATTGGAATGAAAGATGACTTACACTTGGAACCTGACCAAGCATCGCTTGTTTCTAGTTTGATGCCTTTAGGTGCCATGTTGGGAAGTATTATTATGACCCCGTTAAACGAATATTTTGGTAGGAAACTTTCGATTATTATATCATGTATTTGGTATACTCTTGGAGCAGGTTTGTGTGCTGGATCGCATACATACGGTATGATGTACGCCGGTAGATTTTTGCTTGGTATCGGTGTGGGTATTGAAGGTGGTTGTGTGGGTATTTATATCTCGGAGTCTGTTCCTGCTGAAGTCCGTGGTAACCTTGTTTCGTTATATCAATTTAATATTGCCCTTGGGGAAGTGTTGGGATATGCAATTGCCGCCATTTTTTACGAAGTGCATGGAGGTTGGAGATATATGGTAGGTTCTTCCTTGGTCTTTTCAACAGCCTTGTTGGTCGGTATGCTCTTCTTACCTGAATCTCCTCGTTATTTGATCCATAAAAACAGAATCGGTGAAGCTTATGACGTGTGGAAAAGGTTGAGAGATATCAATGAACGAAAAAGTAAACTTGAATTCTTAGATATGAGACAAGCCGCTTACCAAGAACAAGAAGCAAAGGTAACTGAAAGCAAGACAAGGTTATGGACAGATTTATTCAGAATCCCAAGAAATCGTCGTGCCTTAGTTTATGCTGTTATCATGGTTGGATTAGGTCAGTTGACAGGGATTAATGCCGTCATGTATTATATGTCTACTTTGATGAAACAGATTGGTTTCGACACCAAAAATTCTGTTTTCATGTCTTTAGTTGGCGGTGGCTCCTTGCTACTCGGAGGTATTCCAGCTATCTTATGGATGGATAGATTTGGTCGTCGTGTATGGGCCTTGAACATTGTTGGTTTCTTCATTGGTTTAGTGTTTGTTGGTGTTGGCTACTTGCTACCACTCGACACTCCTACTCATTTGATGGCAGCAGAAGGGGTATATTTGACTGGTATCATCCTTTATATGGGGTTCTTTGGATCTTATGCCTGTTTAACATGGGTCTTGCCATCTGAATCATTCGATTTGAGAACCAGATCTATCGGTATGAGTATTTGTTCAACGTTCTTATACTTATGGTCATTTATTGTTACATTTAACTTCGACAGAATGCAAAATGCTATGACTTATACAGGCCTAACTTTAGGTTTCTATGGTGGCATTGCATTCCTTGGGTTTTTCTACCAAATCTTTTTTATGCCAGAAACCAAGGACAAAACATTAGAAGAAATTGATGACATTTTTTCTAAACCTACCAAAGTTATTGTGAAAGAAAACATTATGGGTATGAAGAAATTCTGGGGTATGAGCTAGACACTTGGTTTGTATTTTACTTCTTTAATATTTATTGATACTATAATTAGATGAAAATTACTAGTATTCTTCAATTGTAGATTAATAATAATAATATTATTAACATTAAAATATGTATTTCTGGAAAATCAATAGCAAAACCGTGTGGTTGATATCTATGATGTGGTGAATGCTTTATCTGGTCCAGCTGAAATCGATAATTTATCGATCAGGCTGCTCTGGTGTTGATTATGAAAATCGCACAAGAACAAACTTCATTTAATATTTAATTGCTAGCAAAATGAGTTTTAGACATGTGTTTCAAAAGTATATAGACAATCCTGATACGTGTCTGGAGCTACTATTATACAAGGATGAAAATGTTTTGATTATTAAAGATGCATTCCCCAAAGCTTTGAGACATTATCTCATAATTCCAAAATCGGCTGATAAAACTCATGTTCATCCATTGCTTGTGTTCCAAAATGATCCGCAATTTTACAGTATGATCGAAGAGTATGTGAAGAAGACGAAGCGACTTATCATGGATGATTTGTTTGCTGCAGGTCTATTGAAATTTGATGAGGCTGATAATTTGGCGACCCAGGAATTTATGAATCGCTTCATTAAAGCCGGAGTTCATTCAATTCCATCCCTCAACAATTTACATATACACGTCATCACACAGGACTTCCATTCGTCTCGTTTAAAGCACAAGAAGCATTACAACTCGTTCACCACCCAGTTTTTTGTGGAGTTCTCCCGTTTGGAGCCTTCGCAGATTGATATGGGGGACGAGTTGGGGTATGGATACGATTCGTCATCTAGTCAAACTACTGATGATGAACTAGATCCAACCCAACTTGTATCGACACCCCACGAAATGGATCCTGTGAAGCTACAAAATGTCATCTCCAAATCGCCTTTAAAGTGTACCTATTGCGGGGCGACTTTTGCAAACAGGTTCGTACATTTGAAGAAACATTTGCAGGAAGAATTTGTAAAAAAATTTATTGTTACTTCAACTAATTAAAATAATTTTGACTCGTGTATCGTAGTGACCGGTCTTTAGGACCAACTCCTCGTTAAGTACGAGATCGTACGAACTTCGTAAACTTAGAAAAATTATTACATAATTTAACAATTGGAATTGTCTATTCGTGTTTTGTCGGATTTTTATTACGGGTTTATTTAATTGTCAGGATTAACTTAACAAATTTTTTTGGGCACTATTTTGTCCGTCCTGCAGTAAACAATAAAATAAGTTTTAGCCTGTGTCAACAATTTGGATTCCGGATGCCTAGAAGTTCCGTATTTGCTATTATTCACCAAATACTTTACAATTTGACCCACAATGCTTATCTGACAAGAAAATAATCCGGCGTGAACGTATAATTGGCTCATCCCGGAATAATATTTAACCCGCTGATTTCGGTCGGACGCATGATGATGCGCACTTATAGTGGGGGAAAATAGTTTTTCCTTTTTGATTGGCTTACGGCTCTTGAGAAATAGAAAAAATGTTTGCATAAAGAAATTTTAGCGTGCAAGTTATTGTTTGACGTGCATAAAAATTCAAATGAGTGGAGAAATTACTGGAGTGCGTTAGAATCAAATACCAAAAAAGAAATGCATACTGCACAAGCTAAGGATTAATATCATGAAATTGTACAATAGGTGGACTTTACAAGTGTGCTTTGTTGGACTTATGGAGCAAGAGACAGTATATAAATAGTGAGGAGGTTCCCTTGTATTCGAATTATATTAATTAACAGTAAGATGAGTCTTTTAGAAAAACTGTCCGAAGGATTTGAGTCCATAAGTGACAAAGAGGTACATATTGATGACTACAAGAAGGTAGAAGCCGCCGAACTAGGTGAAAACTTTAACTATGACAAGGAGTTCGAAGAGTTGGAGCAAATGGCTATCGAAGCCAAAGCCAATAAGACGTTAACCCAGAAATTGATGTCATTGGAATATGAATTGCATTTCAAGAACAAGAAACACATGGTCTATTTATTAGGTGGTTTTAGTGCTGCTGCTGGATTATTATCGGGTGTAGATCAGTCCATTATTTCAGGAGCAAGAATTGGTATGACACCAGTATTGGGTTTGACTCCTACACAAGATTCGCTTGTTTCGAGTTTGATGCCTTTAGGGGCCATGTTGGGTAGTATTATGATGACACCATTAAATGAATTTTTCGGTAGAAAGATGTCTATTATTATTTCTTGTCTTTGGTATACAGTTGGTGCTGGATTATGTGCTGGATCACATACATACGGTATGATGTACGCAGGGAGATTCTTACTTGGTATCGGAGTCGGTATTGAAGGTGGTTGTGTAGGTATTTACATTTCAGAATCTGTCCCCGCTACGGTTCGTGGGAATCTTGTTTCGTTATATCAATTTAATATTGCGCTTGGTGAAGTTCTAGGATATGCTATTTCCGCTATTTTCTATGAAGTACACGGTGGTTGGAGATTCATGCTTGGATCATCATTAGTATTCTCTACTGCCTTATTAGTGGGTATGTTTTTCTTACCAGAATCTCCTCGTTATTTAGTTCACAAGAATAGAATCGGTGAAGCATATGACGTGTGGAAGAGATTAAGAGATATCAATCTTCAAGAGAATAAATTAGAATTCTTAGATATGAGACAAGCCGCTTACCAAGAACAAGAAGCAAAGGCAACTGAAAGCAAGGCAAGGTTATGGACAGATTTATTCAGAATTCCAAGAAATCGTCGTGCCTTAGTTTATGCTGTTATCATGGTTGGATTAGGTCAATTGACGGGGGTTAACGCTGTCATGTATTATATGTCTACTTTGATGGGAGAGATTGGTTTCAACACGAAAAACTCTGTTTTCATGTCTTTAGTTGGTGGTGGCTCCTTGTTGATCGGTGCCATTCCGGCTATTTTATGGATGGACAGATTTGGTCGTCGTGTATGGGGCTTGAATATTATTGGTTTCTTCATTGGTTTGGTGTTTGTTGGTGTTGGCTACACGATTCCATACGAAACTAAACCAGAAGCAGCAATGGGGGTCTATTTGACTGGTATTATCCTTTATATGGGGTTCTTTGGATCCTATGCTTGTTTAACATGGGTCTTGCCATCTGAATCATTCGATTTGAGAACAAGATCTCTTGGTATGACAATATGTTCCACCTTTTTATATTTATGGTCGTTTATTGTTACATTTAATTTCGATGGAATGCAAAGGGCAATGTCTTATCCCGGTTTAACCTTAGGTTTCTATGGTGGTATTGCATTCCTTGGGTTTTTCTACCAAATCTTTTTCATGCCAGAAACCAAGGACAAGACATTAGAAGAAATTGATGATATTTTTTCAAAGCCTACCAGAGTTATCGTGAAAGAAAACGTTATGGGTATGAAGAAATTCTGGGGTATGAGTTAGATATGTTTTACACTGTATTTAAGTATTATAATGCATAAAAATTTATTTTTAATCTTCATTCGTAGAGTAAAGTTAGATATATCTACGAGAAGATTAGTTATGTTTTAATAAGCTTGTTAATAGACTAACCCTATAAATTATCTCGATTCCGGGTAATCAGTGGTGATTTTTTTTCCTTCCTCAAAAAAGCTAGTAGAAAAAATTGGTAAGAAATTATAGATTCTCTTCTTTCCATTGATCTAAACATATACACCATAATAAACAATATTACATATATTTGTCTTAGCTTTGTAGATTTGCGAATAATTGCCTGGGACTTTATCTCCATATATATGACATGAATAGATATATGTGGTAAACGAATCCCGAACAAAGAAATTCGAGATGGATTTTTCTTAATTGAAAATTCTTCTTGAATTGAAGTATCTGCAGAAGAATCATTACAAATTTTCTACGTGATGATTATCTTTTGATGATATTTTACAAAATTTTTTCAACGAATGTTTTTGATATTTATTAAATTTAGAGTTAAATGCTAATGTAGAATTACTGAATGAAATGTTTCATCTTAGATCCAACTGATCCGTAACTATCAGGGACCTTCTTATGTGGGTTTGGGATAACGCATCTGGATGAAAAGTCACAATAATTACATTTTGATAGGTCTTGAACAGGAACAGGAGGCCGGGAACCGTTCCAGAATTCGGTGGCTCTCGCAGCAACTTCATCTATCTCATTTGCATTATAAGTGTAGTAGTTAGTATGAAAACATTGATCATTCTTAACATTATGATATTCGATAGACAATGAATCGCTCAAAAAAGGTTTACACAAATGAAACAATTGGGAGGATCTTGCAGCAAAGTATCTTAAAGTCAAAGGTATTTTCCAAGTTTTCAATATGTCAGAAGTTAAGATTTCATCAAAATCGAAGCCATCTTTGTCCGATGCTTTTATTTGTGATATATATTCTTCCGTATTTGTTCCTTCGAATACTTTAGTGAAGTCATAGTCAGACTCTTGATTTAAATATCTCTCTCGAGAAAATCTATCGAAAGACTCAAAACCGATAGCTTCTCCGTTAGCTAATTTAACATAATCTTTAAAAATAATGGTATTATTTACTTTCAATAGTGCTAAGGCAGCTTTTATGGAAATTGGTCTATCAACATCCAAGTTTCTCCTCTTAGCGTTTTCAAGTAGCATTTCATAACCAATCTCCATGTCATCGAATTCTCCCGCCAATATCCCAAACATATTTCTATAATATTCCACTTGTAATTTTGCTGCTTGGAGGACAGAGTCTTGTTGTGGGAGCTTATTCCAAGATCTTGTTTTCACATCAGTTATAGTTATCTTATAAGTATCAGAGTATTCTTTAATAATCGGGTCTACATCTTTAAGGAACTGAGATAAATCAATCCATTTGTGTTTTCTCTGAGACAGATTTGTGAATTCTACGTGATCTTGTATATCCTCGAACATAGAATAATCAGTTTTATCATGTGGATTGAGCAATTTTAAGTAGTCCACAACACCGCTTACTAAAACAAGATTCAGTTGATTCAGTTGGAAATCGTGTAGGTTAGATGTGAAATGTGAGGTTTGAAAATCTAGGTATCCATGCACTAAGACTTCTCTTGCTTCTGAAGTGTTGATAAGAGTGAATAATCGACTAATTATCTTACTCATCCATTCATTAGCCATTGATGATTCAGGCATAGCTCCATGTAATAGTTCGCTAAGCTTTGATAAATCTTGCTTAGCTGAAAATATATCATCAGGATCTGTTAGCGTATTTATATGTCTTTTGGAGCTATCAATCTTCTTCTGCACAAATGTATCGGTGATCTTTTCAATATCGTCCACATCTATCAATTTGTGTGTTTCCAATTCGAGCTTGAGATGTGCTTCAGTTCCTAGTTTCATTTCTTTAGTTTCTTCTTTTACAGGAGACCCTGAAAAGACCGTATAAAACTCTCTTAATTCACACCATTGAAATGTAAGTAGCTTCGTAACTGACAACCTTGGTATACTCACATAAGAGGCATCACTATTATATTTCGAGTGATATTCAAATGGAGTTTCTTTTATATATCCAGGCTTTGCTAATGGTAAAGATTCTCCCTCGTCGATATGAAAAGTGGTTAATAGATTCCTCATCTTTGACAAATTAGGTTTTTGATATGTATCGAAAACCTTAGCGCCTGAGCTTAATGGTAATATAAATTTATCAATAATAGATTCTTCATTTGCATCAGTATATTGTATAACTCTTAGTTTCTCGTTTAAGGTGAAATAGGGCTTGTCATTGGAATCACTACTATTAGGTAGCTTCAAAACATATTTTTTTGTATTGATTTCTGACCTTTTAAATGTTGCCGAATTCGAAAGCGATCTTTTAGAGTAGTTCCATACAAGAACTTTACCTGGTCTTATCATTATATCATGATTAATTATACAAACAAATCAGGTTCATGATGTTTCCTTATTACATATAAAATCATCTTACGCGTGCGAAATTCTAGATAGAATATAAAATGTCTACGATTAATAGAATAAATGTTCTGTATTAACTATCTAATGTATACCTCTTTTTAACTTGAGCGAATCTCGTTTCTTTTCACTCAACCCAAATTGACTTGGTACATTAATCGAATCTTTCTTCGTATTAGAAGAAATTGCCGAGTTTGAAGAGGTATCACTGTCTTTATTTAAATCTACAGATGTATTTGGGAAGCCGTTACCTTGACTAAAATATCCAAATTCCTCTGAAGGGGTTGTAGCTGACATAAATGGCGAGTCTAAGGTATCTCCATCACAACCATTTAAAGAATTTAAAGCTTGGAAGTTAGCATTGTCAGTATTTATAGTCAAGGGTCCTGGGAACGAATTACCACTACGTGACGAGGATCTTGACCTCGAATCAGAAAAGTTGAAGTAGTCTAGTTCGTTTGAATTGCCTCCATTGTTGTTGTGGACAATCTGAATATTTTGATTTGGAATGGAGGTCGAGCCAGTAGATATGGTCGAACCACTAGAAACAGAACTCTTGTTTGAATTTGGAGGGGTTTGATAGCCCATCATCATGGAATTGAATCCATTATTTGGTGTCGTGGTATTGTTTGATGAGGTTGGTGTATTACTAGCAGATCTGGTAATAAATGATTGTGGTACATAGTCTTGCATAGATTGTAAGGAATCAGAACTCACATTCATCGAGTCGTTTTGCATAGGTGCACTATAGCCATTCTGCTGCCTTATATTGTTGATGTTACCCACATGTAACCAATTACTTCCGTTACAGGAGTTGTTTCTTGTCAACGATTGCTTCCTTAGGTTTAATGAAGATGATCTCGATCTTAACGAGTTATTGTTGCTTGAGCTGTTTCCGCTGTAGTTCGAAATGTTCAAATCTGTTAACGACAAATTCGAAATAGATGTTTGTCTGATATTGTTGTTGTATGGTGCACCATTATTGCTACCGTTGACAGTAATCGATACTGTCGTCGATGTTGGCAACTTATTAACATTAATATCCCTTGAGTTTTGGAATGTGCATAATTCTATTAATCTCTTCCGTATCAACTGCAAGAAAATGGGCTGGTATGCATAATTTTTCAAGTAATCATTCGTAATGATCGATTGCTGATCGAACACCGGGGGATTGTTCGACGCAGTGTGCATTATCAAGTTATTCATGACTTCGTTGGCAACTTTACTCACTAATCCACTAGGAGGTATTGTTCCCAGGAACGGCGTTGTTGTAGGTAATGACAAGATATGAGAATACACCGACATCACCAACTGGTCGAAATTGTTGGTGAAGTTTAACGTGTAGTGTTGTGTTGTCTTCGAACTCCCCAGAGATGGCTCATCAATATCCGTCAAAACATCATCCGATTCATTGTAATTTGGATGGTTATAGATACTTTCTTGTTTTGGCTGTGCCTGGAAATAATTTGCTTGCTGATTGCAATCAATTGGTGTTTTCAATGTTTGGTCCAACGGCGTGAACGGTCCATCTGGAATAATATTGCCCAACGACTTGTTTAACTTCAACGAGAGGTTATGTTTCTTATTGATCATTTTTGGTGTTTTTTCGTTATTAATTTACCAATTATCTGAGATTTCGGTTAATGGGTACTAATTATGGAGTACTAATGATTTTTTCGTGGATTTAAGGCACGGTATGAAAGAAACGTAGATTCTCGATTCAAATGTCCTTTCTAGCGGGTTATTAGTTAATTTTCTTCGAAGCAATAACTGTGAAGTGTTTTATTCAGTCTGAACAGGTAGGAAAAGTGTATTAAGAAACAATATATTGATAGACTCGACTTTATTTAAGCTTTTATTAGGAATCCTTATTCTGCAAAAAAACGCGCTTCTGATAATTCCCGATTGAGTTAAATTTTTTTCACTACTATTTTCCAGAAGCAATATATGATCTAATACTAGATCTATTGTATTATACTTAAGCGACATAAGTAGGGTTGGGATAATGTTGGGTAAATATATGGGGTTAGAGTCAGACCCAATATAGTGTAAGTGATAAACGTAAAATACCTGTCTATTGTAGCATTTTCAGGTTTCAATTGAGCACGCTTGCAGCCGGAAAGAATGGGATCGTGGAAAGAATGGTTCCTGAGTCGGAGTTGCATTGGTTGCTATAAAGGTGCATTATGGCACAAAATTGTAAGTTATTTATATACTATGTAGATCTTATATAGATATGATCTCTCTGGCAATCGCAAGAAGTAGTTTATAATTAAGTGAGCGAGCCCTATTTGGAGAACGTTTTGTGCTATTGTTTTGACACTTTCCTGGCTGAAGTCCGTGTGGTGACTAGAATATATCAAGGCGAGGGATGAAGATGACTCGAGCCAATTGAATGGTTCTCTAATCAAAGCATCAACTTATTATCACCGCCGATTCCGTCATCATTAACGAGAATGCTGTTGTGGTCGGTGTCGTGGTTTTGTTCGTTATCTTGTTCGTGGTCTCGCTCGTGGGTTTCGGGATCTTCGTCCTGCTGGCTATGTTTTTGAAAATAATCGAAGTACAGGTCTAAATCGTCGTCAAGCAAGTTTTTGTCGTACTTGAGGTTATATGGTAACACTTTCAACAAATCAGTAGGCGGTGTGATGGCATTTTCCTCGTCCTGTTCGAGATTGATGAGCACATGGTCGTGCTTATTGACGTTGTTGATATGTTGTAAAATCTGTTGCCTTTTCGACTTCGGTATTGGATGCAACCGTTCGTTATTCTGTAATGAAATTAGTTGTGGCTCCAAGCTTGTGCTCAAATACTTCAAGTCATGCCCAAGCTTTAAATCCTTCTCTGCTAGATAGTCTAACCACGATAATTGGTCTTGCTTCGAAATCTCTTCTTCGTTTTCTTCATTTGGTAGGTCATTTGATAACGTGGATTTGAAGTGATTGTAAAACTCTTGCTTTTCACGTAACTTCCTCTTCTTCTTATCCTGATCAGTCTCCGCAGAATCATCAAGCTTCCGCTTGTCAATTAAGTTTTTAATATACTCTCGAGGTACTTCTGATAGCTTTTGACTCGTGGCAAACGAATCACTGTATTTTAACCAATCAATAAATGAATCCATCGACTTAGTGTTGTATTCTTTATGTACATTCGAATCTTTGTCCCTATGATTATGATGCTTCAGTATATCATATGCGTCTAGGTAGTTTTCAAAACTCGATGGTTTTATAAACCCAATGTCTAGCATTGCTTGTGTTATATCTTGGATTCCAATATCATTGGAATTAACTCTTTGATTGGAAAATTTCAATGTCCTGGATAGTAATAGTTTGAAATATTGTATGTATATATCTGTCAAAATATTCAAAATTGACGGTTTGCATTTGTCAAATCCTGCTGCCTTCAATATCTGCGCTATGGATATCCTTAGCAATGCAAAGTGAAACGATTCATCCATAATTAGCCGTAAAGAAACTTTATATTGCTTGTTGGTTGATATGCTTTTTCATCATCTAAATATATCGCGACATTAAAGCCGACATTTTACAGATACTACATAAAGTAAGGAAGTATGAATAGTTAAGTACAATTTGGTCAGACAAAGTAATACCTTATGTTCTTAGAAAGGTTCCTACACAAGCTGTTAGACAAGCTGTTTGTTTTGTAGAATTTTCATAAGGAGGTAGCTTAAACATATTGCACCAGTTAAATTACAATGTTCGAGAGTCTATGGACGCTGTATATATTCTGATCAGGCAAAACTCTAAGTATAAACGAAACGTGTATTACAAGACAATCCAGGTCAAACTAAGACCAGCTCGTTCTATAATTGAACATTACTACTAAACAACATTTTGACAATTAAATTATTGGTTTTAGGTACGACTTTTATAAACCTTGTTGTAACCTTTCACCAAGTTTCTTTGAAGCAAAAGAAAGGGCATTGAATAAACCTTTTTCGGATAAATCGATCTTATTAGGCAAGTCGTTTGAAAAGTTGGATGACGATGGTGCGTTGGTTACTCTACTCACAATAATAGCTGGATCAATTTCTAAAATGATTCCGTCATCAATCGCTTCATCAATACATAAACTGACTAAATCGTAATGTTCTAAGACAGTGGATTTGTCTAACGTATTGTCCAATAAAATGTTAAGGGCCTCGTTTAAATTGGTGTTTAATGAAAAAAGTAAAGATTCATTTTCGGATAAAGTACCCACCAAAACCAAAATTATATCATTTGTTTGCTTATAAGTGATTAAATGGTTGTCATACAATATGATATCTTGATGGGCCTTATTTATTTTTTCAAAGAGTGACTTTTCAAATTGTAATTGTTGTGCTTGTGTTTGATATTGATTCGCTTCATTTGCATTGTAATATTTGGCATATAAACGTGACCCCTCGTTATCTAGTATTAAACATGCCGAAATAGTATATAAAGATATATTTAATGACATCTTATATCTTGTTGTTATCCTTTGAAGTACCTGCTATTATTCCTACTATTGGAGTAATAAACAGCGTGGTGATTTTTATTGAACAGAGCGCAAATATATACTGCATATAAACAAATATAATATCTACATCCACTATGAAGTTAATATGGTTTTATTAGACTACTTTTTTATATATAGAAGTGAACTAGGCACCAATCAATTTGAATACAAATTCATGAATAGCCTTTTGAATAGGGTTACTTTCATAAAAAATTTCATTTACACCGGCGAGTTGAAAGTCGTTAAATTCTCCCTGAGATGCAATTCTTTTGAAACCAAGAACAAAATTAACTATTAAACCAACAGTTAAACCTAGGCCAACAATCAATGGACCAATTACGTTATCCAAATGCTTGCCTGACCTCTCAACAATAATATCACGTCTACGCATGAAAATGTAGTAACCCCAAGCACCTGAAAACAAGGTTAATGCGAAATAAATGTATGCTAAAAGTTCAGATAATTGGAACGAATTAGATTTGTTTGCAGACGAATAAATAATAAAAGTTAACGAGGACAATAATGTAGTCACATGTAACCATCTATTGAACGTACGTTCATTAGCTAACCAGACCTTTGGTTCAATCTTTAATGGACCAGCATTTTTAATATATGATTCGGGTTTAATGACACCGGCCGGCATTTCAATTTCTTCGTCTTCAGAGTCAACATCAATTAACTTAGCAATATTAAGGGTATGAGGCAATTTAAGCTTTGAGATTAAGTTGGATGGCTCTTCTTCTTCAAAGTCATCAGACGAGTGTCCAAAGTCTCCATCGTTTTGCTGCTCTTCTGCCTGAGTTTCTAAGTTTGATTTAGATTGATCAGATGGCGATAATGGCTCAATATTAGTATTAATAATTGATCCCGAAAAAGATTTTGACCTAGGAGAATATGGGCCACTAGAATTAGATAACATTGTCTTAAATTTAGACATGTTTTCTTCCTCATTCTGTTGCTTTAAAGATTTCCTTCTAGCATCAATGTACGCTTGTTCAGGATCAACCTTAATATCACTTTCCAACTCGTTGTACCATAATGGAATATTGGCAAGCTTGTCGTCTTCTAAGAACAATGATGCAGTACCTTGAATAAATTTTGAAAAGTTTGGAATTTCTTTAACCAAATGAGAACTGACTAAATCATCAATCCAAACTAATCTCTTACGGTTCTTAGAAGTCTTAACCTTAATTTCCATAACTGAATACGGAAATTTAGAAAATTCACCCTTACGCAATAATGAATACGGATTACTGACGTGCGAGTCAATGTCAGTTCTATGCCATTTGGAAGGATCTCTGATTGGTCTTTGTTGGTCAAACGAATCCTCTCTAATAAACATTAAATCAGAATCAATGACAATACGAATTTTATCTTCGCCTGGGATTTGGAATGCAGTTCTCTTATAAACAGTTCTGAGACATGGTTGCAAGTTATTTTCCTTGATAAACGATGATAAATTAGACACGTTATCAGCAAATTTGGTAATTTCTTCAGATTGTTCTCCTTTCTTGATCATTTTATTTACCAATTTATCAGCTGAAAAATTACCAGACATTAACGAGTCAAGATACTTTTCCTTCATGGTTAATTTTTCACCAACATTATAATCTTGCGAAGATGGATCAAAAACCTTCTTTTCAATGCTTATTTTTGGCTTGTCAGACAATTTACCTATCCATTTGAATCTCAAAGAACTCGAGTTGTTGTTTTTGACTAACTTGTTGTTATATAAATCAAAATTTGGATTATCGAAGTACAAACAGTTGATTATAGGATCGTTATTTCCATCCTCCTCATCATCATCTTCCATCAATAAGTCGTCAACACTAGCCGCAGTATTGCCATAAACCAAAACTGGTAAATGACGCAAAATTGTGGTTTTTACTTCCATTAAGTTATCCGGATGCACCCAAAACTTGAATGATTGGTATTCTTCTTGATTGTCATCATTGAAGGAAGATAATTTAGTCAATGTCTCGTTCACATTGTAATTATCTCTTAAAAACTGGAATAATGCCGAAACTTTGTACAATAGCGGCGAGTAGTCTTCACTGTGGAATGGCAAGTTCTTTAAGCGAACATTCAATAAAGGCTTGACCGAAAACTCTGGATGTATTCTATCATGCTTCTTGACTACCTTAATGAATCCAGTATAATTCAATCTCTGGAAATGGTCCAATTCCTGCGCACCTGACAAAGCTTCTTCTAATTTATTGGTGAACTTGTCCAACTCAAACTCATTGGTTGGATTTTCGGTTTCTGCTTGCAATTTATCCAAAACTTCACTCAATTCTTCATATTTGTTAGCCTGGAATGTGTAGACCTTCTCCAAATCAGCATCCAACGAACTGACGAAGTTTTGTTCGTCTGTATCGCTCCAGTTGTTCTGTAAGATCACTCCTTCCTTCAATAGCTTCTTAAGATGCGTATAGTTCATATAATACTGCTTCCATGGTGGATAGACCTCACTATCCAATTTGTTTCCAAACAACATGATACCTGCCAGTAATTTACTTGATATATACTATTGTGTCCGTCTATTCTTTAGCGATTCATATATCTATATATATGTTGAACTATTCACTATGAAGCGTTTTAATTAACCACGTGGTAATGAACGCTGATGGCGATAAGCGTTATTCTATATACAGAACACATTGTATGATTGTTCGTTAAAGCACTGGTTCCAAGAAGAGAGGTAAATACGAATCCTACAACTACCTAATTGGACTGATTTAAGAAGCATGGATACGTACTAAGAACTGAAATGAATACTCGTAGGAGGAGTGCAAAGTGCTGAGATGAAAAAGGATATTTTTCAAGCCGATCGACATCCGATCTTTTTTCACGTATATACTGTAGACTATGAGACGTCAGGCTAACATGTGTGAATTTTGAAAGTTAGAAGACAGTTAAGTTGATTGCAGAGAAAATTGGAAAAGGGCGATACAGAAATATTGTGGGGGTTCTGGGCCTGAGATAATAATCGCACTGAATGAAACTAACGCAAGAATGCTAGAACGATTTGAGCGTATTTAGGTCCAGAACATTATGTAGCTAAAGATGTACGGGTTATGTTACGGTATGGAAAGGTAACAGAGGTGGATAATCCGTTCATGATAATAGAGGGAGGTACCATATGACTGAGTGAAAAAGAATGAAGAGTCGAACCCGGGTTAGTAGCGTGCAATGTTGCAACATATACGTCACAGGGAGTATGTAAATTAATGCGTAGCAGTGCATAGGCCATGTGTAGTTAATGCATTGTCACAGCTTAGATTACCGAGTGGGCACTGAGACTGGCTGTAATTTAGTTGGAAGTTGGGGGATCCTATATTTTGTGACGCACTAAATGTACGTTGTTGAAAAAATTTGACAGTTGTCCCATATAAATGTATGGTGCATAAAGAAATTGCCTTTGACTCGGATTGGATCACAAGCTCTATAATTATGTTGGATACAAATAGCACTATTGGTAACAGAAAGTAATGATACTTTCAAGGCAGTGATATTGATACGCATATTCTACGAGCATTTTTGACACCTTTACTGGTCAACCAATCCAATCAATACAGAACATCACTGTAAAATATAATTTAGCCAGTAGAATTATGGTAGATACACTACCACATCTTTGTATACTAATTGCATACACAAGAACCGTATGTTTAGTACAGTAATAGAGTACTTGTCAAGAATATGGACATTCGAGAATCGTCCTTTGGCGAGAGTAATCCGCTTCTTGTAAGGAATCGATTGGGGGGGGATGTTCCGAGAAAAGCAAATATAAATGCTGTGAATTTAGTCGATAGAGAATCGGAATCTGGGCAGACCGAATCATCGAGCAATGGCCATAGTAACACTGAGCCCACTAATTCCCGAGGTGATACCCCAAAAGATAGTGTATCGACTTCGAAGAACTACGAAGAGGTAATATATGATGCTGTATCATCTATACTATCTAAAGTTTTTCAGTTGTTGAGCCTCGTTTATGAGACTAGTCATAGAGTATACATCAAGCACAGGGAAAGAATTGCGGCAGGAAGAGTAGATCAGTCAGGAGAGGAAATAATTGAAGATGTACATAGCGAAGATCGTAATGTGAAGAGCGACACCGAAGAAAGCGTGGTCATAGTTGATGTTAGGAACAAACCATCGAATAATGTATTTGAACCATTACTACAATTTGACGAAGAAGAAGATGTAAATGAAAAAGAATCTCATCAATATGGTACAAGTTTGTCGATTGCAAAATATCCTAAATTTACTTCAAGTAGATCGCCGATAGGATTTAATGGATATTCTCAAACTACAAGGAAGCCTGATGTTTCGAATTTGGATATACTCGAGCCCTCTAGGGCAAACGATTACGATTCATATGTTTCCAAGTTTTACCTACCACACGAGCCAATATCAAAAAATAAATATTCCTTAGTGGATACCCTCATAGATAATTTCTTTGTTGATGGTATATCTGATATATTTAGGGAAAGAAAAGAGAGACAAAAGTTAATTTCAAAAGAAAGGGAGAACTTGAAAACTAGATTAGTTCCATTGTCTAATGACCATCTACAAACAGTGAATAAATATTGGAATCAGCCTCCAGGTTCAGTCGTTTCATCTGCATTTCAAATTGAAATTACCACTCGAGATTTGCAAACATTATGTGATGGACAATGGCTAAATGATAACGTAATAGATTTCTACTTCAACTTAGTAACAGCCAAGAATCAATCTGTCTTTGGTTGGACTACACATTTTTTTACAACTCTAAAGCTGAAAGGTTATCAAGGCGTCGCCCGTTGGTCTAAACGTAAGAAGGTGAATGTCACAGAAAAAGATTTAATTTTAGTTCCAATAAATATCATGGGCACACATTGGGCATTAGCTGTTGTAAATAACAAAGAAGAAAAGTTCCAATATTTTGATTCTTTGTCTTCTAATGGTAATTTGCAAGCGTTACAAATACTCAAAAGTTACATGATTCAAGAAGGCAAAAAGCAAAATTCATCTATAGATTTTGAAAAATACTCATTAATGAAGAATATGCCAAGTCCCCAACAACTGAATGGATTTGATTGTGGCGTTTTTGCATGTATCTGTGCAAAATATGTAGCACAATGGAAAAAGTTAACCTACGGGCAAAAGGACATGAAGCTTATCAGAAGAAGAATGGCATACGAAATCATAACTAAAGACTTGCTAGATTAATTGGTAAAATATACAATTATATTATGACACGCCTAAGACACTCCAAAGACTTGATTTATATACAAAAATATAATGACACTTCATGATTAATTGAATTTAATTCCTAGAAATGAAGATGAGCTACTCTCATTTAATTTACCTATCTCCTTTATTTTTTCTTCGTATTTCATAATTGTATCTGTAGCTGCATTAATCTTCGACAGCACATATTCAAGTCTACTCTTTAAATACTTAATATCGGATACCCTGGAAATCTTATTAACTTCATCTTCAAGATTCAATATTTTAGTATTCTCAATCGATATCAAGTTGTTATAATAATCTGTCTCATAGAGTTTATAAACTCTCTTGTCATCGATAAGCTCCTTAAATGCCGCTTTATATAATGGTCTACCAGTAGAAATACGTGACAAAACACCCTTCTCGCGAGTGAATGAAATTAAATCATGTTTTTCTAACGCAGATAAGGTTGCCAATGTCTCGTTTGATGATTTAAATAACGAGATCTTACTCAATTCATTATACTCGAACGAGTCATTCTCAGATAAAAATTTCATGATTGCCCACACTTGTGCAGTGTTCCAATTGTTATCAGATTCATTTGCAACCGTATTATTCAAAAAGAAGGTGGTTATCTGCTCGGAAGCTTGATTCACCATTTCAGATAATGCATCATTTGCAGACTCACCTGACTTAATACGTCTGATAAAAGCTTGCAAATCAAGCATTCTACCTCCTAATGGCTCAATATATTTGTCAAGAGAGTCAGGATTCATTAAACTAGGATCATTCAACTGATTCCAAACATATTGCTTAGCACTTCTTTGGGACGCATCCGATAAGGAAATCGTCTTGAAGACCTGGTTAGGCAACGAATCCGTTAAATGCTGAACCGATCCAACATCATGAGTAATGAATATGACATGCGACATATTACTTTGCACTAACAGTGACGTCCACTCAGCAATAAGCCTATAGATCAAGTCATTGTTGCCATCAGATTTTCTTTGAAAATTGTTGACTACAATAATCGGTTTTGCCTCGGGATGTTGCTGTAAGTAGTCTTCTTCTTTGATAATCTCTTCTTCAACAGAAATATTTGTTTTCTCATCAGTTTTATTTTCATTTTTTCTAGTACGCCTCTTTTGTTGCTTAATAGTATCATTCTTATAGTCTTCGTAATCTGAGAGAGCAATATTTCTCAAAGCTTGCGTGGTCAACAGGAACATGTTCTTTAATTGAGTTTCTTTTGATTCACTCAAGCCTGACTTCTGCCCTGTCAAACCCTGGACACCCAAATCTACAAATTGAGAAATGGAGTTAGTCCAGGTAAAAACAGGAAAATATCCTAACTGGTGAGCAGTAGTTTTGATTAGAGAGTTGTCCGATCTTGCCTTTACTAAAGCATCACAATCAATGTAAAGCACCTTACGCTTCAATTTTTCGTCATTATTCAACGTGTGATCTAACACAAATTCTTCCTTTCCTGAACCCTTCGGACCTTTTACGATAATGAATGTATTAATATTTTCATATATCCATAATTTTAATTGCTTAATCTTTTCAAATCTTTCATTCCACAATATATTGATATTTCCAGAATCTTCAGAAGTAATTTCGAGGTCCCCTTGTCCTTCATAAACCTGATTGAGTTTTTCATCGATATAATCGTAACTATTGTTTAGCCATTGAACGAGCCTACGATAAGGATAATATACAACTTTAACATATCTGTTATCCTTGTAGGTTTCTAAAGAATATTTGTGTGTGATATTCTGCTCGATAAACAATTGTCTAATCGGGTCGAAAATAAGGACAGCAAGTGTAGCAAGAAGGGCAACAATAGCTGGGATTGTAATCTTTTGATGGTTCACAATAAAATCCATAATATAGTTTGCACGTTCAATTGGAATATATTGCAAATGCAAAGTTGTCATACTCGAATTTAAACTAATACCTGTAATACAATTTTTAGCACAGACTGCAGATCTGAGATACTTGAAAATAATCGTTGCTGTAGGGTTGGAGCTGGATGCGGGGATTATATCAACAATCAAGCCATACCTTCTAAATAAAAGGTACAACTCTTCTTCTGTTAACGGATCACCCTCAAATATTACTTTAAGTTTTGGTGACGGATACCTTCTTAAATCCTCAATCCAGGGGGTACCTTTAACTTGATAACACTTAGGGAATTGATTCCAGAATAAGTTTTTCACATAATTGAATATATTCTTATTATGTTGAACTTCATTCTCTTCTAAGTTAGACACAATTTGATTAATTAGCTCCTTGCATGTAGTTTCTGGTGGAACTTCAAACTTGGCAAACGCCCCAGCATCTCTTTTTAAAGGTACAAATTCAGATATTTTTGTATTTTCTGGTAATGGATTACTATCTGTGTTAGACAAATCTAATATCTTTTGCTTCAAATCATCAGTGGTTACTCGGTTTTGAATTGGCGATAAGAACTTGCGTTTAAGCGAAAGACCAGATATTGGCATTGGATATATATGGTCAAAATACAACACCACTTCCAGTTGTTTTTCGTAATCTAACACTCCTGTTGTTGATGCAGACTTGTCAGTTTCTAATCTATCTGCCTCCCTTTTTAAGTCTTCCACATCAGATCCGTAATTTCTGATAAATGACCTTTGATAGCCTGACGTATAATGGCCGCTCCTAACAGACATCGTAAGTAATCTTTTAGCTTGCCATCTAATCATGTTGAATTAATTGTCCAAGACTCCGAATTACTTATCAATTTCTATCTTTTCGAAAAGAATTAGATACAAAAGAGTAAAACATAATTGTAGCGGAGATTGCTTATCGCTGTCGCACTTTATAGTGTGGCGATTCATAGACAGCAAAACAACTACCGGATTCAAATTTACAAATATTTCTACAATTATTAGATGTATCAGGCTAATTATAGCTGGTAATTAACAATTACCAGTTCTACTCCCATAGCGTAATTTTCCTTTTGTTACTGAAGAGTAAAAGCCAAATTAACTGTGAAATCATTTATCTAGGCTTCGCTTTGAATCATTATACCACGGAGGAAAAGGTATAAGGATCTTCGAAGAAGCCAACTATACATAGTTGCATTTTCACATATATATATATACATATATGCTTCTTTTGACGATTAAAACTGCTGACAGTTACAATAATCAAATAAGATGCAAAACAGAAGAAAATGGGAAAAAAACAAAACGATGAATGAAAACGTTATTATATTTCGTTTATTAGGAATATACACTAATTCTATCAACTATATTAATGTATTTGTCGAGTAAAGAAGAAAACGTTTAATGTGAATAAGTATGAAGTTTTTTCAGAGTGGTCAAAGTCGAGTTGACATATGCGGGTAACACTCATCATATTTCTATACAGTAAATAAATAAGTTGTATATTACATATATATAGGGTTCGAACACATATCAATCGACAGTAGAAGAAGGGATAGTTTCACTGAAGCCTTTCAAAAAATCACTTGTCCTTAAAGGTCTGACTTTAGGTGTACTTTCGGGCTCAGTGTCCTTACTCAATTTTTTACCGTCTTTATAGTTATCTCTAATGAATTCTCTCATAGAGTTCAAGGCAGCTTCTCTACAAAGTTCTTTCAAATCAGAACCACTGAAACTTCTAGTATTAGAAACAATAGCTTCTAAATCGAAGTCATCTTCATCTAGTTTAGAACCTTTCAATATCTTATTGAGAATTGATCTTCTTTGGGATGCATCTGGTCTCCCAATAGGAAACTGCTTTGGTAATCTTCTCATGAAAGCCTGATCTATATCTTCACGTCTATTAGTTGCACCCATCACCATTATTCTTCCATTAGACATTAAACCATCCCATAAGGTCATAAATTCGGCTTTGATGATGGAACTCACTTCATGATCGTTTGATGATCTATCTCTCAAAAAGGAATCAATTTCATCTATGAATACGATACATGGCTGCAATTTATTGGCAAGCGAAAAAATAGCGTCCACAATCTTGTTTGACTCCCCATACCATTTGTCCATGATGGTGGACATTCGGATCAGCAAGAAAAAGGCTCCACTTTCTTTCGCGATTGCCTTTGCGAGCATTGTTTTTCCACAACCTGGAGGACCATAAAATAATACACCTTTTGGTGACTGCACCAATGACAGATGTGCAGCAAATAACTCTGGTTCTGTTAAGGGCAAAATAACTGCTTCTCTTAGTTCGTCTATAATATCTTTTAGTCCTCCTATATCGCTAAACGTAACCGAAATATCTTCAGGCGTAATTAGGCAGCTTAGTAACGACTTCTCATAATCATTAAATGTAACATTCTTTAATTCTGGGTTCGTGGCTTGCATCCTTCGTAATATACCTGTCCCCTTTTTCTTAGATTCTCTGTTCTTGACTGAACCTTCACCAAGTGACTCGTTAAGCAAATGATTCATTATATAATACATAGAGAGACCAGCTCCCGTAAGGAGAAATAAGTCTCCTAAGAACTTAATATCAAATTTGAATTTCCCAAGGTCTATCTTAAATCTATTCATTATATATTGATTGCCACTATGGTCTTCAATATAGAAAGATATTCAATCTGTATATCTGTTCTGGCCGAGGACTATGAACTCGCAACTGAAATGTGCACGACTATAGATAAACTGAAAAATTATTAAGACGAGATGACTTGATCTATTTGATAGACACTAATAATTGCAGAACGACTCTCAGATGGCAGTGAACAAGTCAAGGGGAGATGATGAATCCCACGAAATCAGGATTCCATCTCTGATTATGGATCAAATTAAAACCAAAGAAGATAAAGGGGATTATGCTGATGATGGTTCAAGATATACAAAGTTTGATCATAAGATTAATGATAAGAAAAGGAAAGTAAAACCAATATCTAGGAAAGAGAAGAGACAACAAGAGAGACAGTTAAAGAAACAGAAGAAGATTAAGCAAGTATCGAATAAAAAGCCAGCTACTATGCAAGCTAAGAATGAGAAGGCAGAAGTGAAGAGGGATGATCCTCTAGCCGCATTACGTGCATTGAAGGAAGCTAAGAATGTACAGAAAAACACTATGGATCTGTCAATCAAGATTGTTAAAGCAGAGGATCTAGAAGATGACGAATTCAGTGAACAAGATGTTGATGATTTTGGTGGATTTAGCGAGAATAATGATGACTTTGATGATGATAGCATTGGTGAAGAAGATTTTGACGAAGAAGATTTTGATGTAGATAGCTTTGATGAGGGTAATGGGTCTGAAGATGATGATCCGTTGGCCAAGCTTAAGAAATTAAAGGAAATGAAGATGGCAAAAGCGAACGGGGGGATATCCAAAGCTGCAGATCCAATTGCTCAATTGAAAGCTTTGAAAGAAAAGAAATATAAACCAAATAAAGACGAGGACCCAATAGCCCAATTAAAAGCATTAAAGGAAGAAAAGAAGGATAAATCAAAAAAGGATACGAAGTTAAAGAAGGAAAAAGAAGCAACATTTGTATCACCTCATGATCGTGAGTTGATGAAGCGTGATGAAGACGATATGGCATTTTACGCCAAAAAGTTAGGTTTGAAGAATGGAAAGAAATCCAAATTACCGAAATTAGGCGAGGATGATGGAATCGATGGTTTGCTAGATGGGTTAGATTTAGATTTCATGGATGACAAAGGATATGCTAGTGACACTAAGCGTGAAAAAGAAACTTCGCATCCTAAATCTAAACATCAATCAAATCTTCCATTCTCTTCGGATGATGATATAAGTGAGGGAGATTTTGATGATGGTGACGAAGATTTACGTGATGATTCAGATGAACTATCAGATTATGATGACGAAAAGCCTCGCGTCAAAGAAAACCCCTATATTGCACCTGTAGGTAATAGCTCTAAAGAGGATGACTCTGAAGACGAAGAAGGAGCTCCAAAAAAGTATATTCCGCCAGCATTACGTCGGAAGTTGGCATTAGAATCAAGTGAGATTTCTCCCGAGGTTATTGCATTACGCAAATCTATTAAAGGTCCATTAAATAAATTATCTGAAGCAAACATTAATTCAATTGTTAATGAAATCAGTTCATTGTATTTGTCAAACCCAAGACATCTAGTGAGTGAAAATTTAACTTCTATTGTGTTAGAAAGTATCGTACAACAGGGAAGGTTATTAGATACTTTTGTTTACTTGCATGCTACTCTTGTAGTTGCTATTTATCGTTTACAAGGAGTTGAATTTGGTGCACTTTTTATTCAGACTTTGATTGAAAAATTTGATAGCTACTATGACCAACCTACTAAAGGAAAAGAGATTTCTAACATCGTATCACTTTTATCTGCCGTTTACACTTTTCAGTTAGTTTCATCCAAGTTGCTTTATGATGTAATTAAATTCTTAATTAATGATTTAAATGAAACGAATGCGGAATTATTATTAAGAATAATTAGAAATTCCGGAAATCAAATGAGAACTGATGACCCAACAGCTTTGAAGGAAATTGTATTGTTGACTAATAAGGTTTCTTCTTCTATGCTGTCAGAGAAATTGAATACAAGAACTCAATTCTTGTTAGAAACTATCGCATCCTTGAAAAATAATAAATTGAAAAACACTAATGAAGCCAGTCATCAATTGACGATCACATTAAAGAAATTTTTGGGTAGTGTTAATAATAATAAATTTAGTGACCCAATCCAAGTTACCTTAGATGATATTCATAATGTTAATACAAGAGGTAAATGGTGGTTGGTTGGTTCAGCTTGGAAGGGACATGATTCCATTCAAAACAAAACAGAATCAACTTTCAACGAAGAAGCGGTCAATGACATATTGGACAATACTGAACCAAATTGGATGGAATTAGCTAGGTCTCAAAGAATGAATACTGATATTAGAAGAGCAATTTTTATCTCAATAATGTCGGCTAATGATTATGTTGATGCTTTAACGAAGTTAGATAAACTAGCATTAAAGAGATCACAAGAGAGAGAAATCCCTCGAGTATTGATTCATTGTACGGGTATAGAGCCAGCTTGGAATCCCTACTATGGTGTTTTAGCTAGTAAGCTTTGTGATAATCATTCAAACAGAAAAACCTTTCAATTCATGCTCTGGGATTTAATCAAAGACTTCGAAGGTACTGATGGTAATGGGTCTGATGAAGAAACAGATGATTTCTTGGGTTTTGATACAAATGATGAGGATGACGAATCGAGATTGAAGAGAATTTCGAATTTGGGAAGATTTTTTGGTTATTTATTAGCGGAAGGCTCTTTACCATTACATATCTTGAAGTCTGTCAATTTCTTGATAGCATCAAATGATACCGTTTTATTTTTGGAGTTGATACTACTAGTATTTTTAGATCATGTTGGTAAAAAATCTCAGATTAACTCTGTTGGAGCCGGCTTGGCCGGGTCAAAAGCAGGCAAGAATATGTATGAGCAAAAATATGATGACAAGATATTAATTGAGAGGCTTATAAAAGCTCAGGAACAACCAACTTTATTGAGAGGTCTTCAATATTTCTTACAGGACAAAGTTAAAGCGAGCGATTTTATAAGTGGGAAAAAGCAACGTAGAAGGATTGAATGGGGTGTGGATGCTATGTGTGATATTATAGATGAATTTTTGAAAGTTGGTGATGATCTGTAAATAGTGTGTAATATAGTATCAGCATTTATAGAAGTATATATAACATATATTTTGCATTTAATTATGTGACTTTTTAATATGTACAAGGTTATTTACAAGAAATGACTATTTATTCTTCCAATTCTAATATTGCAATACTTTCGACATGTTTGGTTTGCGGAAAGAAGTCAAACCCAACTATGTCCTGGATTTTATATCTGCAATTATGCTCCGATTGAAGACCATCGAAATATGCAAGATCTCTAGCTTGTGTGAAAACGTTACAACTAACATAAATAATCAATTTCGGCCTGAATTCTAAAAGTTGCTCCATAAACCTTTTATTTGACCCTTTTCTAGACGGGTCGATTATAACTATTGAATCTTGGCCAATTATTCCAGAATTGATGAATTCCTTATTGGTAAATATGGCATTTGCATTTCCTTCAATAAATTGTATTTTTTCTGGAACTGATAACCCGTTCAATTTCGCGTTATGAACCGCATGTTCTATTGATAATCTTGAAACTTCTATTCCAAAAACCTTGCCATCTTCTGGGATGTCTTTAGACAAAGATATTCCAAAGAAACCAGATCCACAGTAGGTATCAACGATATATTTAAATGAATTTGGTTTCTTGTGAATTTGAAACCTAATGTAATCTAAGACGTGCGTCAATATGCTGTTATTATTCTGAAAAAATTCTGATGCTGGAAATTGGAAAACAAAATCGTCTATCTTTTCAGTTATAATGTTTTTATGGCTATCTAGGCAAACACGTTCATATTCTCCAGTCTGATGATTTATCCGAATACTGTCTCTCAACAATAACGTTGCACCCCGGGAGGCCCTTGTTTTGGAACTAACATCCGGATTCTCTATAGCTTCCAGTAATTTTGATTTCACGTTGGCTCTTGCAAAAGGTAAAGCTCTATTCACAGCCGGTGAAGCTATTGGACAGTACTCCACATCTACAGTCTGTTTCGTAGGATTAACATGATTGAACCCAATATTAATATCGTGAAGATGTCGCTTACCTCCAGATAACTCATAATGAGGCGTCAATTTCGTTCGATATGCGTACTGCATTGGTGATTCTACTATATTTCCGAAGTCTTCATTATACTTTGACAATAATCTTGGAAAGAAAAAATTATATGCCCTCTGTATAACTGTTTTCTTGAGCTTAAGTTGCTCCTCGTAATGAAGCATCTGAAATTGACAGCCTGAGCATGTTGAAAACTTATCACATATCACTAACTCGTCTTTACGATTACTATCCGTAGATCTTGAATTCAAAATTTTAATTAATTCAGCTTCTGCATAGAACTCATGATGCCGTAATAATATGATTTTCACTTTATCTCCCACTATAGTTTTCGGTACCTTAACAACTGTATATTTATCTTCAATTTGATTTTGACCAATGATCTCTGTGGTATATGCCGATTTTGGAATAATAGCCAAACCGTCACCCTCTGATGTCTGGTATATAATATCTACATCACTTAATTCAAAACTTGGCCTGTTCAAGGAATAAAGGAATGCTTCTATCAATATATCTATATTTTTAATGGAATCAAATGTTAAATATTCGTCATGCTTCTTCAATAACTCATTAATTTCCAATATTAATATATTTTCCCTCGATGTCTTATCAACAGTATCCCGTTTGGTTCTCTTAGTGTATCTCTTGATTGCCTTAGGAACACGGTGGTTATTCGTAGTTGGAAATGATGTTTGACTTTCAACTATTTGAATGTTTTGTGAATTGAATATTTTATTAGATGTGCTAAATGTACGACCTGAAATACAACTTAACCCTAGAAATCGGCCGAAATGTCGAATTTCTTGCAAGTTTCTCGAAACTAGAGACATAGCATTCAAGTAAGTAATGTTAAGTAGTTTCACCTGTAACAAGACTCATCTTACATTTAAAAATTATAATTCACGTGATATATTCAGAAAACAATTTTGCAACTTATTTTGGAATACTAAATAATTATACACCTACTTTATATGACATTAAGCATTAAGCAACTGACACACTTGCATTAGCGATAGGTACTTCTTCTTCAGAATAATCTCTCAAATCTAATGTAACTGTTTTGGAGCTATTTTCTCTCTGTTCCCTATATATTCCAACTAACGCATCAGATCTTTCGAACAAGGAACTCTTCAAAGAAATTACAATGAATTGGAAATTCGGACCAGCATACTTTTTTATGTAATTAGCAATTTTGTTAACATTAGAGTTATCCAATGCAGCATCAACTTCATCTAGGACAAAGAAAGGTGAAGGTTGGAAAGAATGAATAGCAAATAATAACGCAAGAGCTGCTATGGTTTTCTCACCGCCAGATAATAAATCCATATCTCTAAAACGCTTCATAGGAGGCATGGCGTGATATTTTATACCAGCATTATAAGGCTCTTCTTCGTCTTCTAATGTTAAATAAGCAGATCCTCCAAGAGGGGATGTGGATGACTTGGTCAATTCCTTATAGATGAAATCAATTTGACCCGATATATGACTGAAAGCTCCTGAAAACAATTCGTATCTTTTTTCTTTAACCGTATTAAATTTCTCCACGATTTTGTTTTCTTGTTGTCTGACTTTAGTAAAGTCTTTGTCAAAGCTTTTCAATTTAGTTTCAACTTCCTTGAGTCTTTGAACAGCTTTTGCATTAGGTGTTAACTGCTCTATATCTTCAATAACTTGTTCTAATCTAGCTCTTAATTCTGCTTCAATTTTCGTGTTGAATGATTCTCTAAGCTTTTCACTCAACAAGGAATAATCAACTTCTATGTCGTATATATCTTTGATAAGCAAGTCAGCATTTTCACTAATAGAGATCGAGTCTAAGAGACCGTCCTTCAATGGTAAGTTGATAGATTCAATCTTGCAGTTTTTCAATATATTAACTCTCTCGGTGTCCACTTTTAGAATAGATTCTTCCATACTTGTAATTTGCTTATTCAAATTTGTTAATTCATTGTTCGAGTCATTAACATTATTTTCCAATGATTTTGAAACCCTAAGCATGGAATTTAATTCAGTTTCAAGGTCTTCTTTCTCTGATTGAAGTACCTGTAATTCAGCTTCGAAGTTGTCGATCTTTTTTTCGATGTTTTCCTTCTCAGATAAAATCCCTCCAACACTTTCTTCTAATTCGTTTAATCGTTGTTGCATCGCAGATTCTCTATTTTCTGTTTCTGCTAACTTCTCCTTTTCGAAATTTAATTTGTTAGATAAAGTATCAATTGCCTTCAAATATTGAGTTCTCTCCTTCGCTCTAATTCTTAAAGTAGACCCATGCAAGTTTTCATAATCTTCAATACCATTTTCATAGCCATGTTTCTCACAGAAGTCGTGATACACAGTTTCTTGTAACTGCTTTATTTTTTCCTCTAAGGTTTCTATCTTTTGGGTATTAATTTCCAATAATTCAACTTTGCTCTCTATATTTACTTCAAATTCTTCTATAAGCTCTTTTTGGAAATTAATTTCAGTTTGTCTGTCTTCTATAACCCTTTCAATATTAGCCTTTTGCGCCCTTAATAATGGAAGTTTATCGTCAAGTTGACTTATCTCATCAGTCACCAAGTTGATTTCAAGCTCCTTTGGCTTTTCGTCATTAAGCTTCGTCAACTTTTCACTCAAGTCTTCCTTAAGGTTACTTAAACTATTCCATTCGTTTTGATCCCATGATAGAGTCTTGTTAGATTTTTGTTGTTTCTGACCACCAGTCATTAAGCCAGACTTATGAATAACGGACCCTTCTAAAGTAACCATCTTATTATCCAATTGTTTGCCAGAACCCCATTTTATATTTCTTGCTACTTCAATATTTTCCACCACCAATGTGTCCCCAACAACATATTGTATAGCTTGTTCTAAAGATGTGTCGTCATATTCTAAGATATCAATACCCGGTTGAGCTGAATGGTGCACTGATCTTAAATAATTTAAATTAAGTGAATCATTAACAATAGAATCTAATGGAATAAAGGTAGCAACCCCAGTTCTCCTTTCCTTCAAAATTTCAATACATTTATAGGCCACTGATGTTGTCTCAACGATAATAGCGTCAAAGTTTCTACCTAAAATGGTCAGAAGAGCTGCCTCATACTTGTGCTGAGCTGGGCGGACTAAATCGTATACAATTCCTTTTACAGCTCCTTTCGGAAACAATTTTTTCAACATAGTTACATTCTCTCTTAATTTTCTTTGCTTATTAGATTCTCTCTGTTGGGAAGCTAGTTCGTCAAGCTTAATTAGAATATCACGTAATTGTGAATTTAATTCTAATTCCTGATAGTTGAATTCCTCCCTTTTCTTTGTAAGACTGTTTTTATATTCAACTTTTTCTGACTTAAGACTAAGTATGTCATTGATTTCACTAGATACCTCTCCTAGTTTCGTTTTAAGTTCTGATTGTATAATGCTTTCTAAATCAGATATTCTAGAGTTTGAATTTGTCTTCTGATTACCGTAATTAGTGATCGTTGAATCTATCGAATCTTTTTCATTCAATAGAAGACTTAATTCTTCTTCTAATTGCGACCCTTCGCTGGCCAAGAATTTAGCTCTTAAATCGTTATATTCCTTTTGACTCTCTGGCGATACTGATGATGAGCTAGAAGCATCTACTTTTTCTTGGAAATCATCAAACATTTTCTTCGCATCTCTCAATTGTTTCTCGATAGATAAGACTTGCTTTTGTTGCTTTTGAACATCATTCTTAAGATCCTTTATTTTATTATTACAGGCATTAATTTTAGTTACCAATGACTTCTTGTTTGCATCCACAGGAATCAAGTTTCGCTTTTCGGAATCAATATTACGAACAATATCAGATACATTCTTGGAATGGCTCTTCAAATTCAACAGCTTCTTCGAATACTCTGCCATCATATTCTTGTAGGATTTTTCTTCGGTGTTCAACTTCTGCTTCAAAAGATGTAATTCTTCATTCTTACTCTTCAACTCGCCATGCAATTGAAAATGTTTTTTCTCGTTATGGTATATCTTGTACAAGTTGATCATTTTGATTAAATTAGTCTTATCGATTAACTTCTTCTCAAACGTCTCTTGTTCTATCAATTGCTCCTTGTATTGCTTGGATTCAGAATTCAAGGTTCTCTTTCTCGAGAAGACTACATTTGACGACTCATGAGCCTTCTCCAGCTCATCCCTTAAATTTTCATACTCCTGTTGGTATTCATTAGCTCCACTAATGGTCTCAATTAACTTTGTCAAATCCTTTGGCGATTGCGAGGCAATTTGTTCTACATCACCTTGGAAAACCAAAAAATTTCTTGCCTTGATCAAAATATTCTCGTTCTTCAAGACCATAGAATACTGTAAGGCCGTCACACTCTTATCGTTTATCTTATATTCACTACTTCCACTGCTGGTGATAATTCTCTTCAAATTCAATATTTCTCCGTTATCCTTCTCATAAATGGCCATGACATGCGCTCTAGTTGGATCTGGTGATATTTCCTCCAACGTGCTATCTAACGCATTCACATTAGTACGACGCCCACGATAGATCAAGTCTTTCAAATTATGCGATCTTAAATGAGAAGATTTGACTCCTAATACAAACGATATAGCATCCATCATATTTGATTTACCTGCTCCATTGGGTCCTATAATCGACGTGAAAAATGATGTACCAAACCCAATACAAGACGTCCCCCTGTAAGATTTGAAGTTCTCTAGCTCTAAACCAACTAATCTACCCATTTTGAATACTAACAGTTACAATAATTGTTATTTCTGATCTATTTACTTATCATTAATCAATGTTATTACTTAACGTATACGCGTCACATTTTATTTCTCATCCACGCGCAAAAATGTCCCTACATATAAATGATAGATTAATGACACTCCACAATAGTAGAGTGTTCTTTTTCAAAAGATAACGACTCAATTCCGGCGTATATTATTGAATATGACTAGAAATATCGAAAAGGAGCCATTGTTGCTGATTGATAAGAGGGATATTGTATCTCAGAGCGAGTTTTCAACTACATGTCCATCATTTACACTGCTCTTATCTAAGTCGTTCATGAGGTTTCCACAATTAACCAAAATGAGTCTGATGACAACAGAAGAGATCGACAGTGAGAGTGATTCAGATGATGATACAAATCTACCAGATTTGCCGTATGTTGCAAATCCAGTTCTGTTGGGTGGATCGATTATGTCCGCTGGTGAAAAACTACGTCAATTGAGAATATTGATGAAGGAACATGGAATTGGGGTTTATATTATCCCATCAGAAGATGAGCATCAATCAGAGTATACTGCGGAAGCAGACATGAGAAGGCAGTATATATCTGGGTTTACAGGGAGCGCAGGGTTATGTGTCGTGACACTTGATGATGATAAGAATCTCACTGGAAAAGCGGCATTATCTACAGATGGAAGGTATTTTTTGCAGGCGGAGAAACAACTAGATCTTAAGCATTGGACGTTGCTAAAACAGGGAATTGCGTCATATCCTACATGGAAGCAGTTTGCTATCCGAGAAGCTATCGGAAATAAATTTAGTAATGTTATCTCGTGTGACCCTAGACTTATCAGTGTTTCGGTTGGAGAATATTTTGAAAGAATTCGGGTATTACAGTATGAAAATAAATTCAATTTTAGTTTACTTCTGGAGGTAAACTTGGTTGATGTTGTGTGGGGCAAGGATAAGCCTACGCGGTCGTTGGATCCAATATATGTGCTTCCATTACAGTATTCAGGTGAAAGTACCGAGAATAAACTAAATAATATACGCAAGATCTTGCAGTCTAAAAAGAGTACTCATCTCGTAATATCTGCATTAGATGAAGTTGCATGGCTATTTAACCTAAGGGCGGATTCGGATATTCCCTTCTCACCAGTGTTCTTCAGTTATGCTTTAGTCACCTTGGAATCGGTTATTTTGTATATCGACAAGACAAAAATTGATAATGGCGCTGTTGAACTTCATCTGCACTTGGCACATATCAAAGGTTTAACTATCAAATCATATAATGATTTCTATTCAGATTTATCTCAATTGAAATCAACAACGTCTCAAAGCGATTTACTGATTGTTTTACCAGAAAGAGCAGCTACAAATTATGCCTTATATTCCTACATACCTCAATCATTTGCGAAACAGTCTGTAAAGTTTGATTCAATCATTTCGAACCTAAAGCTAACAAAAAATAAATCAGAATTGTTTAATGCTAAAATTGCTCAGTTCAAAGATTCTCTTGCTTTTATTTTATTAATCTCATGGTTAAAACACCAAATTATTGACAAGCACCGTGCAATATCTGAATATGATGCAGCATGCAAAATATATTGCATAAGATCAAAGCTTCCAAATTTCAAGGGCTTATCATATGAAACCATATCTTCATCTGGCCCCAATGCAGCGATTATACATTATGCACCAACGAAAGAAGATAATTCTATAATTGATCCATCCCAAGTATACTTGTTGGATTCAGGAGCTCATTATTTGGAGGGAACAACAGACATTACAAGGACATTTCTATTTGGAAATCCAAAGGACAAGAATTTAGAAGAGTATAAGAAGTATTATACTTTAGTTTTAAAAGGGCATTTGGCAGTTGCAATGGCAAAATTTCCACCCAATTCCAGTAGCACTGGCACTATATTGGATGCCTATTCTAGGCAACCTCTCTGGAATGAAGGATTAGATTTTAACCATGGTACAGGGCATGGTGTTGGAAGTTTTGGTAATGTACACGAGGGTCCTTTATATATCCTGACAACTGCAGGCGGTGCTAATAATCTGGATATATTTAAAAAAGGAGCTATACTAACAGATGAGCCGGGCTATTATGTTGATGGGGAATGTGGATTTAGAATTGAAAGTGAATTAGAAATAATTGAATCCAGTGAAAGATTTGGGAAAACTAGAAACGGTGACAGTTTCTTATGCTTCGGATATTTAACCAAGGTACCATTCTGTCGAAAGTTAATTTCTACAAAGCACTTAAGCTCTTCCGAAGTAAGCTGGATAAATGAATATCATAAGAGTGTAAGAGAGGACTTTTGTAATAAATTATTAGAAATTGGTAACAAAAGGGCCTATAATTGGTTATTAAATGAAACAAAACCTTTATAATAATATTCCATACTTTAATACATATTTATAGTACACTTATTATACACTTACTGTTCAGTAATATTAAATACTCAATAAAAAATGAATTGAACTAATTATCCTTAAATGAGGTTAAATGAAGAGGAGGATTTATAATAATATTCCATACTTTAATACATATTTATAGTACACTAATTATACACTTATTGTTCAGTAATATTAAACACACAATAAAAAGTGAATTGAACTAATTATCCTTAAATGAAGTTGAATGAAGAGGAGGATATCCAAACCCCTTATGTGTTTTGTTCTTATCTGGCTTAGAATAGCTTGGTCTCTGAAAACTACCTGGCTTTCTCAAACCAATTGATGCTTCCCCAATAGTTGAGTTAGATAAGGATCTACTTCCTGATAGGTAGTTTGACTTATTTGAAATAAATGGTGATGTGGAAGCTAATGACAAGGTTGGATATTCTTTTTTAATTGCTGGATCGATATTATTATCATCCGTGTTAGAATGTACTGAAATGGCAGAAAAAACATCAGGCTTTTTATAATGGGGCATCTTCAATGCGTTTGATGAACTCCATAAGTGAGAATTATTAGTATTCGAAATTGCATTTCGAATATTATCTAAATTGGACGCAATATTAGAAATCGAAGAACTTTCAGGTGCATATGTACTTTCGATAAACGATTTCAGTTCAGACAGAGGAGATGATGGTTTTGATCGTTTCGTATCATGTGGTAAAGGTTCGTTAGTCTTCCTTTTTTGCGAATTCTCGTCCTGATCATTGTTGAGCGTTAAGTTTTGCAATTGTAATAAGGAACTCGGAACGTTATTCGAATTAGATAATGAAGACAAAGTGGATGGTGAAAATCCTCTTATGGTAGCTGATAACCTATTCAAAATACCGTTTGTTGAAGTAGGCGTCGTTTTGACAAGCGAGGTTAATTCACTATCTGGTAGTTTTGAAGGAAGCGTTTGTTTATTAGCGGTCGATAATGATGTAGGTGATGTCTCCAATTTGAAAGATGATGTGACGCCTCTTGAAAGGTTGGCAATACGCTCTTCTTTATCGACTGAATGAGAATTTTCCATCAAAGACAAAAGGATCTTAGATACTGCAGACTCTACCATCTTGGAGTTTGTTGTATTATGGGTATTAGCATATATTGCTGCAGCCGTTGCCGTTGCCGCTGACGTCGCGGTAATTGCTGCATCAGGATCTTCGTTATGATCAAAATTTGATACTATATTGAAAATATCGGTAACGGGTCTTATTAAATTAGGATCATGAGCTAAAGCATTGGGCTCTTTATCTCTAAATGACTTTCTATCGAAGCTATCATCATCAGTGTAGCCTTTACTTTGTCTTTCAAAATCATCCTTTTTTTGTTTTGCTATTCTCTTTTCCCGCCTTTTATTAAATTCATCATCGACCCAAGATTTCTTGTCAGGTGTATCCTTCTCACCAAACATTAATGTTGCCCTTTTTAAAACTCTCGATCTTAGATCATTATCTTTATTTCGTTCAGCATTTTCTTCTCTCCATCTTTTCTTACGTTCTCTATTTTCTAACCGTATTCTTTCCTTATATTCTGGAGAGTCAGTTTTGAATCTCTCTCCAAAAATCGATCCTTTTTTAGATCTTGAACTAAAGCTTGAAATTGCTGATGCAACTGAGTTACTTATAGAAGTAATAAATTCTGGCTTAACATTATCTAAATTCAACTGAGACGATACAAACGATGTGTCTCTCATTGAAGGATCAATTTGACTTTCACTCGTTGAATTAGAATTAAACAATTCTAATACATTATCTATTAAAGATACTGCTTTTCCATAAGTTGGAGCCATTTGTTTATCTTCTAAGAATTTCTTAGCTAAGACCAAAGGACTAATGATTACGCTTTCATCCTTCTTATCTTTATAGCTCGTTATAATATCAGTCACTGAGGGAGTAGTAGTAGGTAATAAATATGAAGATGAAGCAGTACTTGGTCTTGAAGTTAAAGCACTAGTCATTTGCCTTATTACTTGCAACAAATTATTATCAGCACCAGAATTACCCGCTGCACTATTAATACGAGATGAGAGTGAAGATAAAACATTTGAAACTTGTGAATTAATTGCATCCGAATTAGAACTAGAGCTAGGTTCGCTCCTCAAGGCCCCATCTAATGATTCTATTGATGAATAGTCTCTTCGAGGGCCACTGTTCATGGAGGATCTGTGCAACGCTAAAGTCTCCGCAATAGATAAAGAATTTTTTTTAGCCTCGTCCTTACTATTCAATGTCAATGATTTATTTGCAAAATTACTCATTATATTTTTGGCAACAGCTGATATACGATCTGTTTGAGATGATATAAGTTCAGATGACGTAGAAATATTGCTTAAACGATTTTGAGATTTCTTTTTTCTATTTGATGAAGGTCCTGATAAATCAATGTCATTAGAACGATTCAACGATTCTAGGAAAGTAGTAGTTGAAGCAGGTAACGGGTGTGGTAGTTTAGCCAATGCAGTAGCAACTTGATTACTCTGAGACCTGGCAATAGTTGAATGCGCATCTGCTTTATTGTGATGTTCATCATTTTCATCTTCCATCTCTAAATTGGTCAATAAATCATGAGGGTTCTCCATAGCCATATTAAAAGCATTTTGTAAAATATCATTCATTTGCAATTGCTCGAGGTCTTCTGTTTCGTTATCTTGTTTATTTCCTTGGGAAAGCGATAATCTTCTATTAGGATCATTTAAGGTTGTTGCATTACTTTCAATAGCATTACGAACAGCTGTTGCTAATGCTGCTTGAAGTGTATTATCTTCAGTTGAAATTTTGTTCGTATCCACTTTATCACTGTCATTATTATCGTCTTTGTATGCTTCATTCTGAAAATGGGCTAAAACATTTTCATCAATTTGCGGCATATCAGTTATCGTCTTAGACTTCTTGTGTGATTCATCTTCGAGCTGATCTTGAACTTGATTTGTAATCTCTAAAGCCAATTCCTGCAATATATCATCAGAAATAGGTAAGCCACCTTGATTTGATTTTGTATTCTCTTCAGCATGAGACATTTGATTCACCATATTCTGAACAAGATTTGTCAAGTCAAATCCTGTTTCACTTTGTTTTTCATGTTCAGTTCTTTTTGACGAAGCGGTTGCATCTTGTGAATCTTTTGTCTGTTCAGCAACATTTCTGAAAGCTTCACTAATAACATTTTCCATAAAAGCATCCATATTATCATTTTTGTCATCTTTACTGGATTGTTTTGCTTCTGATACTTGAGACACATGACTTATTTCCTTATCTTTCTTCGTGTCATGTTCGCCCATTAATTGTTTAAACGATGCGGATATTGCGTCATGTAAATCATCATCCTTAGTGGAGCTCTCTTTATTTTCATCCTTGCTTGGAATAAACTCATCAAGTACATTATTTATAGTATTCGTTAACTTGTCGCCATGAGATTCCCTGCGTTGAACCTCATCATGAATTTGTTTTCCATAAGGATCATCTTGGCGTTCATTTGCATGTGTTTGGATTTGTGACTCTGATTTCGATCTATCATTAGTTCCTCCTAATTCGGATATATTCTTGAACGCATTACCAATGGCCTCGTTCAAATCCAAATCTTCACCACCATCTCTCTCATTCTTTTCAGATGTATCATGGCTATTATTGTTTTCAGTTATACCGCTGAAAGCATTGGCTATAGCTCTATTCAAGTCTTCGTCATTGTCTGATTCGGCATTCGTTCGTCTTTGACGGTCAGAGTTTTCGAGTGTACTGAAAGCACCATCTATCACCTCATCTAACCTTTCTGATTCTACTCGATCATGTTTATCACTATCCGTGGTTATAGGTGGCACATAAGCCGTTGTTATGGAATCATTTTCTGTGTGCGTTTCCGAATCCGTACGTCCTTCATTCTGTGTTTGTTGATTACTCTCGAAAGCATCTCTTATTGCCTTCTCCAAATCGACATTTTCTTCTTCTCCTCCTCCTCCTTCGTTCAAGCCTCCATCCGTACGTTGATACGAGTCTTCCTTCTGTTCATCGTCTTTCCGTATTTTATGATTTGCGTCATTATGTATTTCTGGCTTATCTTCTAATGAACTGAAGGCATTTCCTATAGCCTCTTCTAACCCATCATCATTCTGGCTGCTACTCTCCTTATCGTCTGATCCAGGTGCATTCCCCTCCGCATTCGCATCTGTCGTACTTTGTGAAACTTCGCTTGTTTGTTGTTTGTTTACATCCATTGACCCAAGCGCATTACCAATAGCTTTATTCAATTCCAGGTCATCGTCTTCCTTGTCCTCATGAGCATTTTGTTCATCCTCCTCGTTCTTAGCTTCTGTGTCCCCGAAGTCAAACTGATTGAACACATCCCCAATAGCGTTCTCTAAATCAATATCGTCAGCGTGGTCGCTTTTGTCGTCTTCTTTTTCATGCTCATCTTGCTGATAGTTCAACGACGATATAGAATCGGCAATTGCTTTATTTAGTTCTATATTATCTGTATCTCCATCATTCTCCATAGACATGTTACTATATTTTGCAGTCTACCTTATCTTTGATCAGATGGTCTGTGACTGTTTTTTCCAAAATGGAAATCAGTGACTGCTTTTTTTTCAGGGTGGTTTACTTTTTTTTGGTGATGATTTACGTCCGGTTTATATGCAGTACCTATATAATTATAAGCTATACAGAGTATACAACTGATAACTAGTCTTCATTGACTAAAGCAAAGTTGACCACTAATCCTAGAGTACCGCAGCCTACACCGTCGTAGCCTCCTTGTTTAATGACCCAGTTAAAGTTGTTGAGTTCATCGTTGGCGTAGTTCGAAACGTCTATATCGAAGGACCTATTGCCAAAGGTTGGAATTGAAACCGAGTACTTGGAATCGGCCATTTTAAGATACGATGTATCGAATTGTAACACATAGTTTGTGGTATCGTTGAACACAAAACTCTCACAGTGATTGACGTTGTTGAAAAAGCGTTTTCTCTGTGTCGGTTCGGACGGAATCTTCAAAGTATTGTCTTCGTTTGAGTTAAGATTCTCTTTGCCGTCATTATTACCATTGTTCCCAGTGGAAGCGTCTGATGCTCCCTTCTCGGGTTCTTTAGCTTCAAGAGTAGCGGCCTCCTTCTTTTCATGGTTGAGCGACATGTACGTGAAGCTGTTCAACGCAAGCCCGTAGAGATATGGCTTATCGCCGTAGATCTCTCCCTTGATAGTTTTGTTGATAAAATAGGTAAAAAATTTCAATCCCGTAGACAAAATGCTTGTGGGCACGTACGACTTGATGGGGACAGTGAAGTCGTTGCCAAAAAGCAATTCGGACCCTTTGATCTGTCGCTTGGGCTTGAAGCTTACCTCTAACCGCAAATTGGCTTTGTATGAAGGATCTCCCTTGGTTGGTGCATCCACTTCACTACCATCCAAGTACTTTTCGTCCCCAACATTGTATGTGCTATTCTGACGGTGTTCATTGCATCCATCGAAATTCCTTACATTCACCATCAAGCTGAATACCCCGATATCTGACTCGATACTGATAGGCTTACACGTATTGACTGGCACCAATTGATAATTATTTTCGTAGCTGTTTGAAGCCTTAATAAGCAATCTCTTGATCATATTCTGTAGTACTTTCAACAATCGTAAAGACTCCTTCCAATGCAATTCCACGTTCTTTCTACTGACTCGGTACAGCTGATTATATCAGTAATCCATATAGTTGCGGAAAATGTTCCTCACGACATATTGCACGTGAGTTGCAGCAACATTTTTTTTGGTCTCTGCTTTTCGACATCCATATCATCTACCAGTAATCTGATTCCACAATATATAGAGGGCTGCATCCTCTATTGTTGCATAATTGTAACTCTATTTCCTCATAAATTGCATATGTGCCCATTAATGTCTCATAGTCGGCTCCCAAACATTGTTGACGATCATATATCGTATTATTATGTGCGACAGAACATTCCTCAAGGGACATAACAGTGGCTACATATTGATATGCATATCACAAAACATTCTTCTTGACAAATGTCAAACTCAAAGAAGATTGAAAGATTGATCAGAACTAAACAGAGTTCTTTGACTTGTTCCCTACTTCAAAAGCAATCTCATCAGGTTGCAAATTTGAAGTACTAACAATTATCAAATATTCATAGCCTTTAAGACGTACTCGTACATGCAGATAATAAATTGTGAACTGACTGAACTATTGCGATATTTACTAAAAGCCGCTGAAATTAGTAATTAAAATACGTTACATTACATTACAGTGTGATGTTTTACAATAAAAGATAGATTTCGGAGCGTACTCAAATTCTATTGGCGGAAATGCGAGATTTAGGCTCGAGAGCAAAAACATCCACCTAAGACCATTAAAGTATATAAAGCAGTAAATATACTGGGTTATCTTACAATTGAAATAATTCAATAAGAGTAGTTTAAGAAAAATAAGGTATCATCAGATTTAATTCTAATCAAAATGGCTGCACGCATAAATGAAATTGGCTGCAAAACAGAAACTACGTCAAACGATGCTTCCTCGGACTTAGAACGGAACAATCACCACATTAATTCAAAAGACGATGAGAACGAAGAAATTGGGGACTTAGAGGAGGACTGCATTCCTAAAATGGGCGGCGGTAGGCCCTATCCACCTAAAGTAGGAGACCCCGCTGACTATATTGTTTTGTTTGAGGGGCAAGACGATCCAACTAATCCTCAGAATTTTTCATTTAGAAGGAAATTACCGTTGATAATTGCAATTATGACTTCTTGTTTCACTAGTACCTATGGATCTGCAGTACTTTCAGAAGGAATTCTTGAGATTCTGGAAAAGTTTCATGTCGGTTTAGAAGTTTCGACATTATGTACATCGCTCTTCGTTCTTGGTTATGCTTCAGGACCAGTATTATGGGGTCCATTATCAGATGTTTTTGGAAGAAAAATAGTCTTAGTTCCAACGACATTCATATATTTGGTACTTAACTTTGCTGTTGCCACAGCAAAAGATATTCAGACAATTATACTCTGCAGATTTTTCTCTGGGTTTGTAAGTGCTGCCCCAATGGTTATCGTTGCGGCAATTTTAGCAGAAATATCCAATAATAGGAATAGAGCAACTCTTATCACATATTTTGCAATGATTCTATTCAGCGGACCAATGTTAGCTCCTATAATTAACGGGTTTATTGTTAAAAATTACTCATTGGGTTGGCGATGGTGTGCTTATATTATGGGAATAATGTGCTCAATCACGCTAGCATTACTTATATTCTTTTATGAAGAGACTCACAATGGCGTCATATTATCCCGTAAAGCACAAATATTAAGGAAAGAAACAGGCAATTGGTCTATTTTCGCTGGTCATGAAGATTTTTCTCCTTCTTTCGATAATATTGTAATGAAGGCAATAGGACTTCCGATTCGTATGTTATTCTCGGAGCCAATTCTTTTGTCCATAACAATTTATAATTCTTTTATATTTGGATTATTATATTTGTTGTTAACAGCAATTCCAATAATATTTGGTCAGTCAGGATATGGCTTTAGTCAGGGAGTTTCACTGCTACCATACATTGCAGTAATTATGGGAGTAGAAGTTGGTGGCTTTGTGAATATACTTTTCGAGAAGAGATACCGAAGAATACTGAAGACAGCGGGAAGATTAGTGCCAGAGGAGAGGTTAGTACCAATGATGATTGGGGCAGTTATTTTCCCGTGTGGCTTATTTTGGTTAGCTTGGAGTGGGCAATACCATGAAGATGTGCATTGGATTATTCCTACCATTGGTACATTTCCAATAGGCTTTGGATTGATATGTATATTTTTACCATCTTTGACCTATTTGATCGAGTGTTACTTGCCATATACAGCTTCTGCTGTTGCTGGAAACACAATGATAAGATACGCATTTGGAGCGGCTTTTCCTTTGTTTGCAAGACAGATGTTTGATAAATTGGGAGTCGATTGGGGAGGCTCATTGTTAGGTTTCATCTCAATTTTATTACTTCCGGCTCCCTTCTTGTTTTATAAGTATGGCGAAAGGTTGAGAAATAGATCAAAATATTGTTTGAAAACTTAAAAAACTGTGGCCTGAAATTAGATAAATCAACATATTCATCTCTATCATAAACGAAGTACTTATGCATTTGTGCATTACACCACACAGTCTACAGAGTATCGTTATTCCCTTCCTAAAACTACGCTATACATCGAACTCAAAATAAAATCGGAGTAAACTATTGCGAGAACGGGTGCAAACTATCCGAAATCCTAATGGTTGATCATCATTTAAAGCACTTTACCTTTAATGTATTATAAGAAATATAAGGTCTTATCGTAGTAAATACTAATAAATATCGAAAATTGTTTTGCTGATTGATTATTAATATATGGAGTTGCTTAAAATTTCAATAATTCTTTCATGATAATATTTGAGCGGGATCTCTATAAAAAAAATGATTTATTTACTTTATCACAGTAGAATAATTTATATGTAAACGTGTAGACCAGTTATTCAAGAAAAAAAAACATTTTTACAGTAAACGGTAAATTCATGACCTATTCTAGTCGAAACTATTGGTCTATAAAGTTTATGGAAAAGTAACAATATAATCGAAGAGTTAAATTAGGAAGTTGTAATCCACTATTACGAAATATTGGTGAGACTAGCTTTAATTAGCATTTCCTCATCTTGATTCACGGTAGCCTTTTTAAGTGTAACTTGGATGTTTTGTGTCTTTAAATAGATAACAAGGATTAAATATTAATCAGTTGATTTTACGAGTTAGATTTTTCTATGCCTTTAGATCTACATAGTTATCCTTTGAGGAAAAATAGAAGAGGAAAAAGTGCCTGCTCTCTCTGTCGAAAGAAAAAGGTGAAATGTGATGGAAATTCCCCTTGTTCTACGTGTGTAAAATATAAGAATCAGAGATGTGATTTAATGACAAATAAGCTACCCCCAAATAGAAACTTACAAGGCTTAAAACCAATAAAACCCTATTCAGTCTTAGAACAGAGTAAAATAGCACCAGGTACTAAACCTCCTTTGAATGAGACAAATATAAAGTATTCAGAGTTTTCAACAGAAGCGGATACGCCTTCCAAAATCCCTTACGATCTGCCTCAAGAGACAATAAATATTTTTGAAGATGGAAAAGTTGTAGGATCTAGTGGCTATAATAGACAGTATTTTGGTCCGCTTTCTTGGTTTACACTATTATTCCTAGATGAATATACATTGCCATATATTCGTTATATCGAAGCCCATAAAAAAGATTTCAAAACCGTTAACGAGGATTTAGATATTTATTCAAAAGAGGGCCGTAATTTCCAAGATGCAAATACACAAACAAGGGTGAACTCGTCACTCCATAAAGGTACTGGTGCACAGGGGAAAACTAATAGATATCCCGTTTTTGCGTATAAGCTCCAGGATGACGATTTAATTGAAAGGATTAAGGCTATCTTGCCACAAAAAAAGTTAAGTTGGAAATTACTAGATTACTTTTTCTTAAAGATCTATCCATTTTTTCCCTTGGTAGACGAAATTGACTTTAGAAAGCAGTTGGAAAAGATTATTGGGAAGAAAGGTTTTGATGAAGGGCTGAAAGGATTAACAATAAGAAATAAAGTTGATATTGCAGTAATTGGTCTTCTTTTAATTTTTTTAAGGTTGGCATATTTGGCATTAACATCAAACCTGGGTGATAATAAAAATAAGGATGTAGGTGCCAATCTCGAAAAGGAATCCTTGGTATCTAATGTCATAGGAATGGATACATTCAAGGTTGCCGAGTGTTGCTTTAATCTTTTTAATTATAATCAGTGTAATGATATTCAGGTTTTGCAGTTAGCACTCTATATTAGAGTTTATTATACGTATGCACCAGAAGAAGGAGACGGACTAGACAACCGGCTTTCACGTACATTGAATTCAGCAATTATTCAGATGGCATATTCATTAGGATTCAGTCGCGATCCAAGCAATTTGAGTTATAAGTTCAACAACGCCAGGTTAGGTAATTTAAGTAGAAAGATTTGGCATTTTATTATCTGCTTAGACTATAACAATAGCATTCTAGTTGGAGACCCACTAATGACTAGTATTATCCCTTCTGATACGAAATTTCCTTATTATAACGAAGGGAATGAAAATAGTATCAATAAAAGCTCAGAAAGAGAAATTATTCATGTTTTTGAAAATATCCAGGGACGATTAGAGTTATTGAAAATAGCCTTTGATAATGTTTTCAATGTAGAAGAAGGAATGAATATAAATCGACTCTTAGAGTCACTTGTACACTTAGAATCATATTTACAAAAGGGAGATATAATCTCGAAGAATCAATCTAGTGTTATTCATCTGGTTACGTTGGAAGATATGGTCGAATTGAACGGTATGCTCGATATTAAGTTTTTGATGACATCAATGTATTTCAAAATATTTATTCATTATGAGAAAAAAAAGAATGATGGGTTGGTATGCTTTTATGCTAAGAAACTTTTAAAAATTTCGGTTATAGATCAGTTTCCATATTACCTGAAAATTTTAGATGGTACCATAAATGCCTTAGATGAAATTAGCTTATTTTATGTTATACCAAGTTTGATACGTCTAGCACAAAAATATTTTTTTTGCCTATCATTCATCTTGATACGTGTAAAATATTTTGAGTTCAAAATGAAAATAGCAGAGGGTAATTATTCAAATATACTTAAAAAGGATTGCCATTATCTAAAAGCTCAAACCCTAATTTCGCTACTTCAAAAGTGCACTCAATGGATGTTAGACTGTCTCAAAAAGCTAAGTATGAAATACTATATAGCTTGGAGACTATATAAAGTTCATAGCCATGCCCTTTCAGTAATGTTATCTGAAAGCTTTTATTCAGAGAACGAAACATCAATTCTAAACCTTTGGGATTCCTTTAACGAGAAGGCTATCGATGAAATGATTGAATTGCTCAACCCATTATTCAATGAGACAGACTTACATGAAGACCCTTCCTTTCAACAAAATATTTTAGATACAGAAGAGCACAACTATCAATTGCCCTTCACCAAAAATGATACTACAATTACTACTGCTACGGATATCGATGAGTTTTGGCTCGACTTGATGTCAATGAAAAACGATTCAGTAAATCCGGATTACAACAATTACTTTGACATATTTGATCCGCTTAAAAATACAAGTTTAGAATTGGATCCTGTATTGGACTCTGATTCTAATTTTAATTGACGAGGACGTATGTAATAAAATATATTACCATTATGGAAAACTATCGCATGGTTATAGATACAGAATATGTCATTAGTTATCAGATATAGGGTATGGAAATGTGCAATCATAAGTTCATACACGTGACTTGTTGCAATTCATTCTTCATGTTCTGTCTGGTGGGAGGTTCCATGTAGGTTTGCCACCCACCGTTTCTCTACATCCATCCACCAGCAGTCGAGTAAAATCGATATCAAAGAGTTGTATATATGACATCCACTCACTACTGTTCTTATTAGCAACAACTTTTCCCATAAATAGACTATTCCTTCATCTCATAACACGCAATGACCAATGGATATATTCTGTATACCTCTACAATCTATAAACGACTCTCTATACACCATGCGTTAACGAATAAATATCCCCCCTCAAATTTCTCCCAGTCCGCGCGCAAATATTCAACATTTCGCTACCTAACCAATTCGCCAAACTAGCTATCTGACCATGGCAGTTACATGTCTGTATTTTGCTACCCAAGCTATGAGCCTATACTATGCCAGATGAGCGTATGCAATGGAATCGGATCCCTGAAAAAAAAGCAATATGAGGGTCCTATACTCCAGTATTATGTTAGTTACCCTGGCATTAAGCGGAATCCTCTGGCCCAGGTTCGGAGATCAGCGAATATATAAGAGTATTGAATCGCCTCCAAGACTTTACAATCAAATCAACGCCATATAAAAGAGGGATGCATTACGGACGGTCTGCCATGGTAGCAGAAAAAAGGTTTCGAAAGGAACTGGATATAAAACCAGATGTAGATGAGAGTAGCATATTGTGATAGTAATATTTTTGGCCGTCAGATTTACTCAGAATAATTATTTTCAGTATATTCCACTAATAATATTTAACTTGATAAATGAATTTGCATCTGGCGTGGATAAACGGTCTAACGCTTTTAACAATCTTTATATAATTGACAGTATCTGAAATCACGTTAATAACGTCATATTCAAGAATAATTATATATATATAATACTACAACTCTCAATGTAGTCCGTTTCAGGTTTTAGTCCACGAGTACTAAAGTGACAAGTATAATAGTTACGGAAGAGATGAGCTGTTTAGTCCAATTCTTATTCAAGATCGAGCAAAAATCCCTCACAGCGTGGGCATTCTCGTCTACGTGGATGTCGCTTTTAGCATCATATTTGGGGTTCATACAAATTATATATTTTTATATATATAGCAATGTTGGATCATCTTTAGATCCGCCGGTAAGATGCAAACTGATACATGGGAAATAAGATATTCCTTCAGACCGGTGATGCACCGCGTACTAAACTCACGACAATTCTTTCATGAATTCCAATATATTCCATTAATCTGGCTTTCTTTTCTGAAACTAGACGAGTGGTGCCTAGTCTGTAAAAGCTTAAATACTGATCAGTTAATATTCCATTCATTCGATTAATTTGATCAAGCGACGTTAATGGTTCGAGACCACCATCATTAGGGTATTGTCCAAGATCATTACAAATAGGAAGATAAGCATTTGGCGAGTCAGCGTCACCTCCAGATGCCAAGAGCTTATTCTTTGACTTATTTCGTTCACTCATAATGAGTCTCTCCATACCACTAAATTTTCGGTCCATGTTGCCAAATTTTCGGTCCATGTTGCCAAATTTTCGGTCCATCCGATTTGTTAATGCATTCATGTCTCTTCTAATTAATGAATACATTTGGTTGAGAGCAGGATTTCCAAAATCAAAAGCTACATTTTCTGTCTCCTGTGGTTGTCCATTTTCATCAAGAAAGAGATACCGATTAATATGGTCAACATTCTCTCTCACTTCAATTGTAGAATCCCTTAACATTTGGTGGTGTAGCGTAGTCCCACTTTTGTTTTCCGCAGCCTGCTGCTTCAATTTTGTTAAGTATATTTCTCCTTGGCGTTGTTCTTCCCCGGGCGCATTGTTAAGTTTCAATTGTGAGAGATAAATAGTTGCCTCTTCGACATTCGAGTCATTAATACCATTATTTTCTTGGTTTGTATCAACATTGATAGTAGGAACCTCTATATTAACAGAATTTCCTGGAGCGACTAAAACAATATCCTGGTTTTTTTGATTCAATAAGTTATCCATATTTACGATACTAATAGTATAATTTAGCGTAGAATTTTGGGGTGGTCTATCTTATATCACCCTAGTATTCCTGAGCGGATATACCCTATTATATAGTCTAATGCTTTGTGGTTTATAAATTAAAATTAGCATCCACAAATAGTACTTAACGCATAATAAAAGTTAGTTTTGTATCACTATTAAAAATCAATTCGATGACTGCAGATGTTATAGTGTCGACTCTGAGCATAACGTTACATATGACAAGACGATTGTATCAGTGCGAGTGAAATTGCTCGACGATGCAGTAGTCTGAATTTAAAGGAATAAATCCATGAAATGATTGTCATATCCTTAGTTAACGGGCAGTAATTATGTTTAGGCTAATCGTAATCCATTTTTATAGATCTAGTAGTCTTTAATATGTATGTTAATAGAACATAAATGTTAATAGAACATATCGTTATTTATTATGTTCTACCATAATACAAATGCCTGCCCCTACAATCATATTTTTGCCATGTTGAATAATTTCGTGTCTAGTGTAGTCTAATGACATCAAATAGTTGATATTCAATATTTGGAACAATTTGTTCCAAATATATATAACAAGCAGAATTTTTAATACGACTTGCATACGGCAAGGGATATCCCCGCTTCGGGTATTAATTTATGTTTAGCCTCTGAGAAGTTTATTAAATACTTACCTTTTAAATAAAAAATATAATTACTTACATAGTAATATAAACACCAAAATACAAAAATACTCCTAAATATGTACTTTCAGCTATAATATCTTTAAATCATAATGTCATACTATATAAAACAGTTATTGTACTTAATAATATAAATGTATCATTATTTATGTATCCAATGCATCAGGCAGGAGTAAGATCACCATCAATTAATAATAAGTTGTCAAAATTAATGTGACAAGACCCTCTCCATTTTAAAGGTATAAAATCGATGACAATAAGAGAGTTTACGAAAGCGACCCCTGTTCTACTGACAGTAGCTAATCTCAACCCTACAATATACGCTGTAGCAGTCTGACTTGAGGCAGCAATAATGTAATCAATTGTATAAAAAAATATTGAAATGATGTAAATAAAACTAGAAATCAAATCAACAAACTTTCAAAAAATGAGTCACTGACTGCTGCTACAATACCATTGGCAATATTTATAGTCCCTAAACTTGAATAACTTCCAAAACTAGAAGTCGCTAAAGGTTGCAAACTAAAAGTAGAAGAGTTCAAATAAGTTGTCGAAGCACAAAGAAGAATAGAAATACCGTAAACTGCCTTCAAAAATTTACCCTCTTTGAATCATACATAGCAGCCTTGACTTCTTCTATAAGTTGAACACCTCTCATGGGAGGAAAAAGTGGCTCTTCTTGAGTTTCAGAATTTGTAGACTTTTCATGTTTACCGATCTCGTTGAACTCATCGTCCATCCTACTCTCCACTGTATGTTTCTCATCTCGATTGATGGAAGCAAACTTGCTGGAGTTATTATCTAGAACAATTCTTGTAGAGTTAATATATTGTCTCGCTTAAAAAGCTTAAAAAATACAATTATTACTTGCCATATATATGATCAATGCATCATCTTGAAAAATTTATCAACCCGATCTACAAAAATCATACAAGGTAATATTTATCTGATGCAACTCCTTTTTAATCAACGCAAAATATTTTTGCTATCAGATTTACTTGGCAAACTTAAAAATTCGTACCCATCTATCCAGATCTAGATACACGAATTACTTGACAACTATTAAAATTAAAACTTTCGATTTCTATCAAAATGAACTGTTTTATATTCTAGGAGAATTCATTTACTGGGTCATCTCGTAAACAACGAAATCAAATACGGGACATTTGGGTTCAAGACTTGGCATACAAATAGTAATAATTGAAAAAAATAGATTCCTCTTTTATTATGAATGCAGGTTCTAAGTAGACCACTCAAAGGCCTTGAAAAGCTTGCATTAAGGATGCCTCTTGAAATATGAATATATCTATACTGCTGGTATCGCAAATTGAGCTTGAAGTATAAGAATTCTTACGAATTCTAAAGAGCACACGCTATAACATGTACCTAAACTCAAAACATTGTCTCAAACAACTAAGGCCGTAAAGACGAAAATCATCTGTTCGAGATATCATTCTGTAGAGTAGCCAACACTGCATTATCTAACTTATATGAGTGTCCTACATACTAATACATTGCCATTTTTATGTTATAACTTTAGTAAATTTAGGCTAACTTCGATACCCTTTTGACAGCCACTCCCGATAATTGGTCGATCCAACGGGCAGTATATGACTAAATAAATGTTCTAAATCAAATAATACTTCCTATTATATGGAAGTTAGCACCTGCCAGCATCACCACATCCGCCAATTATTGAGTTGAATTTTATTAATTTTTCTGTCTATTTCTTTTTGGAACTCTGGTTAACCAATAAAAAAAGATGGGTCCCATAGTGTCAATCGCAATAAAACAAGCAAATATACCAATATTCTGACTTTTCAAATTATAATCTGATCCTCTTTGCATTAAAAATTCATTGGTTGACGACATTGAACAAAATTCACAAGTATCTCTAGCATCTTTATTGAGTAAATAGCCGCCAGCTTTCAGAATATACTCTTTCATATACTCACCGCATGTCTGACCTTCGAGAGGCTTAAATCTCAATAACTCCAGATCATCACAGGTTACATCTGAATTAGCTAATCCAACAGAAAGAATAGCATTTACTAAATAAGTGAATGGACTACACCGGTACATGAATATCCAAAATCTGGGCATAGCATCGGATGATACCAAAACTCCACAAAATAATAAAGACATCACGAATAACATACTCGCTAGATTCGTTGCATTATCGGCCAACTCATTAAGTGACACGCACAACTGTCCCATGGTTGAACAAAAAATAAAAAACAATACAATAATTATCCACATTAACGCCCCTCTTTCAGCAACACTATCTGTAGGTTCAGCATTCTTATATAGTCCAACCGGGTAATACCAACAAAAGAAAGCAATCGTTCCACAGAGTATCTGCCATGGAATTTCCACAGTAATTTGAGCAACAATGAATGCAAACCATGAGAATGTCTTCGAAGGTCTCTCTCTAGCCTCGTATAAATTTCTCTGATAAATAAAATTAGGTAAGTATTGTTGCACCAAAGCATTGTAAACCACAAACAACAAAAAGATTGAAAACATCTGATCTTGTAATCCTTGAATGGAATTATTAGCTTTAAAAAATACAAAGCCATTAAAAAGTGGATTGAAAATCGATAATAAAATTTTTGAATATATGTATGAAGGTGTCCTCCAATACTGTTGGAATACTCTGTTTGTTACTTGGATATATTGATACCATAATGGCATTGCATATTTTTGCATATTTTCTTTTGAATTATCCTTCGGTCTTTTTATTAATTCCTGTTCCATTCTATCTAATTCATTGTTTACTTCTCTATATTCTTTCGAACACTTCCACACCTCATAATAATCCTGATTGGCTTCAGTACCTGGTGTCGCTCCAATAATTTCTAATATCCATTCTGATGGGTTAGCCTCTGGTGGACATTTGGGCGCACCATATTTTTCAAAGTAATTAATCAATGTTTGACAGTTTTTCCCTAAATCCCCAAAATAAACAGTCTGACCTCCTTTCTGCAAAAATAATATCTATCAAATTCTCGTAACAAGATCGCTGAAGGTTGATGAATTGTGCACAAAATAGCCTGTCCATGATCTGCTAATTTGCGGATCAATTTACAGATAGACCAAGCAGTCTGTGAATCCAAACCCGACGTGGGCTCATCAAGAAATACTAATAGCTTAGGCTTCGCAACCAATTCAACTCCAATAGATAATCTCTCACGCTGCTCCACGTTAAGAACTTCTCCCGAAACACCTCCTACAGCATCAGAATAATCTTCCATTTCCAACAACCTCAATACATAATCAACATACAAATCCTTTTCTGATTTAGATACTGATCCTGGTTGTCTCAAGTATGCTGAAAATTGCAACGACTCACACACGTTAGAGGGCTGAAGATGCAAATCTTGTTGCTGAACATAACCTATGGATCTCTGGAAAGAAGCATCTAATTCATTACCGTTTACCATACGATTTCCTGAAGTAATAACGCCCGAAGTTAATCTATCCGATAATGCATTTAATAAGGTTGTTTTACCAGCTCCCGAAGCACCCATCAATGCAGTCACTTGCCCTGGCTTAACCCACCCATCGACATCATTCAAGATACATCTATAATCAGACTTGATTTTAACTTCATAAGTTAAATTACGCCAATGAAATATATTACCAGTGGAAGGTAAGTCACTAGTAGCTTCATCATCCAAACATTTTTCGTTAGAGAATTGCGGGTCTACTTGTTCAGTTTGTCCACTCTCAATATCACTTCTTTTCTTTTTCTTTAATGCATTCTTTTGAAACACTAATATTTCTCCTTTCTGTCTCCCTCCCTTATTGTATTCACAAATTGATATGTAAACAAACAAGAAAAAGATTGCGAATGCAAGAAGAATTCCCCAAAATCTCCATTTATGACTGTTATAATACCAGAAAGAAGAATTTATGTAATCATCTCCATTTACGATAGTGGAACCAGGCTTAGAACCAACTACTGAACACACAACTGAATCACCTGACGATGGATACCCAGGACCAAACGGAACTAATTCTGTGCATTGAAAATCTCTGTTATGAAATTCATTGACTACTAAAGATTCAAACGCATAAGCTAAGGGATCAATATAGTTGATCCAGCGAGACCATCCAAGCATGTACGGAATTGGTATAACAAAGCCTGTGAATATTGACATTGCGAGCAAAATAACAGAAGCAGGTGTCATGGCTTGAGATAATGATTTGGTTACCAATAGTTCTGAATATGTGAGACGTCGTTAGGTTAGCAGTGAAATTAATCAACAAAAAAAAGAAAAAGTTTCCAGCACTTCTTCGTAATTTAACCATAAAATAAAGAATCAAATTGAAAATTATAGCCGAAATGAGCTTAATAGGGAAATCAGTTATAACGGAAGCAAGAGCATCAGCAGACGGATGATAAAACGCATAAGTCTTACGTTTTTCAACAATAGATCGCGCCTCGTAAAGTAAAAATATTTCCAATAAAGCCGAAAATGAGTTAAACAAAACAGTGTAAAACATAGCCGCTGTTCGAAAATAAAATGAACCAGTATTATCCTTCTGATTGTAGAACATGGAAGAAATAATAAGTCCCATTACAATCCTAGAAACAACAGTTGCAATTGTAATCGACGGACTTCCCTTAATTCTTAAAATATTCCTTGCCATAATATATTTAATTTGCATTGGGTATGATACAGTATATGAAGATGCCGCACGAGTATGTTTCGATTGTCTTGCATTATGTGCCTCCTTAAAACCTTTCATGCGCTCTTCGTTGTCAGATTTATTTAAGTGGTCATCAATTTCATTCAACAATGCATGTCTTTCCGGCGATTTTTGCCAGAAATCGTAGAATTCTTTTGAAGTTCTGGGTACTTTTTTTTCAAATCCTGGTCTCACTATACGTTCAACTGGATTGGTTAACGAAGTTAAAAAACCTGGCGTTGTTTGTCTTTGAGGGCATTCATATCCCATATTGATAAAATATTCCTTGGCATGTTTACAATCGCCAAAAAAAATTTGATAGCCTTCATAAAGTAATACGACCTTATCAAACAAGTTGTAGGCGTCTTGCGAACATTGATAAATCGCAATCAATGGAGTAGCGTCCAAAACAGTGGCGGATGCCTTCAATGCTTTGATAAATTCTAATGCGGTGGCGGAACTTACCCTCTAGTGGAGTTTCCCAACACTGTAAAGACGCGAATGATAGTGCAACTTCCGCGATAGAAACTCTCTTACGTTCACCTCCTGAGACTCCCCTAATAAAATCGTTACCTACTTTGGTATTTTTAGTATGTGATAAGCCGTACATGGCCATGACGACTTTCGTCATATGATCCATATAATCTTCCCTTGATACACCTTCAGGTCTATTTTGTGGCGTTCTTAGTTTCGTAGCAAATTCCAAAGTATCCCCAACTGTTAAATGAGGGAAGTGTGCTTCATTTTCTGCACAATAAATGACACCTCCCCTGAAGTGGTTTGTAATATCCTTTGGTGTCAAGCCATTATAAGAAATAATAGAGTTGGGATCAACTTGAAATCCATATGTTTGAGCTGCAATTGCTTTCAAAAATGTTGAGCACCCAGCACCAGGTCTACCCAATACCACAGTAACTTCAGTAGGTCTCATAATTCCTTTCATAGGCTTCAAAATGTCGCATTTAGCATCCTCATTGTTTTTCTCTATGAAATTCCGTATAGTCTGTGAAATTAGCTTGTGAACTCCATTTGTGAACGTAGTTTGATAATCAGCATCCGTGGCAATACCATATGCTCTGAGGTCTTTACCCCCAATGATGAACGTTTATAGAAAGAGGGATCTGAATTGTATAACTTTCTAAGATTTTTAACCCAAAACTTAGAATCAAATTCATCTGAATCTGGATCAAGCCTCGGGTTTATTTCTTCGTCACCATTTGGTATAGAATTTATACTAGGCACTTAGGACATGTTACTCAACTCTCTCATCAATGGTGAATTCGATGACTTGCTCACTGATCGTGCTAAGTCTTGCACTTTCGAAGAAGCTTCATCACCAAATCCACAATATTCTGGAACTTCATAACTACTCATCGAGTCGCAGTTTTCCAAATTTTCGACATATAAACCAAGTTTATTTTAGAGTCGAATTTTAAACCTGAATTTAACGTTTATTGAACCTTTTTCCAGCTATTGTACGCATCAAAAGCTTGTCGACATCCTTCTTAAGAGATTGTACTTATAGGAATTCTTTTGCTTTCAAACCAGGTCTCATCTTTTCCGCCAATGAAATTTGAGAATCCTCCGAAATTTTTTATACTGTAATGTAAATCCCTAAATTTAGTACTTAAAATTAAGTATATTTACTAACTATTGTTGGTCACGCTGGATGGTTTGAGTCTGTACTTCGATAATATTTTAATCAGTTCTTCTTTAGGGATAAATAGATTTTTTATGTCTTTTACTCCACCTAATTATTCTTTGAGAAGAAATGGAAGAGGGAAACATGCATGTTCTCTTTGTCGAAAGAAAAAAGTAAAATGTGATGGAAATGCTCCCTGTTCTATGTGTATAAAATATAAGAATCAGAGATGTGATCTAACGACAAACAGGTACTCCACAAATAGAAACTTGCAAAGCCTAAAACTAATATGGCCTAATTCAGTCTCAGAAGACAAAAAAAAACAGCGTTTGATACTAACACGACGATTTTGAATGAAGCAGGTACAACTGGCGACTATTCTCTGATTACAGCAGAAAAGGATAAACCTTTGGGTTGTCATTCGAAAATCCCTCATGATCTGCCTCGAGAGACAATTAGTATCTTTGAAAGTGGAAGTAAGATTGAGGGATCAAGTGGTTACAGTAGGCAATATTTCGGTCCGCTTTCTTGGTTTACATTAATACTCCTGGATGAGTATACATTGCCATGCGTGCGTTATATTGAATCCCACAAAAAAGATTTCAAACCATTAACGAGGATTTAGATGTATATACCAAAGAGGTCCATAATTTCCAAGATACAAATACTCAAACTATAGAGGGATCATCATCCCTTCAAAAAAATACTGGCACACAAGGAAATGCCAGTTTTTTTACAGGTATGCTACAGGATGATGATGATGATTTAGTGAAAAGGATTAAGACCTTATTGCCACAAAGAAACGTAAGTTGGAAATTAATGGATTATTTCTGTTTAAAGGTCTATCCTTTTTTTCCCTTGGTAGACGAACTTGATTTTAGAAAACAGTTGAAAGAGATTATAGAAGAGAAAAATTATATGGATGAGGGGTTAATACGGTTAACAATTAAAAATAACGTGGATTTTGCAGTAATTGGTCTTTTTTTAGTTTTTTTAAGATTGACCTATTTAGCGTTAACATCAAGCCTTATAAAGAAAGACATAAGCGCTGATTTGGAGAAAAACGTTTTGGTGTCTAATGTCATAGGAATTGGCGTGTTCAGGGTAGCGCAATGTTGCTTTAGCCACTTTAATTATAATCAATGTAATGATATTCAAGTTTTGCAGTTAGCACTCTATATTAAAATTTATTATACGTATGCACCGGAAGAAGGTGATGGATTAGACAACAGGCATTCGCGTACATTGAATCCAGCAATTATTCAGATGACATATTCATTAGGGTTCAGTAGAGACCCTAGCCATTTATGTTATAAGTTCAGCAACCCTAGACTAAATAATTTGGGTAGAAAGATTTGGCATTTTGTTAGGTGCTTAGACAATGAAAATACGATTCTATTTGGAGATCCATTAGCAGCTAGTATTATTCCATTCGATACAAAGATTCCTTATTATAGCCAAGGAATTGAAAATAGCACCAACCAAAACTTAGAGGGTGATATAATTCAGGTATTTACAAATATAAAAACGCACTTGGAGTTATTAAAAACGGTTTTTGATATTTTCTTCAATGAAGAAGGAATAAACATAAATCGACTTTTAGATTCTTTTTCTTGCCTAGAATCATATTTACAGGAAGGAGATATAATTTTGAAAGCTCAATTGAATGTTAATGATCTGGTAACATTGGAAAATATGGTTAAATTGAAAGGTATGCTTGATATAAGGTTTTTAATGTCATCAATATATTTCAAAATGTTTATTCATTACGAGAAAAAAAAGAACGATGGCTTGGTATACTTTTATGCGAAGAAACTTTTGAAAATTTCTGTTATAGATATATTTCCATATTACCTGAAAATCCTAAAAGACACCAATGTCTTGGATGAATTCAGCTTGTTTTATATTATTCCAAGTTTGATACGTCTATCGCAAAAGATTATTTCTTCTCTATCGTTTATTTTGATACGTGTAAAATATTTCGAGTTCCAAAATGAACATAGCGGAGGGTAACAGCCCAAATAGACTAAAAAAGGATTCCCATTACCTTAAAGCTCAAACTTTAATTTCCCTTCTACAAAAGTGCTCACAATGGATATTGGACTGTCTCAAAGGTTAAGTATGAAATACTATATGGCTTGGAGAATACATAAAGTTCATAGCCACTTTCTCTCGGTAATGTCATCTGAGAACTTATATTTGGCAAGTAAGGAATCAATTTTAAGCCTTTGGGATCCCTTCAGCGAAATGGCGATCGATGAAATGATTGAATTACTCAAACCGCTATTCAATGAGACAGAATCGCATGAAGAGTCTTTCTCCCAACAGACTTCTTCCGATAGAAATCTTGAATATCAATTACCTTTTACAAACAATGATATGATTACAAATACTACCAATCTTGATGATTTCTGGCTAGACATGAAACAAGATTTAGCAGATCTAAATTACAAAGCCTACTTTGACATATTTGATCCATTTACACATACAGGCTTAGATATGAATCCGGAATTTGACAATTTCTCTAACTTTGGTTAACGAGGAAACTTCTAAAGAAATACATCGCTGCTATGGAATAGATATCAGAATTGCGCGTATGTCTTGCAGCGATTGCTCTCTTGTTTTGTCTGGTGGGCGCCACCCATACTTTTTGCATCCATCCACCAATATTTGAATAGAATTGATTTCGGAATTGCTTTGATCTTGTGTAGGTTCCCCCATCCGCTAGATATCCTTATTAGCTACAGTCTCACCCATAAATATACTATATATCCTCTCATATCCAGTAAATGGTTAATGACTTCCGTTCTACATGTATATCATCAATAAATAACTCTGATGCACTGTTAGCTTAACGCTCAACAGGTAAAATATCGCCCCTCTAATTCTCTCAATTCGCGCACAAATAATCTACTTTTCGCTAGCAGACCAGTTCGCCGAATTAACCATAGAGGGAACGTAATGGTTATACATCCGAAGTTTGCTATATACAGATGTATGTCAGAGGGAAACGTACAAGCAGTCGGATCCCCGATTGAAAAAAGTAACTCGGAGGGTCCTCTTCTCCAGTAAAACGGTCATTTTGCGTTAGTTACCCGGAACGTGAGTCGAATTTCTCTTGTTTCTTTTTCTGGCATTAAGCGGAATCCTCTGGCCCAGGTTCGGAGATCAGTGAGTATATAAGAGCATTGAATCGCCTCCAAGACTTTACAATCAAATCAATTAAATTATATTTCTGTAATATTAATTATACTTATAAATATTAATCATGGCTAACTCATTAGAACAATTAAAGTCTACTGGTACTGTTATCGTCACCGATACTGGTGAATTTGAATCAATTGCCAAATATACTCCACAAGATGCTACAACCAATCCATCGTTGATTTTGGCAGCTACTAAGAAGGCTGAATACGCCAAGTTGGTTGACATTGCCATTGACTACGCTCAGCATAAGGGATCCAATCCTAAGGAAAAAGCTTCAATTGCGTTAGACCGTTTGTTGGTTGAATTCGGTAAGGAAATTTTGAAGATTGTCCCAGGTAGAGTTTCTACCGAAGTCGACGCCAGATTGTCTTTCAACAAGGACGCCACCATCAAGAAGGCGATTGAACTCATCAAGTTATACGAATCCGTTGGTATTTCCAAAGACAGAATCTTGATCAAGGTTGCTTCCACGTGGGAAGGTATCCAAGCTGCTAGAGAATTAGAATCCAAGCACGGTATCCACTGTAACTTGACTTTATTATTCTCATTCGTGCAAGCTGTTGCTTGTGCTGAAGCCAAGGTTACCTTGATCTCTCCATTTGTCGGTAGAATCTTAGACTGGTTCAAGGCTTCCACTGGTAAGGAATACGACGGTGAAACTGACCCAGGTGTGATCTCTGTCAGAAAGATTTTCAACTACTACAAGAAATACGGTTACAACACCATTGTCATGGGTGCCTCTTTCAGAAACACTGGTGAAATTAAGGCTTTAGCTGGTTGTGATTTCTTGACCGTCGCTCCAAAATTATTAGAGGAATTGTACAACTCTAATGAAGATGTTCCAAAGAAGTTAGATTCTTCTGCTGCTAAGTCTACTGAAGATGAAAAGGTCTCTTATATCGATAACGAAGCCGAATTCAGACACTTGTTTAACGAAGATGCTATGGCTACCGAAAAATTATCAGAAGGTATCAGAAACTTCGCTAAGGACTGTGTCACCTTATTGGATCAATTGGAATCAAGATTCAAATAATTTATTTCTACAAAACGTACGTCTATAGGTATATATGTATAATCAACGTATGAAATGTTAATATCCTAAGTTTTGTGTAAGTTTTGTTCATTTTTCGGAAGACTCAAATCTGTTGATAGCAAAATTGACAGCTTTATTTATCAACAATACTTCATTCAGATTATAGCACTTAGATCAGCTCATATGACGAGACCTGAAACTCACGTTCCCGATATCCCACCTGCTCCATTTCCAATACATGGTACTTCCAACATTATCAGTGGTTTTGGAAGAGGATCATCAGAATTAGGTATTCCAACAGCAAATATCCCCATAAGCATAGCATTACATAGTTTACCTACAGGTATCTACTATGGATGGTGTAAGGTGATACCAAATGACAAAGCAGACATATCAGAACACACTCGAAATGATGGCCAACCAATCATGTTCAATAATGGTACCAATTTAGAGAAGGAAGAATTATGCATTTTTCCAATGGTTATGTCTATTGGATGGAATCCATTTTATCACAATAAAGAGAAAGCTGCTGAAGTACATATAATTCACAAGTTTGGTGATAATTTTTATGGGGCATTAATAAAATATAATGTGTTGGGCTATATCAGACCGGAATTAAATTATACGACAAAGGGTACGTAAAACACTATTTTTTGACTAGTTAATAGAGTTATGTTCAGCTGCGCTGAACGTGCCGAATATCGATTCGGATCTATTCTGAATACTAAGATACTAACTATTGCAGAAGCATTAATAGATGACATCAACTTGGATATTAAAATTGCGCTTGAAGCCCTTTCAAAAGAGTCATATATAAAGGCACAAGATACATTATAGACCACCCTAGGATGCCATGGCCAAATGGAATCGCAGTGGAGCATATTCTTATATTATTAGTTTATATTCTGGATGACGCATGCTGCCTTAATTCCAGATATATATTTAAAATCATATCCTATTAGAAAATTTAGACATCTTCCCGTTCTATTTTGGGGTACTTTTCCCTGAGACATTATGTATGTTAAACTTAGACGATCCGATCGAAATATAAATATTCTTCCATAAAAGTGATCGAAAGAGCTTTAAACCTTCAATAACCCTTAAAAGCACCTTTCTATGACGACATATCTTGATTGAGCTGGGACTATTTTTTTGAAGAATAATTTATAATTCCAATTAATTTTGGCTTTTGCATCCATTTTCTCTCAAAAATGTAGCTCTGTATCTGATAATCATTTATTCATCTAAACTTCTGCGTCAAATCAGGTAAAACTTAAACAAGATGAACACTCGTCTTTTTCTTTAATAATTAAATTACTTTATCTTAATCCTTTTACCAGTTTGCAGTAACCTGCCATATTCTTTAATGGGTGCAATTATTTTCAAACCTCACCTTCTTTACTAAGAACTCCTCCTATAGTTATCAGATTTGCACCCAAAACCTGCTTCTTCATGTAATATTCTTAAACTTTCTTCCATATTATTCATATCTCCTCCTCCACCTACTTTGTAGTTAGATATAAAATATTTGTGCTCGTATTGATCCCATCCTTTCCATATCTCAACACCTTTACCCTTAAATTCCTTTACCGCATTTTTAAAATCCTGTTTATCGCTGTAGTGCCACATTTCCCTACCCAATGTTGAAGCCATTGAAACTAATACAAATATAATAATAAGAAGTAACTGTTTGATATATAGTGCCACCACGACATTAAAATAGCAATAGATACAGCAACGATATTCCTGTACATAATAAGCCGTTAATAACTGAAAACTTATAGTAACCGAGCAACCCTATATTTTTATACTTTATACTAATACCACTAAAGATATCAAAATAACATATGAAGTACTGGTACATTAGTGTGCCCCTATGTCTCCTAGTTGCGTATAGTCTCTACGGACATACCGATACCTTGACATCCGATGAAACTACTTGCGATCTAATTAATCATACAAACTATTGTCAGTATATTGGCAAAAATTGTAATACTGAGTATTTTAGTATAGCAAGCAAATATTACTGTTCAAAATATTACCCTTCATATATTCTACGGATATCTACGTCATTAGTGATACTTGTTGGACTACTGTTGCTTTTAATATCATTAAGTCTATTGGTATCTAACTATTTGTTCCCAAATCTAAACGATATTGCACTGCTTTTACTCATTAATGATCAGATTTTAAGTTCTATATTAATACCGTCTACTAATGCATTTGGAGATTTTATAAATTACTATGTTGCTCTAAATGCAAATTCCGTCGATTTAGTTTTGGGACAGCTACTTGGGTCTCTATTGATTATCATTACCGTAATAATTGGCATTATTAGTCTAGTTCGTCCATTTAAAATAAATCATGCTAAATGGGTCTTAACTGATTTTGTGTGGATATTGGTGGTTCTCACGCTTCTTCTGTACATTTTGTCTGATGGCGTCATAACTATGAATGAATGTATCATTATGATTGTATTTTATTTCTGCTATGTTGCATATCTATTACGAGCTGAGAAGGAAATAGAGTGTACTGAGGATGAATGTCATTCATTATATTCGGCTGAATCGATAAAATCCATGAATCATGCGCTAAACATAGATGATGCTCTTGATATCTTATCCAATACAGAAGTCATACGTTCACCATCACCCATGCTTCATATTGACGATGAACTCGAGACACCGTACGAATCTGAGAGCTGGTATCTCAGTGTTCTGAAACATATAGTGAATTGCATCAATTTTATATTCACGTTGTTTATACCGGTCTCTTCATCGCCATACTACGATTCCAGATTATTTCAAATTTGGCATTTCTGCATAATATCGTATGTATTGAACATGCAATTTTTCAATCTTACTCTTGTTGATTTGGTTCCAATCATTTTGATGGGAATATTAATAACGGAATTTATCAAGCCAATTTTGAATAGGCTTCCAAAGCTCTATCAATGTATCATCAACGTAGTGGGGATTACTATGTCATTAATAATCATGTCACAAATATCAAAGCAAGTCTTAAAGGTCTTCAAGAATTTAGGAATTATTTTGAGAATATCGGATTACTTGCTAGGATTAATCGTTTTTTCCGCAAGTAATTCGATCAACGATATTGTCACCAATATAACGATTTCCACAGCAATAAACCCAATGTTCGGTCTTAATTCATGTTTGGGTACTCCTATGTTAATTATATTACTAGGAATTGGAGTAAATGGGTTAATTCTTAATTTGAACCATCATTCATTAGTTTTTGAATTAAAAACGAATTTGGTTGTCAGTCTTTTGGGATTAATTGCGACAATCGTATTCTATTTGATTTATATTCCATTGAATAATTGGAAGCTCGATAAAAGATTAGGAATTATCGTTATTGGCTGGTGGTTACTTGTAACAATTACCAACTTTTCTCTTGGATAAATTATGCAAATGAATCCAAAAATGTATCATACTCTTCGTCAAATTTCGGTGAAGTAGTTTTCTTGTAATTATTTATTTTATTTATTTTTAATTTATCATCATCTTTCAAAAATTGTAAGCTTTTATCAAGAATTGTAGCATTATCAGAGCCATTTTTTTTGTTGAAGAAGAGCCACGAAGACCAATATATGAAAGAACTTTTAAAAGAACTTTCAAAACTTTCGAACAATTGCAAAGTAACTTGACTCGATAACAGGTAATTTAAAATCACTTTGAAAAACCATGCATTATTAGTTTGCTTGATTATCTCTGAGACTAAATTAACTAAATATTCATCATCTGTTGGATTCATTAATCTTTCAATACTTATCATCTTCTCGTACACCTTGATTGGAATAAGTTTGTTTACTTTAACATGCGATAGTATTAGATCTCTTGCCTTTAAATAATCTCCTGTAAAAAGTTCCAAATCGACTAATTTGATAAGGAGCTTATAGTTATTATCAAAGTTTAAACCTCTATGTAATATCTCTTTTGCTATGGTATAATTCAATGAGTTTATGAAGAAATTAGCATACCTAATCCAAAATCTGGAATAATCAGCAGCAGTTAGAACACATCGTTCGTAACTTAGAATAACATAATCAAGAGGATAATTCAATTCAATGAATTTTAAGTAATTATTCCAGTTACTTATCTCCTGGTTTGACAAGTATGAAACATCATAATAAGGTCTGGTGATTTTTTTCTCAAAATAAAATACTTGGAACACCTTATATTGGGTAGTAATAAGGACATCGGTGAATATCTTTTTTAATTTCAACGAAACGGTTTTCATATCTTTTATATTTGTAAACTGGGGCAATTCTTTTTCAGGTACTAAGTAACCTACCACTTCCATAGTCAAGTTCTTTTCATTAATAGCAGTAAATAGCTTTTTGAAAAATTCACCGTAATGGTAAATTGGAATTTCAATAATTATCCGTAATAATACATAATACTTCAACTTGAACCCATTGTGATCGTTTGCATAATTCTGCAAAAACAACAAATATAAGCTATAGAATTCATGCGAATGAAAGTGGTATCCAATCTTACTTCTAGCAGACTCGAACACACTGAGAACTTTTTTCACGTCCGAATCAATGGTCTTTATTTTAAAATTCAAGTAACTGATCCATAACTCAATCGAGTATGACAAATTTAACAAGCTCTTCTCATAAATTTCATTCGCAGTTTGAGTATTTCCTAATTTGAATTCCCATTCAGCGTATCTTATCCAATAATTAACTAGGAGAGGGTACTTGTTGAGCAAGCCATCATACGATGCACGAAGTAAATCGATTTCTTGCGGTGAGCTAATCTTATTTATGCGGTTTCCATTATTACTTTCAGCTGCTTCGACAAGTTTCTCCCAAAGTTTTAAATTATACGGATTCTTGAGAAGCTGCGTAGAAATATCGGACCACGTTGGATTCTCGAACTCCTTGACTAATTTGTTCATAATTGGCTAGATAAACCGTTGTAGATGTCATCTCTTCTTGTTGTATTTTTCAATTCGAAAAGATACCTTCGTTTACAGGTTAGTCGTTTTGCACATTACGCCAAAAGTATAGCTGCAAAAACCCCAAGTGCTTGATCTATCCAAAACTGACTTTCTACAAATAACACAGGAGATGGGTGGATGATAACAGCAACTGCAATAGATTACCGTATAGATGTTGCCATTCGGGTGATATTCTTACCAATACGGGTTGAGTGGGAGTAGGAAACCAAAAGTAACACAAAACTATGAAATGCTTTGGTCCAGTCTTTTTCACCTAAAACCCCTATAGTCAATGAAAAATAATGTTCATGAATCTTATCACTTGGGGGTATGTACATGGATATTATCGTGCGATAAAGATGACATAAAAAAGTGGATATACGTTATTGTTTTGGCAGAAATGTACATAATTTTGTAAATTGCGAAATACTTGAATTTGAAACATATGGTACTCTTATTTGTTCTGCAGCCAAAAACTAAGATTAAAGTTCACAGTAGGAAACATAAACAATTATACATAAAAACCATAAAGTTAATTACAGCTAGTTACCGAACTATTTTGTGAAGTAATTCCCAAAACCGAATTATGGTGTTGGATCTATACTAGCTTTCGGATACTTTATTTGTAGATAATATGCTTAATTCGAAATCCTCCACGTTTAAGCCTTTAAAAGGGTAGTCAGCAAGGTTAATGGCCAAGATAAACGCATATACATAAACATGTTCACATTTCGTGTTGAGCCCCTATTGACGCACTAGTCATTGCAAATGCGATATAGGTTGAATATTGACTTTTAATCAAAGCTAATTCCTAATACCCTAAGCGCCTCCAAGTAGAAGAAGCATCATTTGATTTACACGAAAGCTACACAAAACTAATCAGCTAGTAGTACATAGATCTTAGGTGGGTCTCTTCATGACCTAGTCATATTTTTGCACTTTATAATGATTATCTAAATATGTACTCATAATTTTAACGCCTGTATTCTCGCTAATATTTTCTAAATACCTGATACAAGAACCTAGTACTTGCTCACTCCAACCGAACTCTTTTACCTATCCGGCCTTGGGCCGGTACTGCTAGGAGTTGGCGTCAGTTGATAGGTATGTATAACCGATTGGTTCGTAAATATTTAGCAGGATTTGTTTCCTGGCCATTGTTTTGCTCTAATCGACCGTACTACCAAAGTATACCATGTAAGTCTTCGCTTAGCACTTTATGCCTATGCTAGATGGTGTACTTCGCGATGGCGAGTCATCCCCGCTAAGCCTACCGCAAAATTTTGTCTCAGACCGGATCTGAAACCCAGTTATACAATAGCCACTTAGATCCATTCAGGCGGCTACCATAGCTTCATGATTATTCCTACGCAGATCCAGAACCATGATATGCATTATTAGACCTTTATTTCGATTGATATTTATTTTATATGAATGATACGATCTTACTACAAGAATAATATGGTTCTGTTACTTTGCAGGGTTGCTCAAGCATCCCGAAATACACCAGCGTATCAATCTCTATAGAAAAAGAATGAAACGCAATGTCCAAATGCGCAAATTGGTGATATGGTGGGGTTTTTCTTCAGGATTGGTTCTGGACGTGCGTAACCGTAAATTAAATAGGTTGATAAAAACATCCCATTTTATGCGCAATCCGTAATATACTGCAGGATTATAGAGTAAAACATACATATACTGGCAGCTAGATACATTACTATAAATAGCGGATTCTATTGGCTACAGTACCCTCGGTAGTTGATCAATAATAACTAATAAAATATCTAATAAACGTACCAAAACTTTCCAATTTAAGCATAAATGCCAATAGTTGCCATACCGCGTAGTGGCAATATCAACTGTGGTTTAGTCTTGCCTGTAATTTGAACATCTACGTATTATGTTAGTGTTGGTAGTACCTTAGTACTGTTCATTTCGGTTTATAGTTTGGGTAGCAAGCGTCGTCAAATGGTCAAAAGGAGGAGATATAGTGATAAAAGGGATTATGCGTTTAGGAAGTGCGTTTTGTCAATGCTCGCATCTTGTCATGATAAGTTGCTGAACAAATAGTATGCGTTAGGATATTTCGTCTCATGGTTCCTATGTCTCAGCCCCACATGAATTACGATGCTGAACGCATTACTGGCTGGGCTCCAACATACTACATTCTGTCTATGACCTATTTTATTTGAATAGCCCTATTATTTAGCCTATCATTTGTCTACCGTCTGTGATCCTATGCTCTATAACTTGTATACATCCTCATTGTCTCTATTCTAGGCACTTATCAGATGAACGACTGAAGGTCTAACTCAGCATACGTGCTAGCATTAGGATTGGCCAGATTAAACAAGTTCCTGAGCCGCATTGCATATTTTCCTCGGAACATCTTTCCCGACGGTACAATAATACCATCCTCTATTACAAAAATCACCATCGCACAAAATCATGTATGAGCTCGGTTACTATAGCATAATTCGCCATGACTGCTTTCTACCACTCAGACCCTGGTTCCTTAAAACGTGTACAAAAATATACCGTACAATAACAATAAGGATGTCAGTTTCATCTAAACTTGCTTAGCCACCAGATTATAAAACGTTCAGAATATTCTGACCTAACGACTTCCAACAGAGCTACAATAGCAAACATGTATCTTCGTAGTTGGGCAGAATGGCCCCTAGCACATATTGGACGCCTCCACGACCTTCTAGCCACGATAGTCTGCGACAGGAACACATTGGACCAACATGACAACCAAAAATCAATTTGTTCTCCACGCCCTCCCAGGAAAATAACCCGATAAAAGACATTTTAACAACACCAACCAGTAGGGGTAGTTATGTTTTACGTTGCCAACCCAATGGTATATTCCACATTTGATATAAGCCATGAAAGGTTTGATATGCTCGACACGACCTGATTCCAGGGTCGGGGAACCCCGCAGTATGCGTGGCGCATTCAGCCCAATGTCTTGTTATATGATGCACGCCGACCGCCTGGTTTCGAGGATAGCGTTGGATGTCTAAGATTTTATACGTTACCAGTGATGCTGACGCCGATTTACTTCCAGGGTGCCTCCAGCCGCCCTAATAATGTGTTTTCCATGTATTTGATCATAGTCATCGTTTCCATAGTCACCTGTCATTCATCCTACAGCTTTTACTAATTACCATATTACTCATATTACAATCAACCGTATACACTATGCTACGCCTTTGGCATTTTTTTCAGGCGATCTATTGATAACTTCTTTACCTCGGTCTGGCCCACGGAAGAATGGTAAGTCGAATATTCAGATATTGATCGGAATTGAATCTCCCTCTCTATTCTCGTAATCCAAATAAACCCGACTAGTCCCTTTGTTCGGGACCCTTTTAAAGTTTAGGTTCAAGCAAGGCCTGCAAAGTTAAATGCATGAAGAGTGCTGCGGGTCAAGGCGCCTGCATAAAGTCAGATCTGTAACACTGGTTTGGGATTCTCCATACTAGTATATATAATTAAACAAATCCCTGGTTGGAATGTTAACCAAAAAGTGAGAGCCACTATTACATATGTCTTCGTTTATCCAAGGATTTATGGAAAGTGACGAAATAGACAAAACGGGCTTGAGAGAGCTAAATTTTGATATCGAGCCCGAAAATGTCGGCTACTATAACTCGTTTGGTGATGTATACAAGAGAGGTTATGGAGGGATAGAGGAAAGTATTCATGCTAGCATTAGTGAAAATTTTGCCGGTAATATTGGAGGTTGTTCGGGAAATGTTGTTTCTGCCGGAAACATTCATGGAACGGTTGATATGATGAATTACGGAAACATAAATGCCCCGGAACACATCCATGTTATAGGACGTGACGTGGACCACCACCAGTCCTATGGAGTCGAATATGGGATTGAATATGGATTGGGGTACCCACAGGGAGCATACGGACAGAGCTATATGGAGACATATGATGATTACGGGCAGGAGTATGGCCATTATCTGGTTCCGGTGCAGCAGGGACAACAGCAGATGCTGGGAATGATGCTTCATAAACACCATGATACGGACTGCGACGTGGAATATGATTCCGGGAGCAGACGTTCAAGTAATGCGATGTACTCTCAAAATACTGACGGCACATCGTCCGATCTTAGCGATACCGTGAGTGAGACAGATACAAAGCTGTCGACGCCCGAATCATTTACTGCCACAATAAAGCAGTACGAACTACATGAGCCAAAGTTACGCTCAAGACGGGTCCTGTTGGTACAGCAGTTGGAACTGAACCACGACCACTCGATCTTGAACGATAACCACCTAGTTATTTGCACCCATTGTAACCAGCGCTTTGACAGCATATTGCAGTTGGGCCATCATTTCGACAAGTACAAGGTGGTAACCCCTCATAAATGCCCGTTTGATTCGTGTCCTTACTTCTTTATAGGGTTTGCTCGGAAGGCGGAGTTGAGACATCACTGTCTCACCAAACATTTTGAAAAAGGAAAGTTGACGCAATCAATAAATCAGAATATCAAGCAGGCCTTGAACAATTTGATATACTCTTGCAAAATCGATAATTGTGGTAAGAATTTCTACCGCAAGGACTCATTACAAAGACACTTGAAATTGGTTCATGAGAATGAGAATAGTAAGTTCAATAAGAAAATGAAAAAAATTCAATTGCAAAGGCCGGCTCACAGACATGCGCATATTGCACAGAAGTAATACTTATCGTTCTATTTCTACATTCTTATTATACGATTCAAGAATGAACTTTATTTACTATTATTATTATTATTTATTGTCACTATGCGGGCTATTTAACATAGTTATGGGAAGATATTGCCAATTATCTGGTTATAATTTGGAAAATCAATTCTTCTCGTCAAATGATTCATTTCATAATGAATATCATCTTATATTATGCATAGATGGGAAGTTTATTTTTGATACAAAATGGACCGAGATTCCCTGGTCCCAACCGTTTAGATTCGCTGATAAGACATTGGTTCTCTCCAGAACAAAGCGGTACGCATCAAGAAGTGTACCTGTCTATTTACCAAATATTGAAATTGGTGGCATATTCGATGTCAGTGAAGATGGGACGGATCCTATTCCTGTATCACCTTTAGTTTCAGTTCCAATAACAGATTATTGGGTTGAGTTACGTCATGATGGTTTATTCGTTTATCATATCCCGTTGTTGGGTACACCAACTATCATTGATGATAGTTGGCAAGCAGACATCTTGGTGAATGAGAATTATCATTATAATAATTCTGTTAAGACGCTTGAGTCAAGCGAGCGGATTAACAATCAGTTATATTCTAGATTAGTTGATTCATTAATCTTTCTGAAAAGATTATCTAGTGCATCGTTCAAGAACTTTTTATATAAAATAAATAAACTTTTATCATAGCCATGGCGTTTTGTATTTGCGGTTTTTGATTATTTTGTATCCACAAACAAATTTTTTAGGCGTATATAAGGTGGTTATCTACATACCCTTATTGACAGCGATTCTTTTATCTTCATTGTCCGTATTATGTCCTCTACTGAGTTACCAGCGCAAGCATTTCTTGCGAGATTGTCAAATAGACCTGCATTAGCAGCTTTGAATGGGTTGATTTCTTCATTTCCTGTGATAAAGGTTTTCACATCTAATGCAGTCCCAATTATGGTTTATCGAGAACAACAACAAAAGAAAGAAGATAAGTAATTGATGTTCAATTAGATATGCAGATATGGGTAATAAATACTTTATATTATCAATTTAGTAGATTGTAAGTTAATAGTTCACGAAGTGATAAAATCAGCGGTTCATAACACTTTTGCAATATTAATAACTTGTCAAACCCATTTAGTACGTTGAACGATTGGATGACGTGGATAATGCTTTATTTGTAGCCAAATACTTGAAGATCCGGGATGATTTTGGATGGACCCTTGGAAGTGGTCTTCGTTCTTCATTCTTTCTTAAATCTTGCTGTTGGACTTCTAAACCTGTCGTTATTCCTTCGATGTGATTATCTTTCGGTTCTTGTTTAATTATTGGACATGGAAGCGATTGCGGTAATGGTACGGATACAGACACAGCTTCTTGCTTAATTATAGGCAGATGCTCCTGCTTGATCGTTATTTGCTTATTTAAAACCTTTTTAAACGGTTCATGTTTAAGTGGTTGGTAAATTTTGGGCTTAATGATTCTTTCTTGTTTGATCTGATTCAGTTCTGACTTGATCTTAGTTATACCAATCGCATTATTTTTTATTGATGATGATGACTTTGCATCTTTGGTAGGTCGTTTAAATAATTCAGACACATCTCTAGTATAGCTTGAAAGTTTGCAATCTATTTCAATGAGTAACCTATTATTAGGCAATTTGAACTCATTCTGTTCTACTAAATTATGTTTAAATTTTTCACTTATGAAATCAACTTCGATCAAATTTCCATCTTCATTAAAAATCTCTAACTTATTATTAAATTCATAGTACTTCAATTTCCCATCATTCCATTTCTTATCCTTCTGTATTATTCGGTTAGAATATAGTATGTTGTACTCGTGAACTATTGAATTCTTTAATTCTTCCATAATTACATATAAAAACCAAAATAAAAATTACATGATGCGACTCCATTTATTTAAGTATCTAAGTATTTACAGGGGTGATGGTTTATTTATACAGCGTCATAAAATGGTAAGCCTAACGAACTCAACAAAGTTCTTGCTTGTTGATCAGTTCTTGCAGTAGTTTTGAAGGTAATGTGGAACCCAAATAAATTAGGAAATAATTCTTGGAAATTTTCAATTTCTGGGAAATACTTGACATCTTCTGGTTCCAAACCAAATGTTATGTTACCATTATTGTCACCGGAGGTATTCTTGATACCCTTAAAAGTACGAATTCTTGGTAATACCAATTCAGTTAAAGTAGATACGAATTGAGTCATGTCTCTTCCTGTCAACTCAGCTTTACAACCACAAGGTTTACCAACCCTACATTTCCATGGTAAAATATTTGATCTGTTATACGTTTGTTTTGCTTTGACATTGGTGATTTGGGCAATTTGCAAACGAGTAGAAATATTGAGCCAACTTTCTTCTAATGCGTCCGAGTTATATGCGTTGATACTGATGCCCACTAATTGTGGCACATTTTTCCAAGTCACCGGGTGGATATCTCTGGTTGCTCTACCTACACCCTTAGGGTTCTTCAAATTACGATATAACGCATACGGCGAGTCCGTACCCCATGATCTCTTCTTGTTACCTGGAATCACCTGTGCGTCGTGTTCGTAGTAGTGCAACAATAAGTCCAGCTGTAATGTGTTTTCATAATGTTCGGATAACCTATCTTGATCTATTTCCGTTGGTTTGAATCCGACAGACCTAATATCGTCCTTAGGAATGAGTAAACCTTGATAGTCTGGTTTCAATGCTGCCTTCTGTATTTTCACTAAATGGTGTACCGGTTGAACGGTAGAATACCCCGTTCTTTGAACACGTCCACTTGTCGAGAATTGACGTACAGTTAATCTACTAATATTCATTCTATTTTCAATCCACCAAGCTTATTTTCAATTATGGTATACTTAAGACTGAAAAATTTCATACTCACCAAATTGGAAAAAAAAATATCACCAAAATCGATGATAAAATTTACACACCTCACTTAGTAAATACCAGCCTTAAAATTAATACTATGAAAGGTCTTCTTAGATCACGTAGATATATGAAATAATAAGGTAGTCTTATCGAGCTGAAGAGACTAAGATGAGGTTTGGAATACCTGAAAATTATGATATTGAAATTGATAGAACGGAAGTGACCGTACCTAATGCATATATTAATTTCAAGCATGATGATGATGATAGTGCTTTAAGTAATACCAAAAGCATAATATCGTACATCGAAGATAAACATATTACGGAAAAAGTAGATACATTACCTCAATTTCGATGTTTCCGAAACATGATTCACCTGTATTCTCAAGTATTGCAGGATAGGTTAATCGAGGATGAGAATAAAGTATCCTACGCAGCTAAGAGTTCGTTTGTGCAAAATAAAACATCGGCCGATGCGGCTATTAATACGATAATATGTAACTTTGAAAGATCATTGAAGTTGCAATCGTCAGAGGTGGAGCAGGTGATTAAACAAGAGGAAGAACGCCGACGGGTGGAGCAGGAACGTAAAGAGAGAGAAGAACGCGAACGGAAACGTAGAGAAGAAGAGGAGAGAAAACGCAAGGAGGAAGAAGACCGTAGGAAGAAAGAAGAAGAAGAACGCATACGAAAGGAAAATGAAGAGAAAAAGCGCATAGAACAAGAAGAAGAGCAAAAAAGAAAACAAAAGTTGCAGGAGATGAAGCAAGAGAAGGAAAAACAAGAGAAAATAGCTCTTGAACGAAAGGCTAAACAAGAAAAAGGCTTAACTAATTTTGCTTCTGTTGAAAATGATTTCCAAAAGTATGCAAAGGACATTAAGGATATAAAGCAGAACGTGGTTCATGCGCTAAATCAAAACAAGGAATTGAAGAAAGCCATTGGGGCATTGAAGAGAAAAATTAATCCAAAATTCGGACAATTATCAAATAGTTTCAACCAATTAAATACAATCTCCTCAGAAGTGATTCAATATGTTAATGACGCTAAAAATATGAATGAATTAGCATTCAACTGGATTCTAAACTTTATGGCTAAGGCTATAATAGCTCAAGCAGAAACTGAAGTAACTGTTAAGCCTACTGCATCATTACCTTTAGCAAGATTGGCATACACGTTACTTTCAACTTATAAAGAATTCGAGTATTATTTAACTGCGCGATTTGTCAAGAAATGCCCATTTATCATTGGATATACTTGCTCAATTGATTCCGAAGAAGGAAGAATACGTATGGGTTGGAAGAGAAATGATAACAAATGGGAGGATGAAGTTAAATACGATGAAAGAGTTGCGGGAATATGTACCGTATGGGCAGTTATGACAAGATTAGAAGATCAGTCGCTAAGTGAGTATTCCATTGCAGCATCCTGGAGATATTTAGCAAGAACATTAAACACTGATCCTAATTTACTTACTAATGCTCATTTTGCTTGTATGGGTAATTGGTGGGATGCCTGTGCCAAAGAATTTTTAAACTGTTATTCGAAACAAGCTTATAAATTATTGCATCTATTAAGTATTGAATGGACAAATTCTGTTGCAAACAAAAAGTTTCCAGCTGCAGCCAGACTTCTTATATTGGGTGAGGAGTGGCTACAGAACAATAATATCGAATCAATTAAGGAAATGGAACCATAGACAAACCCTACAATTACAATTAATTCGCTGCAACTCATTCATAGAAATATATAAATACATTTGTATAAATAGACATAAATTTCTCAATCACTATATTCATCACTATCATCATTTTCATCATTACTCGAACCTTCTTCTTCAATATAGTTTACTTGGCGTCTAGAACGATTGCTTTTTCTTGCCTCACGATATTCCTCAGAAGATTTAGTATCGGGCTTTATCAGCTTCGATTTTGTTTTCAGTTTAGCTTTAGATTTTGATTTGGAACTTGCTGTATTAACCTTAACCCTTGGCTTTTTAACAATATCACTATTATCATTCGATTTTCTTTTCAAGCCAGTACCTGATATTCTTTGTTTAAACATACCTCTTAATTTGAGTTGTAGGTCATCTGCAATATAAATTCTAGTAATAATACCATGCGCCTCTTTAGTACTAGTCATAGGAGCAAATAAGTCTGACGAGAGCTGGATTTTACCAGGCCATGTTTGTAAGGTCCAACCCTTTATATCGCAAAGTTCTTTAATAATCAATTGTGTTAATTCAGCAATACAATAAATATTCAAGACTTCTTGTGGCAAAGGTTCGACGTCATATAGGCTTTGGTCGATTGTTGCATCCCTATATTGTTTTATACGACTTGCGAAGTAGTACAACAAAGAGCAATTTTCTGACTTTCCAATAGCAAGTAAATAGAATATAATATACTCCAGAGCGTACGAGTAAGCCTTAACCAAGTGATTCTCTTGTTCACTTGTGTCAGGCAAACTTATAGATCTCTTCATCAAATCAGCGAATTCATCATTATGTACAATTGTATGAATCAATCTAACTATTGATCTTTCAAATTTCATGTTACTGTTACCTTCTTTTCTCTTGTACATCGATTTTATCCATATACTTGCCTCAGACTTTAAAGTTAACTTAGGTTCATGTCCCATAAAAAACATTAATGGTAAAAATCTTTCAGAAACTGCTTCATCGGCTAAATTCTTTTCTAGTTTCATCAAAAAGTCATGTCTAACATCATCATTTTGATCTTGAAGTAAATAAATTAATCTATTAATTGTCGAGTGATTGAACATATTGTTGAAAATTGGACATTTTGCCAACTTAAGTAAATACAATCCAGCAGTTAGCCTCAATTTCAGCTGATAAACTTTAGGTGTAGACAGAGTTCCCGCTTTCTCTTTAACAATTTCACCACCATTGCCTATGATAGAAAGCAATAATTTAAATATAGGTTGTGCCACCGACATAGCCTCTTGAGTTGGCTCAGATTTGTTTGAAAAGGATTTGTCGATAGATTTTAATCGATTGACAAATATCCTTAACGCTAGTATCTTTTCGTACAAAGTGGTATATTTTTCAAAATGACAGTCAAGCATGCTATCGTCGATCCAAGTTTCATTTTCGATTAAATTTTCCTCGTCGTTCTTTCTATTTTGCAACAATATTTCTTTAATCATAAAGACAGTCAAATCGCTTGCTAGATCCTCTACTGATAGAGGATCAATTAGAAACAATTCCGCAATAGCTGATAAGTGAGTAACAAAGCGCTTATGATTCACATCCAAAGGATAAATGGAATTAATGATAGCAGATCCATACAATTCTTTTTTAGAACTTAACCCCAATATCTTTATGGAATATTTTGCTTCTCGAGGAGAGCCATTAGAGGCAAGTGCTTTCAATGATTCAGTGAAATTCAAATCTGTAGGGAATAGATCAGGAAACCTCTTGATAAAGTGATAGATAGTTCTCAAATTATTTGATATAGAAAATTCAGAATCCCTATTAATTACTCCTTCATCATTTATGAGTATTTCTGTCAAACTATTAACATGAAACTTTAATACTTCTGGAATTAAAACGGAAACATTCTCAAGAATTTCGTTTGCAGCACAATTCCATTCATGTTTAGACTCTTTCGAATAGTTGATTAATTCTGTCATATTAGATTTATTGTACAAGATCACTGATGCTCTGTATAATAATATTTTAAAATTTGATACCATATCTGTGGTTGATACATTGCTTCTTTCATCTTCTAGTCTAATATTCTTTGCGTTCGTCAATTTATTCAATAACTCCTTCATGGAATTTTTAATTGTATTATAATCTGACTCAGGAGAAATACAAACCTTAATCAAGTAAAAAAAACGGAAATTTTTCAATTTGAAAAGCCTTTCTAAACATGCATATGTATTCAACCCATCAGGAAAAGAAACACATAACCAATTTATAATTTTGTCCATCTTGATTAATGTTTCTCGTTTACCCTCAGCGGTCATATTATCTGAATCAGACTTACCAGAGTCATTTCTCATGTTTTCTTTCTCTTCGTTATTATCATTTAATGAGCCAAGCTTAGAATATGCTTCGGCCGTCTCAACAAAGGTCTGTAGCACATCCGATATTTGTCTTTGTCTTTTATTAATAGCAAAGAAAGACATTTTACTCTTTTCATTCAAATTATTATAGAATTGAGCTAACCTATCAACTCTTTTGATGCCGTTACTTTCAAACGGTAATAATTTCTCGAATATGCAAATGTCAACAGCGGAAGTAATATTTTTATCATTAATATAGATCAAGGATATTATTTGATTTGGAATTCCATAGTATATTGATCTTTCTAACTCATTACTATCAACTTCATTATTACTACCAAAATCTAACACTTTATTATTAGCTTTTGCTTCAAAGTATTGGTTATAAAGATTTCCTAAGATCTTAATGATTTCGTTTCTGATTTCTGGATTTTTCTCTCTTATCAATTGTGATAACGTATTCATAATATTCTTATTACAAACCCTGCTAGTAAATTTATCAAAAGGAATTCTTTCAATACTAATACATGCAGTCAAACGTACTCTTTCATCTGTATCTAGTAAGCACTTCGTAAGGCCATTGCATAATTCTGTTGCAATATCAGAAGTGGATGAGTTAGACGAATTAATTATTTGGGGCAACAGCTCAACCCATTTACAACGTACCGCTGGAGATACATCTAAAGTTTTCTTTAACCAATTTAACCACGTTTCTCTATGAGCTATTATAAAATTAGCTTTAGCAATAACACTGACACTAGGTGAAGCACCAATCATATTACCTATAGTTTCGGTAGCTAGTATACGTATTTTTTCATCGTCAGTATTCAATTCATCGTTAAACAAACCCATAACAGACCCTAACAATTCTGGGATTGCTTTCCAAATATGTATAGAAAGCTTATGTATCTTTCTCAAGCTTTCTATAGCCTGAACCTGGTCTATTTTGTCTTTGCTGGTATTGCTATGGTCATTGTTGTTTTCTGTCCTTTCGGCATGGCTAGTACTTTCATATAGCATTTCAGAGAAAAACTGCGCTACCTGACGGGACATTCTGTCCAAATTCGCTTCACAGATACTAAGAGAAAAATTAAAGCCTGGGTTCGATATGTTTGATTTTAAGCCTGAAGTAATGGCTGACACCTCCGGAAAATTGGTTAAAAATTTGTTCAAGATCATCTTCAACACGTTATGTGGAACAACGTCCGACTCAGAAATAATTTCCGAGAGTATATCGGACACCAACGGCTCCAATCTAGCTGGAAACTTCTTGGTAGATAAATCATAGAATATTTCAAACATCGATTCTATCAACTGTTGCGCATCTGGCAAATCGGTGATGAGGATTACAGATCTCACCTCCGCCAATCTCTTCAACAAGTAATTCTGCTGTTGAAAATATGGATTCTCTGTATCTGCTAGCTTCTTGAATTGTTGAAAGAACGCCCTGAATATCTGCGAGAGCTCACTAGCGGTAAATGGGGCATCTGGGGCGTATATTCTTAAAATATCTGATATACCACAACAAACATATGCTTGAACACCCACATTAGCATGTTTCAATAATTTCTTATTAGCTAGGTCTTTCTTTATGCTAGCAAAAGTTTTTATATCGACCTGATCTTGATGTACCGCTGATAATTCATCCGTGAGTATTTGCAATCTACTCAACAATTCTTTCGTAGGAATAGGTTCATTAACCGTGGAAATAATAGGTTTTTTGAATCTTAACTGACCCACCATCACTTTCGAGTCACGGACTGTCATCACTGATTATAGACAACTAATAAAACCTTCTCTTCTTGTTCTTACAACGTTGGTTATATGTATTCAAATCAGCCTATTTGATGTAAGAATACTACGCGTAATGTTTACGCGGTGAAACTGTAAACACTTTTGATTTACAGATTACATATTAATACCGATATGAATGGGTACTAAATACATTATTGACCATTGCTTAGCGTAAAAGATGGTAATAGGACGCTACGAAGTCATTGATTGCTTTAAGGTCAAGGATATAATTAACCATCGAATTCGTTTCGATGTTCCTCTTTCGTACTATGATGAATCTGATGAGAGAACGATCTCAATTGTGGCTAATTTGACTCAAAAGTTCGATAGAACAGTCCATACCAACGATGAATGTACTGATAGAAGATCAATTCTTCCAGAAGAGGCGAGAATTATCTCATATATTCAGGGTGGTCCAGGTTTTCCGTGCGAGGTACCTTTGGCCAACTCGGGATACACTAAGGTTTTGCTTGATAAGGGATTTCAGGTTCTCTACCTTGATCAGAGGGGTACAGGATTAAGTACTCCTTTAGAGGTCGACACGATGAATATGCTTGTGCCTAGAACGGAGGGTCTTTCTGAAAAGGAGCATGTTGAGAAACAATTAAAATTTATACTCAACTTTAGAGCTGATTCGATCGTTGAGGATTTTGAGGTAGTACGGAGGGCCTTACTTGGCGAAAATAGTAAATGGTCGATCCTAGGGCAATCCTTTGGTGGCTTTTGCTGCTTTACGTATCTCTCGAAGTACTCTGAATCGTTGAAAGAAGTATTGATAACTGGAGGAGTCCCACCAGTCAACTTAGGACCGGAGGACGTTTATCGGGCGACGTACGAAAGAACCAGGGAACGTAATAGACATTACTACGACAAATACCCACAGGATATACACAAGGTCAAGACTATCTTGAAATACCTATCGGACTGTGAAGTGGAGTTACCTAATGGAGGTACATTAAGTGTAGAAAGATTTCAGCTGTTGGGCCTAATTTTCGGTGGAAATGGTGGTACTGATTCGCTCCATCAAATTGTATTAAAGTTTCATTACGACTTGAATTTATGGGGTAAACCAACGTATCAAATTTTAAGTGGTATTCAGAATATCTTAGGTTTTGATACTAACGTATTGTATGCGTTATTTCAAGAAGCTATATATTGTGATGCTAATAATGCTAACGTAACAAATTCCAACTGGAGTGCTGATAGATTAAGGCATTTACCAGAAAGAAAAAACTTTGTGTACGCCGATATTGCAGGTACTGAAGAACCGGTATACTTCACGGGTGAAATGGTATTCAAATCAATGTTTGACGATTTTGCAGAATTGCGGCCTTTCAAGGACTTGGCGTATGCTTTACATGCAAATGTATCTTGGTCTTCTTTATATGATATTGAAAAGTTGAAAACTATTACATGGGATAAAGTACCAGTTGTAGCGGCAACTTACTACTATGACCAATATGTTGATTTTGATACCACTATGCAAGTTAAAAAGAATGTATTCAATAATAATGGTAATTTGAAACAATATATTACCAGCGAATTTTTCCATAATGGTGTTCGAGCAAACCCTGAAAGGGTTTTGGGTTCATTATTTGATCTACTTGATTCAGAGGTGGATTAGGTTTATAATATTTACAAATAAATAAGCTCAACTAAAAATAATTATTTGGAACAAATCCGATTCTGCAATTCTGTTCCGATTTTATCATTCCAACCAACCAGTTATCATTACTGCTATTATATAATGAATCAACAGCTTGAAAATCAAATAAAATTTCCACTTGGTCGCCCTCTTTAAATGATAAGTCACCTGGTTCAACACCTGCAAAATTATACTTAGCTTGAAGTATTTTCCTTTCAATATGTGTAGAATCTGTGTAATTCAATATCTTGTCAAAGAATTTATTTAATTGTTCCAACTTATAAGTAACCGATGATGTGTCCGCTGAAAACATTGAATTTTCATGTTCAGCCTTGTAATCGCGAGGTACTATAGGAATAGGGCATTCTTTTATTTTATTCTTTGATGAATTATAGATTTTCTTCAAATCTTTATTAACCATCTCTGGGGATGACTTTTCAAGCATTACATCACTAGCTGCAGATGAAACCGAAGTCATTTCATCGTCATCAGATTCTGATGACGATGAATGTATTGATTCCATTGAATCATTCGATGGAATACGTTTCAAGTGATGCTTTCCAGGTGCAACAGGAGCTTTTAGATTATTCTTCATGGTTGTTGTATTTGACCTAGGTGGTAATGGTGGTGGTGCTGATGCGTTGCCGGCATTAATATTTGGAACTATAACATCATCGATATTAATAACCTTAGAGGGGTGATACGTTTCTGATCTATTCATCATTGGATCTTGAAACTTCCTGAACGAATCTAAGGGGTCAGTAGTTAAATAGTCATTAAATATTCCATTAACATGATCTGTGCTCTTCAAGTTATGAGTTTTATTAGTAACTTTTGAAGTTACCTTGTTCCACATTTTATGCGTTTTAGAGGTTTTATCCTTATCATCAATTTCGGTGTCAATCAATTCGGGCTTCTTCTCTTGTATAAATGAAACAAAGGACTCAATTCTTAATCTTGTTGGAGTAATCAAGGTTTCCCATTGATTGGTTATCGCTTCATACGTTTGAATATTATCTTCAGATTCAGTATCTAAAAACCCATGGAACGTTGCATAATGCATTAATGTGTGCTTTATATCTTCATATGCATCCAATTGCTTGCATAACGTCAATTTCGTAAGGTTTTCCACAAATTCGTCCAAAAAAGTTAATGCATGCGGCAAAATTGATTTCAATTTTTCATCCAACTTGTTAAATACAATACTAGCCTCCTTCAATTCTTCATCGAGTTTGTTCAATTGTTTCTGTTCTTTCGCATCTAAGGGCGTGGTCTTCTTCATTATCTTATTGATCTTTTTATGAATGTTGTCATAATTAGATTTCTTAGAATTCCTCTTTTTAATCAATTTCAATAAGTCATTCAAGTATCCCACCATTTCTTTGACTCGTATATTCACTGACTTGGCATGGAATTCCCACTCGCTAATCACTCTAATTTTTAACTTTTCCATGGACATCATGTAATGGTCCATCTCTTTGTTTACACTCAGTATAACAAGATGTCTTTCTTTCGGATGTATCATAGGTATTTCTTGTTCTGCCTGCCATTTGTCAAAATCACTGTAATAGTCTTCAATTCCATCGAATTGCAATGAGTCCGCTCCGATTAGCTTAATAAACAATTCCCCCATTTTAATATTTGACTTAAGTAAACGAGGCCAGTGACTCGACCCAAGTTTCCTTGTCTGTTTGTCCACGAACTTCAATGCAGAAATGGCCTTTTTGATGTCATGCTTGTAATGAGATATCAATTCGTCATCATTATTAAACTGTTTATGATGCGTGAGAGTGTCTTTAACAGACGATCCAAAGACACCCAAGTTGTTCTTTATCTTATCTACCGACATTGGACAAGTATTTCACTATTTCCACAAACAATTCATACCATTACACCTTTTCTATTAATTATCAATTCGGTATGGAAATAACGGATCAATCTCGGTTGAGATTTGTATTCCTGCACGAATACTATCCAAGCCCATTTTACAATCCTATGGATAATATTAAAGCAGAATAACGTTGGAATATCCCTTATAGTCTATTATTGTAGATATATCTATCTGCAAGTGTTTTCCATGTTTCAGATTCTTATAATATTCAGTATAATATTTAGTAGAATATTTAAACATATTTCCACATCCGAAATGAAGCTTTTGCAACAATAGGGCGATTCCATCGAACATAATATTTGCATTAACATTACCGATCTATTTCTCCGAGCTATTAGCATTCACCAATATGAAGGTAAATGTGTCTTTCACTCTTTAAATTCATTCAATATGACAAACAACGCTAAAACATGTACCTGCACCACACAATTATATTAATCCAGAAATATGATGAAACCTAAACTAAAATAATCTATACGTAAATAGCATAGTTACATCTACTAGGACTGTTATCATATGAAAGTCCTGTTCTAAAGGTTCATTTCAACTGAGCTTTGTGTTCAATTTTGCAACATCTTTCATTTAATGTCACAAAACCAATCTCTACACAGATCCAGGCTACATTTGCTGGCTAAGATTTTTACTACTGTGATAGTAACAAACCTTAACCATTGACTAAAGAATGCAAGATTTTGGAGATTATGTATGCTGCATCGGTCTACATTGTATAATCACATTAAATAGTTGTAGGATGTTTCATTGCAGGTGATGGTTTAATGGAAACTTAAATTCGATTCATTCAGATCTGAAAGCAGGCTAAATATATAGATAATGCGTAATGTTACTCCTCTGGGAAATTATTTGTTGTCACTGCTTCGGTATTTATTGATCTTAGCACGATTGAATAGTATGATTAATTACTATGTCGATCTATAACAAGAACCAAAAGGCCTGTCTGGGTACCGTTGTTAGACACCCAGTTTGGGAAATATTTATAAAAGCGTGATGCGCTTTGAGAAGAATATTGGAGAAAAATTATAGTTTATTTAAGTTTTCAAACGCTTGCCAAACCCATTGGGTAGAAGGGTCTCATTTGCGAATTACATGACTGAAAACAAGAAAACTCCAGCATCGAATTTTCAAAGGGTCCTTAATTATGAAACATATTACCCTGCTTTCCTCGCTAATAAACTTCGATATTGGCTTGGGACATTAGCAATATTTAAAAATATATATTGAAGTGGGTGTTTGAATTATATAAAATTTCCCGAATTGGGTGCGAAAGGCTGGAAATGCTACCATTTCTTTAATTACTTGTAGTATTAATGCCAGCTTCTTAAAAGACTGATAGGTATAAATAAGACACATGTTCCAATGAATGTAGTAACTTTCCTAATTGATCATCAAGAATCAATCAATTTTCTTTATTAAGAAATGAAGTTTTCAATATTTGCCTTATCTACGCTTGTTAGTACAATATCATTAGCAGCTGCTGCACCCACTCCTGATAGCACAGACACAGGAAAATACGTTGTCCTGGATTACCTTGTTCCAGATGAAGCTATTAATAACAAGGTTGAGATAACCGACGACCAACAACCACTTGTGGTAGAAGAAAGTGGAAAGAAATATGTCCTTATTGTGAATGCTACTTTGGCCGAATCAGTCATTTCCAAAGCAGGTATTGACATTGAGGGGCTAGAGGCTGCTTTTGCTAAGTCAGAGGATACTGCATCTGTTTCCAAGAGGGACGCCAATGCCGATGCCGAGGCAAAGTTCCATTGGATGACATACAGGTTCTTCCAACCTAATTTAAGAAAAAGAGAAGCCAATGCTGATGCTAAGTTCCATTGGATGACATACCGTTTCTTCCAGCCAAATTTGAAAAAGAGAGAAGCCAACGCAGATGCGGAAGCTAAGTTTCACTGGATGACATATAGGTTCTTCCAACCTAATTTAAAGAAGAGAGAAGCCAATGCAGAAGCCAATGCAGATGCAAAATTTCATTGGATGACATACCGTTTCTTCCAGCCAAATTTGAAGAAAAGAGAAGCCAACGCAGATGCGGAAGCCAAATTTCACTGGATGACTTACAGATTCTTCCAGCCAAATCTATAGTTCATTCTGCTACTAGAGGCATAATTGGAGACAACCCTCAGTTATTTCCATTCTTTCATTGGTGATTACACACTGTTCAATATACTTAAAAAAAAGTGATGTTTTATGATTTCTTCTACTTCTATTTAATTCAATATGCCTATTCTGCGATATTATTTTGTAACTTTACCAATAATTTTTAGGCTTAATTTCGTCATTAATAAAAATACATGCTAGTAAATAACGTTATAATTCTTCTTCTTCTAAACAGACTTAAGCCTTACTATTTACGGATCAGTTTCCTTAACTAAAGAGCTTTTAATGTGATTGCAAATTAAATTCAATTCGGTCATAAGACGGACTTTTCGCACAGCTCATCTCCGGTAATTTCTCTTAAGAACGGAGAGAAATCCTCCACCCATTATATTTAATACTTTAAAATTATTATCTACACTTAATTGTTTAATTACTGCAGAGACAAAGGAATAATCTTACCGAGACAGGCTGCATTGAACTAATAAAAGGTATTAGGAAACAGCTTTTCAAAAGCAAGAGCTAACTTAAATACATCCGAGGTATGATAGTGTGAAGTGTGAATCAATTACAGATTCAAATACTGCTTCTATAAGCACATTTTACAATAAAATTAAAATTAAATGAGTTTCACAACTACTCACGATACTCCTTGTAAGGAGAATCCAGATATTGAACAGTCATTCCCTATTATTGGCAAAAATTATATCAAATTGTCAAGCAAACCAATATACGAAGGGGCAAGTGGAGTATTATACAAATGCTCTAATACAATTGGCAAGGATTTCTTAGTTATAAAGACGATAAAGAAACCAGAGTACCAGTCATGGGGTACATATAAGCGAATAGTCATGAAAGAATACAATAATATGAAGCTCTGCTCGAATAATAATATAATGAAAATCATTGACCTATGTGAGAATGCGGACACGAATGAACTATCTGTAATATTACCTTACTATAAGAAGGGTGACTTATTGGATTATATGAGTTTATTACGTCGAAATAATATCCATGTGTCATCTAATCTAAAAGATGCAGTTTTCAAACAGATTGTGAAGGGAATCAATTATTTACATCGAAAAGGTATCGTCCACAGGGATTTGAAGCCTGAGAACTTCATGATTGACAACGATGGGGTCATTAAGATATCAGATTTTGGCTATAGCTTAAATGTAAACCAAGATAGCGACTACTGGGAATTTCTACAAGAAAACCCGTATAAAATATGGGTTGGCACACCTAGTTTTAAAGCTCCTGAGATATTCAAATTGGAATTAGAAAATTCTAGCATTGAAGAAGCGAGGAATATTCTTGACTTTATCAAGTCAGATTGCTGGTCCTTGGGAATTATATATTTGCATATTATGTTGATGACAAAACCTTGGAATTGTGCTAATTTTCATGATGACAAGAATTTTGCAAAATTCTATAATCAATATCCTAAAAATGAAAAAGATTTTACTAGCTTAATGAAGCATCTAGATAATACCCATTTTAATGTTAATAACAATCCATCACTAGCGGTCTTCCAAAAATTAAATTACGAAGCGAGGGTGATTATTTTTGGACTTTTGAATCCTGATATAAAAACAAGATTAAGTACTGTCGAGGTTTTGGATTCAAACTGGTTAAATCAGGTTTATGCTAATCCCAAGGATTTTGTAGATTTATGCAAGCCCTGAAATCTATTTACTAAGTGATTCTTGTACTATTTTATGCTTTGAATTATTATGTACCTTATATTACGATTCTGTTGATTACGACTGCTACGACAATGTTCAATTATTTTCTTAATTTTTGTCATATTATATATTATATATGTATCTGAATAGCCATTCGAGCACTAAATCTCATTTAATAGACATATTCTTGGTATCATAATTCTTGCAACCTCATTTCAAATCGAATCGCATATATGAACAAGTCTTTGAGCTGCTTCAGACAATTTATTAACATTGCCACTCTTCTCATTTTGAACCTCCTTCGACGGTGCTAGAACCTTGTTATTCTTGTTATCATTGTTGCATTGGCCTGGTTGTTTGGTTGTTTCTTTGAGTAACGAATCCATATTAAAGCTTGATAAGTAGCTGAAATCATAGGCAATATTATCCGTGATTATTAGTTCGCCTATGCCACTATCATCAGTCTTCTTTTTCTTTTGTTTCTTCTCTCTTTTCTCCTTGTTCATTTTTGTAGTTTTATCTAAGCTTTATTACTTTCAGGATAATACCCATACATATATACAAAAGTAGGATGTTGCAAATAAGATGTTACACATAACTAAACATAGATTCCAAAATTGTTTTACAAAAGGCCAAACAAAACGTACGTGTTCGTAGGTGAAGTCAATTAATATTTCAATAGGTAGATGTTAACATAGTTGACACCTAAAAATATCCTTGTAGACTTAAAAATGTGAAACATCTAAATATTTATGGTCACCCTTTTGACTGATATCGCTGGTGTTGAGGCAAGAAGCACCAGTTGACAATTCTATAAGCGTTGCAAGTGAACGAATATTGACACAAGCTTAAAACACTTCTGTTACAAAACACTACTAATGCCATATAGGAAAAAAATGGTTATCATTGCATGTGGGATCCTGTCATATGAACATGACAGCTGTCAGCCATAGAATATTTCACAACGCAAGTATGCAATAAAATAGAGTGATGCATGCATTTCATGTATTATGGGGTAAACATTACGTAGGAACGTATTATAACTATTGTTTTGGATATAATATACAATTTATTAACACTAATATATAGAACATATTGATGGTGACATATTTATTATACACAACATAAATTGACGGAATAAATGCTCAATTAAATAAATATAAAATACAATTAAAGAAAGAAAATTTTAATTATTTCGAATAATTCAGGTAGCCGTAATTGCCAATACCATTAGAATTTGAAGATGACGAATTAGAACAAGTTGATACTTGATTATTTGAAGCTCTTCTTGGATTACCAGGACCCCTTACACCCAATGGGTTCTTAGAGAACGATAATCTTATGCCACCTTTACCATTGCTGCCACCGCTTCTTGGTAATGTTCTACCGTACAATTCTGCCAAAGCTCTAGTAGCATGAGCAACATCTTCAAATTCCACAAAGCACATTGGTCCATGATTATGATTGCTACTTTGATTTGGATTTGACAGAGATTGGTTTTTAGTTCTAAAAGACAATCTTCTGAAACCCTTTTGGGGTGAAAATAATGCCCGAAGTTCCAGTTCTGTGGCATCAGGTGGTAAATTACCCACGTACAAAGTATTGCAAGGAGGATTCTGATCCGCTGGGTTAGCCGGCGGTGGAACTCTTGCGAGTAATGATAAATCAGGAACGTCTTTGGATTTATTAGTTGGGGTAGTTTGACCTGAAGAAGGCGACAACTGAGTTGAGGAGCCTTGTTGGGATGCAGGTTGCTGGTTGGCTGACAGGCTAGGAGGCTGACTCGATGGCTGACTTGAAGCCTGACTTGATGGTTGACTCGATGGTTGACTCGATGGTTGAGCAGGCTGTTGATTTGCTTGCGGTAATGAGATTGAATTAATCGAGTTTAATGGTAAATTAGGATTCAAATTAGGCATCAAGTTGTTATTAAAGAACGCCGACGACGTTCTTCTCCGGTCGTTGGACCCAGATTGAAGTTGCTGCGATTGGGGCTGCGATTGGGGTTGAGACTGAGGTTGTGACTGGCTCGAATTCCATTCGAAAGGCGTATGCGCCAGCGACGATGCTCCTGGGGTTTGAGGAGCCGAATTGTTAATTGGCAACTGACTATTCCATGGGTCTCTAGCAATATTGTTATTATTATTGCTGGTACCATCTTGAGGGGAATCCATCAACAAGATAGACTTACCCGTCAAATCAGACAAGTCGATCGACGGATGAGGCTGGTTAGAAGATGGCTGTTGGTTAGGGGTAGTCGAGCCCAGGAATGGATCGCTGAATAAGAATCTGGATCGCTGGTTACCAATCAGCTGCCTCTTCTGGAAGTCAGCCTGCGACTGTTGTTGTTGCGATTGAGGTGGCTGCAGCGACTGGGACAATCTCAAGTTGTTAAAGTTGGAATTCAAACCGGCAGATGGCATACTGTTGGGGGAATTTATCACCTGGTCGTAATCAATCTTGATAGGAGCGTATTCCTTACCAAAAATGTACTTTCCGTCGAGCAATTTGCCCGTGGTCAAGCATGTCTGGTAGTTCTTAAAGTATGCCAACACCATAAAGTCCTTGATCTCAATGTTAACGATATCGTCGATCACCAACGAAAAAATCGTCGTGGCCTCCCGCTGCGTCAAGTCCGACGGAATGTTGGAGATCTTAAGCATGCTGATGGACATGTCGCCCACCATACCGTTCAACCCTCCCATGCTATTCACCATCGGCTCGCCCACTAACAAGTTCCCGCTCGAATTGCCGGTATTTATAAACGATTCCGAAGTCATGACAATGCTAATTAATATGCTATAGTGACTCGTATGAAAAAATGAAGTAATGAAATAATAATAATATGAATACTATGAGTTAATGAACTATGATGACTAATGGATGTTAATTATTGCAGAACTCGGTGGATATAATTATTCTTTTCGTATTATTAGTATTATTGGAATTATTAATATTAATTATTAATATTATGATTATTATGAATAGTGTTTTTCTCTTAAAAAAATCACCTTTGAAAATGTACAATTTACACTAATGAATAACGTCAATCAATCCTCCAACACTATATCTAACGCTGCTGTTATTCTTATCTTGGTTTGCTTATTCCTGATTGTATAATAAATATCAATTATTTATTATTTTTGGCGTAACGGCAAATAAACAACTATTGAACAAAATGAGTGCTCAAGAAAATTAATTAAAAAAAAAAACTTCTTCCACAAACGCTTCAAAATTTCCCGCTACCTCAAATACGTGATAAAGGTCGATATTTGTTATTACTACGGCGATAAATTATCTGGTCTTAATCCCGTGGATGTATAGCACCTTGTAGTTTTTTTTGGGAAATTTTTGAACGTTATTTGCTTATAATTCACCAGTATTTAATAACCTATGGATGAATGTTTGAAAATTGGACACGAACTACTACCGTTGAAGTAATTTTTTGGAATTTTTGATCAATTAGCAGGAATTGTGTATTACCTAATTATTCGTCTAGTCATTTTTTCAACGATTTTTTTTTGTCGCACTCGGCGCTAGTGCGTGCATGTGGCGGGAGTGGCGACTGGGTGTAGGCCAATCAGAGGGGGGAACTGTGACCGGGTAAGAAGACATTGATGATGTTACCCGGAGAAATGTGTTACCCGGAGGGTCTAGACGAGCCAGCCCAGCGAGCCCAGCCAGCTGGCGAGACACGGAAACTATACGACGCCGATGGCGAGAAGAAAGCGACATGGATGGGATGTCGCTGATGTCACTGACGTCGTAAATATCGTCAATATCACCGATGTCGCTTACACGACATCTATAAGCGACATAAGTGTCGTGACATTCGATACCCATATCAAACCATTGACGCCAGATCCCACTACCAACACCCCAAGAACATGTACGACCCATTAGACAACCAGAGCTACGTCAACAGCACGGCATTCCACTTGCTTGTGCTGGAGCTCGTTCCCACTTCCATCAGGGTAAGCAAACAGGTCAACGAGACGGGAATTGGCGCCGACACCGAGTTCGAACCCACCACGATGGAAACACCCTTGTCGGATGCCAGCGACGATAAGCCGGGCACGGTCGGTATTCTTGATTCTGCGGATGCTGGAAGTGACGATGTGACGTTGAGAGTGGAAAATTACGGGTTTGATATTGGATTGAGGATCTCGGAGTTGATCATGTTCAAGAGCTCAAACCAAAAGATGGTCGATATCTTAGATATCATGAAGTTTGTATGTCGCGATGTGTGGAGGGTGTTGTATGGTAAACAGATGAGCAATTTGCGGACTAACCACCGGGGTACGTTTGTATTGGTCGACAATAGCTACAAGTTGATCGAGACGATGATGAGCGACAAGGGCGCCTTTGATACCGTCAACAAATGTAAAAATTATCTCTGGTTCCCTTGTGGCGTGATTAGAGGTATTCTTATGAGTTTTGGCATCGAGGCAGAGGTGCACGCAGAAATGAACCAGTTTCCAAGCGTAACGTTCAATATTCAAACTGGCATCAACAATTAAATCCACAATATATCTTCACCCAGTATTATCAGCAACTGATCAGATATTAGTGATTATCACCTTGTCGGTACTGGCCTGCGATTAGCAATTATCAGTCAATGTCAACAGTTCACATGGATATTAACAATTTATCAACCATAAAATGCAAATGAGTATCTTTAGTCTCACCCAGTATAGAGATGTTTCTCCTCAATATCGTCGTTCCTGGATTATACTCTTGCATCTCACTGTTATCTGGTATCTCAATCATCACCGTGAATGGGGTCCCTTCAATGCATAGTACGAATCAAACCACTGATTCTACAACACGGATAAATCCTCATATAGTGTAGTGTTTCAACTTTATAAACATTATACTCACACAGTTTAGTGTGACATATAAACAGTACACTTCAATAGTAATAACCTGTAGCATATCTAGGTCATATTGAACGGACCACTAGTTTAACTAGCCCCAGTTTATCTATGTAATTAATTTTGTGTCATGTTCATTTTTTCATTTTACAACCATGTCTTCTCTTATATTCTACCTACAAATATACTTTGTTACCAAAACTAGTTTGTTCGACTATCCCTATATAAATCAGCGGTTTCTAAGGCATATGACCCTAAATTTCAGTTCCGACATCAATTGATGATTTGTAAGACAATAGCGAGATTGGGCTGCAGAGGACGACTAATAAGATTTCATTCTTCTAGAAGTATAGATAGAGCGTCTCCTGATAGATTATTTCATGGCATACCGAGAACTCATCCTGACAACTTCTTGAATGCTTCAATATTTGACGCTAATAATGATTCCACCAGCATATTTAGAGTGCAGAATAATGATAATAATATTTTGATAAACTATTTTTTTGAATCAATTTTAAGAAATGATTTCTTGAAAGCTCGTATGCTACTTAACAAGTTGAAACAACGAGTGAAGGTCAAGGAAAATATTCAAAATGTGAATGTTTACTATTCATGTTTAACGGTTCTTTTAGTACATTTAATATCTAATCCAAAAACGATTAATATCCATAATATCAAGTTGATTATTGATGATGTCGATTTAAGTTTTACACATGAGTATAATTCTGAAATTAAAACAAAGCTAGTATCCTGTTTATTGTATTCTTATATTAATGTCGAGATTAAATCTTTGAAATATACTATTTCAAAGTACATAGAAACAATCCTAAAAAAGTTGAATATCACTCCTAGAGACTTTATAAATACCATTTCCGATAATGAATTGCTGAAAGCATTTGCAAAGATTACACAGATTCCTAACGTATTAAGACAAGATACTTCTCAGGAAGGTAATTCGATTGACAAATTTAAAACTGATGGTTTGTTGGGCTTCAGCAAATTATGTGACTATATAGCGACAAGGTTTGATAAATACGATAAATTAAGTCAAACTCCATTATATGACTTGTACGAAAGTTTATCTCCCGAAGATAAAGAAAGTTTTATTCGAGAATATCATACTTTCAATCAACTGAAACAGTTAAATGTCGAGGCAAATTGTCTTGATCTAGTTGAAGATCTCCAATTTCACAGCAGGTCAAATGAAATCAACATTAATAAATTCAAAATGGCTAATTCGAAGTTGGTTTATTCTTGGTTTGATTTAACTATGAATAAATTAAATTCTCTAACTGTCAAGTTGAATAAATCCAATTTCAAAAGTAGCTCTCCCGATGAAATGATATTGTATAAGTACAAAGTTTATTTAAATTTGCTTCCCAGAAGAATTATAGTTACACTAATGATTTCAAATATTTTATCAAAAACACTTACATCCGAATCGGGTTATGTTAAAGTTTCAGAGTTGGCAAATTCCTTGGGTTCGTCATTTAAAAGATTAATTCTAAAGGACACAAACTTTAAGGATATCAAGCCCTATTTTATGAAATTTTTTCATGAAGAGGATTCTATTGTCCTTTTTACTTCATTGATTAGTATCTTTATACATAATTGCAAAATTCCTCAGTCGTTCATCGATAATGAAACCTTTTCCCAGTCATTAATGTTGATTGATGATTCTCAAGAAATAGATCCGTCGTTTTTATCTGAAAAAAATGCTGAATTCCCTGCATTTCTTTGGGGTTATCTAAGAAACCATGATAGTCCAGCATACAAGAAGCTAGGAGTTATTAAAATTCATCCATATTTACTAGAAGAGTTCAAAAGTTATGAATCTTTCTTTGTTAATAGATCATTATATCTTCCGATGCTTTGTCCTCCAAAGCCTTGGACGTCGCCTGTTGTAGGTGGATATCTAAATGATCTCAAGCATATTATTAATACAGATGATTTATCTACGTCCCTATTCTATTTGAATAAAGCCCATAAAACAGGACAACTTAAATCACTTTATGAAGGTCTAAACGTTCTTGGATCTTTGGCATGGGCAATCAATCCATCTACTTTAAATATATTCAACCAGGCAATGAGTATCAATAAAGGATTTTTGAAAATACCGCCTAACTTCAATGAATTGCAAGTCATATTGCCACTAGAACCAAAAAAATCCGATTATTCATCAGAATCAGAGTATAATAAAGCTATATGGAAATATAGGGTTCAGGCAGCAAAATCATTACAAGAGTATCATGCTATAAAAAGTCAGAGAGTAGAATTGAATTTAATTCAACAATTGGCTAATTCGTTCAATAAAAACGGAGATATGTTTTATTTACCTCATAATGTTGATTTTAGAGGCAGGGCATATCCTATGGTTTCATTATTGTCACATTATCAGGATGACCTTGTACGCTCATTATTAATGTTTTGGTTTGCTAAACCATTGGGCCCCAACGGTTTTAATTGGTTGAAATATCAATTGGCTGGAGTTTACGGTAAGGATAAGTTATCAATGGAAGAAAGAATTGAATTTATTGATAACAATCTAAATTTGATTATTGATTCCGCTGAAAACCCAATGAAAGGAAAAATGTGGTGGAAATCAGGCGAAAAACCTTGGCAAACTTTGAGTCTATGCTTTGAAATCAACAAAGTATTGGAATATTGTCAAAAAGATGATAACAAGGTTGAAGAATACCTTTGTAGGATTCCGATACATCAAGATGGCTCATGCAATGGATTACAACATTATGCGGCATTGGGTAAAGATAAGGAAGGTGGAATTTCAGTAAATCTATTGCAAACCGATTCGAGTCATCCTATCAGAAGTGATGTCTATACAGAAGTCTTGAATATTGTTAAGGAACAAGTTTTGAAACATTCACTGGATCTTTCAAATCAATATCAAGAACTCGCTGCACTCTCTTTGTCAATATTATCTAGAAAAGTTGTTAAACAAACTGTTATGACTAGTGTGTATGGGGTCACTAGACATGGTGCTACTTTGCAAATTAATATGAGAATTAAGGAAATCATTAAGAATTTTGAAGTTCAATTGAACGAAGGCAATGAAATTCCAATCACTCCTGAACAATTCTCTAAATTGAAGACTTTAAATGTTGAGGTTTCTAATTATTTGGCATCAACAGTCTTGAACTCGATCAGAAAATTGTTTTCGGGCGCTAAATTAATCCAAGATTGGTTATTGAACAATTGTTTTCGAATAATAAATTCGTTTGACTTAGAAACCTTTCAATCCTTAGCAAGACTTAATAAAAAAGAAGTAATTGATTTCTTTAATCCGCAGCTTTATAAACCGATGATGTGGACATCCATGTCAGGCTTTCCAGTGATTCAACTATACAAGCATACTAAGCAAAAGGCATTACCTACTTCATTGCAAAGTATAATCATCAACAAACCATCTAAATTGGCTCACATAGATGTAAGAAAGCAGTTAAATGCTGTTGCACCTAATTTTATACATTCAATTGACTCAATTCATATGCTTATGACCTGTATATCTGCCGAAAATAGCAATATTCCATTCGTCTCTGTTCACGATTCATTTTGGACCTTACCGTGCGATGTCAATAAACTTTCAAGGATAATAAGGGAAGAATTCGTCAGATTACATACTTCAAATATTATTGAAAATTTGAGAGAAGACATGGTACACACTACACGCAAATCTTTCCAGCTAGTGTATGTTAAAAATAAAGATAATTTGGAGTTAGTAGAGGAATTGAATACATTAAGATCACAATATTTTGAAGAGCCCTTGAAATTCACAAAAAAGCATTACAATAAGATACTTTATCACGAGTTGCTTCTTCAGACTAATAATCAGGATGATGCCAATACCCCTTTACAATTGGTTAGGAAATATAACCCACATTTATACTTCAGATCAAAGAGTAGTCCAAAGTTGTTAAGCATATATGATTATACGGATTCACATGAAGCATCAAAAAATGTTAATAAATTATCTAAGGCATTCACGCCCTTGTTAGTTCCGGTCAAAATAATAGAAAAGCCATCGACTGGTGAACTAGATATAAACAAAGTATTAGATAGTGTATATTTCTTTTCATGAATTCGTACGTATAAAATAGAGGCATTAATTCCTTTCATCGATCATTTTTTTTAGTTTCCCAAATATTATATCCCTATGTATGGCTAAGTCGTCATCTTCTTCGTTCTCAAAGAACTGGTTTCTTTCCAATTCAGGATCATTATCTATATGATGATATTGATCTTCAGCCAAAAAATTAATATCATTATCACCATCATCATAAAAATCGTCGTACAAATCTTCAAAGCCTTCTTCGGGTTTAGCTCCTGAACTAATATATTCGTATTCCTCATTGTCTTGACTATCTTGGCCATCTTGAAGTTGTATTATTTCAATGTCTTCTTCCGTGTATGTATCACTATAGGCACCCGCATCTTCGTCACTTGGATAGTCATTTTGATAGAAACTTTCTGCATTTGAATCCTCATCATCAGAAAACATGTTGTTAGTTTTGTCCTTTTCTTCATCTGATTGGTACAAATCATTGTCTTCGTCAAAAAATCTGATATAACCAATCTGAGACTGAGGGTGATTTGCAGTAGTCATTGGTTCAGTCAGGGATAGCTGATAAACATCGTAAACGTAGTCAGATACTTCTTCTATAGCAACAACATCAGGCTGTCTTTCTGTCTCTGTTTCTGGAACTATAGGTGAATCTCCAAGGTTGCTAGCACTATTTTCACTTCTGTTTCGCCGTTTCCTTTGGGGACTATTCACATTGTGCTTAGATGTTAACAATGAGCTTACCATATCGGCCAATTCGTTAGATATATATGTATCTTCTTCTGTTTGTCTCTTGGGAATAATGAACTTCCGTTTCCTATTCACATTAGAATTCTCAACCTTTTTCTCAGCACCTTTATCGAGTACCGAAGAGCCCTTTCTCTTCATCGATGGTGCTTCAGATAATATCGATTCAATTACTGCTTCCTCATTAATAGCTCCAGATTCGTCCGTTCTAGTCAATGTAAAATAAAAATTATTATTCTTATCAAGTACGGTTGAGGAAACTGGTGATGATGGCTTCGACCTTTTCGCTGCATTGTTATCTTCTAGAATCAATGCCTGAAGAGGGTCTTGACCTCTCTTTCTTTTGATTCTAAGGATTTGAGGCGGTTTATGCTCCATCTTGATCAATAATGCCTATACCCCAGGGAGGTTCAACTTTGTTCCAATACTAACTTAGCTATAGTCCAAGTCACGTGTATTTTATATGGAACCACAAGATCAGATTTTGCATCTATTCTTGTGGATCTAATACAGTTCTCTTTATCTAAGGTCCTGTTGTTATCTTATATACTATAGATTGAATATATAAGTAATGAATAAATCGATGTTTTCAATATTATTTTATCATCTTAATCGGCAATATAGAAATATTTCCAATACACTCATCGGAAATTATTTTGAACCACATAGAGATCTAGTTTTGGTTACTGGTGGTGCAAGTGGTCTCGGGAGAGAAATAGTTAAAAAGCTTGTCACTAAAAGAGCAAAGGTGGTCGTACTTGACATCAAGATTCCAGAAGAACTGGAAAAAGTTGGAACAGTTAATTATTACAAATGCGATGTGAGTGATCGAAGACAGATTATTTGTTGCCAGAAAAAGATTAAGCAGGATGTTGGGAATGTGACAATCTTGATTAACAATGCTGGAATTACTACTGGAAAAACTCTATTAGACTTAAGTTACGATGAGATTGAAAGAACTATTCAAATCAATTTAATGTCTAGCTTCTACACGATAAAAACTTTCCTACCAGATATGTTACTCATGCAAAGAGGCTATATAGTCACTATTGCTTCAGTCTTGGGGTACATGTCTCCAGCTCGTCTAAGTGCATATGGTGCATCGAAATCTGGACTAATTGCACTACACGAATCATTGACATACGAGTTGGGTCCGCCGTCCATAAATCCTAAAGGGATTAAAACTCTATTAATATGTCCAGGCCAATTGAAAACAGGTATGTTCGATGGTGTTAAAACTCCCTCCAGTATTCTTGCACCCGAGTTGGATCCCAAATATGTTGCAGATAATGTTATTTCAGCAATAGAATTAGGCAGGCGAGGCGAAATTAAAATACCTTTCTATGGAAACTTCTTGCCCATTTTCAGAGCTGTACCCTGGCCAATTGTTGAAGCAGCCAGATACTACTCGGGTATAGACAAAAGCATGCAAACATTCAAGAATACGGTGCTGACAATTAGTCGAGTTGCCAGTAAAGCTAATTCAATCAAGTCCAAAAATAGTTCTGGTATTTCAATTAAAAACTCTTCTTCAGTTTCATAAACTGATGGGTGTTCTATATTTCTATAACTAAATAAATCTTTAGTATAAAATCCATACTTATAATCACCTTTATAAATACTAATGTCATTATTCCATAATAACGTCAAATGAAATACTTCTAGCCGACCAAATAAGGAATTGATTTTTTGCATTTATATTCACCAATTTCTTATATACCTCAAATTCAAGAATTTCGTTCGTGAATGACTTTTCATTTAATTCTGATATTCTTGTATAGACCAGTTCTATAGCTTCAATATTCAATGCTTGCGCAATTTGTTCTTGATCAAGGACAATGGTAATTGAGTTATCAGAGTCCAACAATACTTCTTCTTGGCTGTTTAATGGGATTTGATCACACAATATAATCTCCAAATGCCTCATGTAAGGGTCACTCAACAATGCCTTATTCTTCACCGCGTTATGTTCATACTTCTTGATACAAACCTGAGACCAGTCAGATGGATTGCAACCAAGAATTTTCCCTCTGACTCTGTATACCTCGTTATCTATTCCGTAGCTATGATAATCATTAAGTTGTTTCAATGAATAATAGAGTTGCTGTGATTTCTCCCGTTGTGAGTGTCCCTGTTGTGAGTATCCATGATGTGAGTATGCATGTTGCGAGGAGGTGGCATCACACGGGTTTGGGAAGCTATTTTCATATTCCATTTCATTTTCTCGTTGCTGAATATCAGCATCTAATGATTGATGTGCTGTATCCACGTAATCATTCGGAAATAATGTATCAGGAATCATGCTTTCCGTTATTTCCTCTGTCTTCACGTATGTCTGTCGTGGTTCTGAATCATTAATCACCGACTCCGTATTAGAATTTGCATTAGATCTTGCATTAGTGCTACCATCATTATTTTCATTGATATTTGAATTCTTATCTCCCAAGGAAGCCAATACCGGCTCTAAGTATACACTAGGTATTACAGTCTTCGCTCTAGTCAAATTTTCTTTAAAGAATTCTTTGGGTAGTTTACAAACTTTAGCATACAACTTCTGCAAATTCTCACTCGACGTAAAATCTCCTTCATTTACCAACCTTACACTTCTGGCTCTGCCTTCTAAAATGTTGTTGAATTTCTTCAATACCACCGTTGCCTTAACAATGCATATTTTATCTGAAATTCTAAAAGGTGGTCTTACATCGTTTTCTAATAAAGGTTCTCTATATCGTCTCTCATACTCATCAATTAGCCCTTTCAATTTCTCTTTATATACATCAATTAGAAATATTTGCTCCGTAGGTATTTCAAATTCGTCAATTAAAAAACTGTCAAGAAAGGAATTAACCACCCGTGGATTAGCAGTAAAATCAGTAACGTATAATCTGCATGGACCTGTAGCTGCTATATTTATAAAAAGCCCGAGACCAAAAATTTCTTTCGTAACAGTAACATTGGTAGAGGTGCTTATATCGGGGAGATCCTCTATAGTAGATTGGTAAGCAGATTGACTCATATGTCCTGGTTTTCGAAAGATTCTAAGAAGAATATCATGATCTACAATTTTAACTACACGTCAAAACACGCGATTTTCGCTATACAAATGCTTTACATCCATATTACATTAGATATTTATTCTATACATCGTACCTGAAAGTAAATCATCCAGTGATCTTGACTCGAGCTTAAGATCTGTAGTCACCATTAATGGTAATATACTCGTGGGTTAAATCGCAAGTCCAAAACTTACATTCTTGACCACCTCCAGTACCCAAATCGATCTCAACTTCGATATCTTCTACAGAAAGAATTTCCGAAGCTCTCTCTTCATCTACTAACTCTGGCTCACCGTTAACTAGTAACTTTAATTTCAGAGAACCATCCGAAGGGATGAACGACACATTCGTTTTGGCTGGGTTAATCGAATCTCCCGAACTTACTTGTGAATAACCAATGGCACACAAAATACGGCCCCAGTTGGCATCATTACCGTACATTGCTGTTTTGAATAATGATGAGTTGGCTATAGATGATGCAATAGTCTTGGCATCGCCGTAGGACAACGCATTTTTCACACTGATGGTGATGAATTTGGTAGCACCCTCCCCATCACGAACAACCAATTGTGCTAATTGTTGAGCAAAACCAGTGATTTCACGCTGCAATATTCCAAAGGATTCGGCACTAGAAGACGTATTGTCAATGAGCTCTCCCCCGGCGGCACCATTGGCTATGGCAACAATTGTGTCATTAGTAGACATATCGCCGTCGACTGAAATGCTATTGAACGATCTGTCCGTAGAAAACTTCAAAATCTGATCCAAAGCTGATGCAGAAACCGGAGCATCAGTTACAAAAAAACCTAATAATGTGGCCATATTTGGACAAATCATTCCAGCTCCCTTCGCCAATCCAGCCAAGGTGTACGTATGACCGTTAAGCTCAAACAGTTTACTGACCAACTTTGGAAAAGTATCGGTCGTACATATTGCTTGTGCACAATTCAACCAATGTTCATGAGTATTACCCAAATTCCCACCAGCTAATTGGGGAATTCCAGATAAAATCTTACTGATAGGTAAATTGTTCCCAATCACACCAGTAGACATTACCAACGATGAATTTGTTGGATTTCCTAATGCAGAATCCGTAACCGTGATCATATCTTGCGCATCCTTCATACCTTGGCTTCCTGTGACCGCATTAGCATTCCCACTGTTGACCACCAATGAATTGATCTCTTCTCCCTTTTTCTCTTTAACAATCTTAGACGAAACTTGCACAGGTGCTGCTTTGAATTTATTAGTAGTAAATACCGCCGATGCTACAGCTGACTTTCCGTGTGTATTCGTCAAAATTGCCAAATCCAATGATTTACCGTCCTTTTTAACACCACAATGAATTCCCCCAACCATAAATCCTTTTGGATAAACTCCACCTTTTGGAACAAACCTCGAAGTCTTATCAGACAAAAACCGAATCGAATGTTTTCCTATACCATTTAATTGCATATTTATCTTCCAATCGAACTTTAATATGTTTTTTCCACTGTGACTAATTTCTTATCTTTGATTCTGTCCATCAAGCTGCAAGTTACTCATAAATGGTTGGAGTCGTGTTCGTGCAAACATTTGATTTTTTTTTTCACTTCGGTACCAGAACTTCTTTAGAGATTTATACATAAGGAACACCTTAGACAAGACAAAAGTAAAATAAAAACAATAAAGATGAGTAAGACTTCTAATTGTGCTATGTTCAAGAATTTGCCATCTTCGAGAATATTGAAACAGATCACTAGGTTAAATAACATTGCAGGTACGCCAGAAACCGCATTCAAATTCAACCCTAAGTACACCAAACTTGAATTATTCTTGATAAAACACAACGTTTCAGGATCAGCTATTGGATTGAAAAAGTTCTGGAGAAATAATTTGCCAACATTAAAATTTCACAACGAAGATGTCAATTTTGTCCTTACTAGGATCAACACTAGTACAAAGGAAGACATTTCCAAATGCCCATCAAAGATCGTTGTATACGATAATGCCGATAAAAAGTACGAAATAGATTGTGCTGATAGACAAGTGAGTGATATACTTGCGGAAGTTATAAAAGTCACCGAAGCATCCCCAGTCGCAGAGAAGGAAATCCCAGTTATCGCTACTCCACAACAAGATAACTTCATTTAAATGATTCAACGAAATCACATGTATATATATTCTGTTTTTGAAGAGTTAAAATTTCATTAGTTGTGTATTTATTAATAAAGTAATTAAATACCTATGTATATAAATGAATCTATCATTAATGCAAAGAAGATCGATGCAATTATGACTGTAGAAACTTTAATAATTCGTCTTTTCCTTTCAATTCCACGAGTCTCTTGATGTCTAATAAGTCTGAAACCTCTTCGTCATTTAGCTTTGTTGGTGCCTCGTTGTTGGAATATCGTACGGATTCTAATGCTGCTGCCACTAGGTCACTGAATTTGGTTTTAGGTTTCTTTTGGTTAATTTCAGACTTAATGTGGATCAAGCTGTCAACTATATCCCTTTCATCTTGATTGGACTCTTCTAGCCTACCTCTGGTCTCATAATCATCAATCGTCTCAAGTATAGTTCTCTTATCTGTTGAGACTTTCTCATGTTGTAAGGCATTAGTGTCTTCATTTTTGGACACTTTAGAAATAAAATTAAGCAATATCAGCTTTTCTGGGACCCTATAAATAAATGCACGGGCTTCGCTTCCGTCATTATCTGTGTTTGTCATAGTCATTATTCTATTTAGTCTTTTTGAAGCTCTAGCTGTACTTCCTATTGGAGTTGCATAATTCTGAAAAAATTCAGGTATTTTGAAATTTGGATGTATCTCATCACTATTATTAGTATTACTAGATTCCGTAGATTCGTCATTTTTCTGTTCATTAATATACAGCCTTGAAAAGTCCTCTGTCTCGTATTGTATGTATTCATGTAACGGAACACTTTTGTCTATATCCTCTTTCAAAAATTGTTGATCATTATGTTTGATAATTATATTATTCATAGAGGCAATCTTCAAAAAATGGTTATGCAACGATATATCAAGCACTGACATATCCTTGAATTTTCTCCTACTGAAGAGACCTTCAGGTAATAATTCTTCAAAATGATTTGGACATCTCCATTTACTACCCAAAGTCTTCGGAATGCACAATGGGTCTTCAAGACAATCTATGTGCCAAACTAATGGACAATAATCACAATGAGTCAAGGTTTTCCCTTTTAACCCTGATAATCCACATTTATGACATAAGTACGGATTTCCATTCTTGTCGTACAATCCATCAACATCAAGATCAGTATTCTTATTGAACCCAATTATTTGATATTCGTTCATTTTAGTATACGATATTTCTGGTTTAAAAGTAGCATCCTGATAAACTCCATTTTCGCCCGTAGTAACACCAATAAATGAGTTATCTCGTATTTTTCTAGGTAACTGAAATTCCTTTGGGTTTCTACCTTCCAGTTGGTTTAATAATTGACCAAATATTCCAATATGATTATATGTTTTCTTGAATCCCGGGTTTTGTTTGATTACACATTCTTGACAATGCCAGTTATCTTCGGGACATTCTTCAAGTGGTGGATTACAACATGTAAAATGAAAGGACTTTGGGCACGTATCGCAACAAATAAATACCCCTGGACCACCACAAGTTGTACAAAAGTCATCATTATTCTTAGTAGGATCATCATTTGAGTAATTATTAATGCCACTATCCGTCACTGATGAAGGGGCGAGGTTTGTACTTGTTGTCTTTTTAGGAGAAATAACTTTGATCCTCTTCGATGACCTTAACAGCAGAGGTTCGTTGTTATTCTTAACCTTTGTTTGCTTTGGAGTTTTCGTGATATTTTTATTAGCGTCTGCCTTTGGTCTACCCCTCTTTTTACTTGGTCTTCCTCGCTTTGGTGGTGGCCTTATATCACTCTCTACGGCTATTTCTTCTGCTATGCTTGTTTGAAGATTTGCTTTATAATCTAATTCAATAGATTCGTTATCATTTTCTGTTTCGTTTGCCTGAGCTGGTGCTGATGATTCTCTTGAAACACTACTGTTATTATTATTAGTGCCGTTCATTCTATTTGATTTCCTTGATAAACCTCTGGTTGACCATAACGATTCTTTCTTTATCTTAGTATTCGGAAACGATTCTAACGGCAATCCAGTATACGCTGGATGTGGTTCTGCCAATTTGGGTTCTATGAAAACTTTTTCTCCTCCTCTCTGTACTACCCCATGAGGACCATTATCTGATGGTTCTTCCGTTCCCTTAGCTTCGATAATCACTGGGCTACTCTCTAAAATCATTGAATTTGTCGAGCTATTGTTACTTTTCAGCCCTAATCTAGGCGACTTCCTTTTTATCTTGGATTTTGGCTTGGAATTGGAATCACTGTTCTCAACGACCGTACTGGAATCATTGTCTCCAGAAGATGAAACCAGATTGGATGCATCTCTTGATTCCAAGAAATTATTTATTTGAATTGTCGAATCTGTGCTGTCTGGTCCTAAGTCTGGTACTTGGATAGCATTCATTACTGGCATTTCACTGTTGGATGCATTCTCATTGGTTGAACTTATTCTGTTTAATGTCGATAATTGTTCAGACGACGATGAAGCCGATGACCCTTCAAAGAACAGGTCTATAGGTAGCTGCGACATTTAATCAAGCAACTGTACTAAATTAATTTCCTACTAACTGAAAGAGAGCTAATATTACATGCTGAAGTCAGATTGTTGAACGCGCTCCAACACATTTTCAATATTATTTCCTCACGTTATACTAACTAAATCATTATATAAAACAAGTTTAACTATATATACTAGATGTTCAAGCCATATACCGTAGATAGTTTAGCTTCCATTCTAGTTTTCTAGCTTGATTGAAATTTTGACATGGAAATTCAATTGATCACTTATGCGGATGGGGCTCCATCAACAGCAGTCTTCTTGCTCTTCTTCTTTTTTGCGGTAGCCTTCAAAGGTTGGGAAATCAATGTTGTGATTTCTTCATCTTTGATTTCCTTTTCAGTTTTGTATAATTCAGGGTCAAAAGTTGGAGATGTGAACTTAACAATACCATTCTTAGTAATAGCAAAAGTAGTGAAATATTGAGCAACGTATTCACCTTCCTTCTCAGTCATGATGTCGTAGGACAACATAACTTGATGGTTGACACACTCGATCAAACCCATTCTTGCCTTTCTGATATCTTCTAAGTTCTTAATGTTAAAAGGGAAAGGACCAGAACACTTTTCTTTGAATTCACCCAAAACTTGATGGGATGATTTCATCTTTAAGGCATACGAACTACCAGTTAATTTGAATAAAGAAGTCTTGTAGTTTGATTGTTTAACTTTACCCTCTGGAGACGTAGAAACTAAGATATCTAACCCATAAACTTCATTTTCTTCGAACTTGAAGGTATCCATTTGGTTCTTGTTTTCCTTAGTTGGGTTAAGAATGATTTCCTTTGGTCCATATAAGACGTTTCTTTCTTGGTTATGCGACAACATACTTTCAACGGCAATACAATCATACGACTTGGCAACTTTATCCACAATGTTGGTAACATCCCAGTTTCTGTTCTTTGGTTGGAAGGTTCTAATTGCTGCTTCAGATGCTTTCCAAGCTGCGTACATCAAGTCGGCCTTGCCTCCGGTAACTGGCTCTTCCTTGCTTTCTCCAACAACCATCGATTCGGCCACAATTGATGGAAATCCATCAATCTGAATACCCAACATGATATTGACAACGTCCCCCTTAGCCAATGTCAAGTTCGCTTCGTCATCTTCGCTCACTGGCGCGAAATGCGCTGGAATGTGATTTGGATTAATACATGTTGGAAATGCGATCCCCTTAGCAATCTTCGACGTTTTCTTGGAATTATAAATCTTTGACAACTCTTCGGTCATCAATTCATCACCTTTATTACAAAGATCGAAGATCTTGCTTCCATCTTTAATCAACGCTCTAACTTGCGCTAAAACTCTGTTAGAAATTTCACCGGCGGTCTTATACTTAGACACAACGTCTGAGTTAGCGACAGTATAATCAGGAGTTGTAGCTAAATAAAAATGTTAGTAATTGTCTCGCCGTAACCATACGGTCCAATTGACCTATTATACATACTAGTAGTAGACATATTTGATCTTTCGATATAAGGAATCAATGATTCAAGGATTAGCCCATAAGCTCGATGAAAATTTCACTACTGACATTCCTCCTGTATATACATCAAGGCTTCTCAAGTCTAGAAGAACTGGACTTTTTATATTCTTCTTCACTTAGATCTACTGTAACATAGGAATAACAAGGATTTACTGTAAGCGTCTAGATTAAAGGTACTTCAGACGCATCAATAAAGACAACGAATCATTCAAATTATAAATTTTAAGTGTTTAATGCAGAGTGCACAATTGAATTGTCGGTGTGAATATCTTGTTGACCAATAAATATGTCAAGTGATAAGGATAAGCGATCATCCAAGCTATTTGGGACCCGTATCTCGTCTATCTTCAATGTGCAGCAAGGACACAACGTTAGACATGGACATAATGATAATAATGGAAGTTCGACGCTGAGAAGTGTACCAGTAAAGCCATTATCACAACCACCTTTGCACAATAATACTGGCAGAGAAACGCTAGATCCTAATAAACCAGTACCATCAGGACATGTTCCGCCTCAGTCTCTTGCACCACCTGTGCCACAGGTTCCAATCAAAAGTCCACCGAGACGTAAACCTCCTCCACCATTGATGGATGAATTCGAGCATAGATCTGACAATGACCGAGAGGTGGAGCCGTTCAATAATCGAGTGTTAGACCCGTCTGTGAATCACCGAGCGGTAGAGCCATTCAATAATCGAGTGTTAGACCCGTCTGCCAATCAAAGATCGATGGGGTCGGCGAATAAGTATGGGGAAGATGTGAAAGAAGATTTGAATAATATTATAGGTACGTTGGAGAAAGAAATCGGCGGCATGTTGGTAGCGAATGAGCCAACGACACACATGTACCAAGACGATTATTTACATAATGATGACGATCAGGCATCAATAATTTCGGGCCTCCATGTCTCAAACCCGTTAAATCTATCAAAATCCAATCAATCTGGGGCGTCATACTATTCAGACTGTCCTTCGTCTTTAATTGAGTCTGACAAATCATCCTCTATATCGCAAAGTGTGTCAGATACGCGTAAAGAATCATTGGAAGATACTTCAACACCAAGCTTCACGCCTAGCGATACGCCCGAATACAAACATGAACTTGACCATGACCAAACCCCATATCCTATTGATTCATTACCAGAGAGTCCCACGTTTGAAGGCAATGCATCCGGTCTAAACCTGACGCTGGATTCAGGCTATCCACATATCGTTTCAAATGACTCAAGAACATCCATTAATTCGTCGGTACATTCACAAGGTGATGCCGAGCCCTACTCACAGCTGAAGAGTCTTGATACATTTGGGTCAAGCCAAAGTATCCCATCGCAAAGAAAAAAGGAGCATCAGACAGCAACATCACTGAATTATACAATAAATACTACACCCTCCGCAAGAACACCTCAGAACACCTCATTTATTAGAGGTATGCAGCAAAATCGTAATCCATTTACCCCAGTGCCGATAGAGTCGGGATCACACGATTCGAATTCAAGATCGAAACCTACTACCCGACCAAATGCTTCCCATCATAGAAAATCTAGTTCTGTAAGCTCTATTTGGAGTGCAAACTCATACAGAAGTGTTAATATGTCAAAGCTTAAGAAATCGTTAGACCTAAAACCTGGTGAAGGTGAGAGATCAAACTATGTTATGTCTATCCGCCGAAATGCTGGTACAGCATTTAATGAATCTCCGCCAGGAAAATGGAAATTACCTATAGGTATCTTACCTGTCGACAATAGAGTTGGATATACTGCCAATGGCCGGTATTTGAGACTCGCTGGAGGAATCCAAGGTAGAAACAAAAAAACTAGTGGCGTCGAATTGAAACATGGACATTTACAGCCTAGGTTGTTGGCTGCTGAAGTTGATGATGGCGATGAGAGCCCGGTTGGTTTGCAATCATTAGGCAGGTCAGGTACTGATCTTACCATTGGCACAAATAAGTCATCGGTTAGCGGAGTCAAGTCTTCCGATTCAAGTATCAACGTTACGCCTAGCGGGTCTCTATTGAGAAACAACTCGTATGGAAAAACTCTCGACGACTCGCAGAGTATTAATACAGGCGGTGATTCTTCATCTACATTACCTAGTTCAAGAAAAGCCGAGTCTGTTTCTTCTTCCTCTCCTTCTAGATCTTCATCGTCTAATAGTATAACCGATTTTAATATTGGAATTGGTGGTTATTATCAGCATCCAGGTTATTTGCGTAATGATGATGACGAAGAAACATCAACTGAATTTGAGACAGATTTGATGGGCGAAAGAGGAAGAAACAGAAATAACGATTATAATGATTATGATACCAAACCAAGATTAGTACTTGCTAACCCTGATAACTCTGATAGTAGCGATTAAATAGACACTATCTAGTGTATAATATAAATTATTCATATATATATGGTCGTGCATGTGTTCAAATATTTGATCTACATCCAAAAATTCAACACGTCGTACTAACACTGTTTAGCACAACTAAAATCTCGAAGCACTGATCCTTTTGGTTATTTATAGTTGTTATTTACGCTCAATAGCTATATATTAGTAAGTTTTGATTAATTGAAAGTAAAAAATCGAATTTCGGATTAAATTTGTCATATTCAGAAAGTAGTGGTGACACCCTGTCGAATCGATCAACATAGAATATTTTGATTAAGAGATAACTAACATAGACTTCTAATAGAATTAAAATGGCTGATATAGGATACACTTTGATTTATGAGCCTAATACGGCTGCTAAAACATCCGTTAATGAGTTCAAAACATTATTGGAAAAGAGCAAAGATGATGTAAAGATCAGCACCATGAAACGTATTTTAATCACGATGCTCAATGGGGATCCATTGCCAGATTTATTGATGCACATCATTAGATTTGTGATGCCTTCTAGAAACAAGGAATTGAAGAAGTTGCTATATTTTTATTGGGAAGTTTGTCCAAAGTTGGATGATAGTGGAAAAATGAGACAAGAAATGATTCTTGTCTGTAACTCCATTCAACGTGATTTACAGCATCCAAATGAGTTTATCAGAGGTAATACTTTAAGATTCTTGTGCAAATTAAAAGAAGCTGATTTGTTGGAAACATTGGTGCCCAACGTCCGCCAATGTCTTGAACACCGTCATGCGTACGTGAGAAAAAACGCTGTTTTTGCCCTTTATTCAATCCATAAAGTTTCAGATCACTTAGCTCCAGATGCTGATGAATTAATTTACAGGTTCTTATATGAAGAATCTGATGCTGTTTGTAAAAGAAATGCATTCGTCTGTTTAGGTGATCTTAATAGAGAAGCAGCATTACAGTACATTCAAGACAATGTCACACTTATTGAAACATTAGACCCATTGTTGCAATTAGCATTTATTGAATTCATTAGACAAGATTCTATTCAAAATCCTTCTTTAAAGCTGCAGTATGCTCAATTAGTGACTGAAGTAATTGAAAGTACTTCGTCCAATGTCGTTACTTACGAAGCTGCTACAACCTTAACTGTATTATCTTCCAGCTCACAATTAATATACTTAGCAGGTAGCAAATTCGTTGAATTAGCAACTAAAGAGGCTGATAATAACGTTAAAATTATTACCTTAGAGAGAATTAAAGAACTCCATAAGCTTCATCCTAGTGTCTTACAGGATTTGTCTTTAGAAATTTTACGTATCTTATCTTCTCAAGATTTGGATGTTCGTAAAAAGGCTATTGATGTCACATTGCAATTTATTACCAGTAGGAATGTTGAAGAAGTTGTTAAATTATTGAAGAAAGAATTACAAAGAACTTCATCTTCCAATGATGATAAAAATTCAGAATATAGACAACTATTAATTAATGCTATTCATCAATTGGCTATTAGATTCGTTGAAGTTGCAGCAAATGTCATTGACTTATTATTAGAATCCATGAGTGACTTGAGTACGGCTGCAGCTTATGAGGTCATAACTTTCATTAAAGAAGTTGTCGAAAAATTCCCAGATTTGAGACAATCTATATTGAGTAGGTTGATCGAAGCCTTACCGTCTGTCAAAAGCGGTAAAGTATTCCGTGGTTCATTATGGATCATTGGTGAATATTGTATGGAAGACAAATTAGTCCAAGAAGCTTGGAGATATATCAGATCTAGCATTGGTGAAGTTCCAATATTAGCTAGTGAAAAGAAGTCAACTGAAGGAAGTGAGCATAATGATGAAGATGAAACAAATGGATCTGTCAAAAAGCCTAAGAAAAGACCAGTTGTTTTACCTGATGGTACGTACGCTACTGAAAATGCTTTGACTACAGAAATCAAAACTTCAGCAGATGAAGAAAAGCCACCTATTCGTAAACTCATTTTAGAGGGTGATTTCTACTTGGGTTCCGTTTTGGCCTCTACCTTAGTTAAATTAGTATTAAGGTTACAACGTAATGCAACTCAAGAAAAATACTTAAATGCATTAAAAGCAGAAGCTATCTTGATCATGGTTTCTATTTTAAGAGTCGGTGAATCATCTTATGTTGAAAAGAAGATTGATGAAGATTCTGCTGACAGAATTTTCTCATGTGTAAAATACTTGACTGATGAAACAGAAAGTCAATTAATACAGACTAGTTTCTTAGATGATACTAAGGATGCATTTAAATCTCAAATAGAAACGGCTGAACTTAAAAAGGCTGAAGCTGAAGCTAAGGATTTCCATGAGAATGCTGAACAAGTCGATGATTCTATTGTTTTTAGACAATTTGATAAAGATAGCACAGCACGTACTTCTAACTTGGATGATCTTTCTTTGGCTGCTGGTAGTGATTTGAAGAAAGAAGATTTATCCTCCAGATTAAACAAAATCTTACAGTTAACCGGTTTTTCGGACCCTATATATGCAGAAGCATTTGTTAAGGTCCACCAATATGACGTTGTTTTAGATGTCTTATTAGTTAATCAAACAACTAACACTTTGCGTAATTTATCTGTTGAATTTGCTACTTTAGGTGATTTGAAAGTTGTTGATAAGCCTGCAACCGCTAATATTGGGCCACATGGATTCCACAAGATCCAAACAACAATCAAAGTTACATCAGCAGATACTGGTGTTATTTTTGGGAACATTGTGTACGATGGTCAACACTCAGACGACTCAACTATAGTCATCTTGAATGATGTTCATGTTGATATTATGGATTATATTAAGCCTGCAACTTGTACTGAAAGTACTTTCCGTAAAATGTGGAATGAATTTGAATGGGAGAATAAGATAACCATCAAAGCACAAATGGATTCGTTAAAGGATTACTTGGAAGAAATGATGAAGGGTACAAATATGAACTGTTTAACCCCGGGTGCCATTATTGGCGAAGAATGTCAATTCTTGTCAGCCAATTTATATTCTCGCTCATCATTCGGTGAAGATGCATTAGCTAACTTGTGTATTGAAAAACAGAGTGATGGACCAATCATTGGTCATGTTAGAATCAGATCGAAGGGTCAAGGTTTAGCATTATCATTGGGTGATAGAGTGGCTTCTATTTCGCGTAAAGCCCAAAAGACTAACATTACTCGTGTTTGAACGAGCTTCTTAATTGTGACTATATATTTTATATTGTTTTATTGTTTCATAGTTCTTAATTAAAAAAAAGTTTAAGTATGATTCCGTACATTATATATAATTATTCGCTTCCTACATCTGACGAAGGCTTAAGAAACGATTTAGAATAGACGTATTCTAGAACATTATTTACATGTTTATCTAAGACTCCCTTGTTAACATCTTGTACTTGGAACAAGCCAGCATTATCAAATATATTAACGGTCCTCGACTGATTGATTTTAGAATGGTCATTATAATCAATTCTTGTCTGAGCTGAAGATAAAGATGCATCTATAGTTAACACTAAGAAATTAAATAAAGCACTGAAGTCACCTTTTAATCGTATTGATATCAAGCGAGGGTTATTGTTATAGTTGAAAGGACTCGATATGTCGAATTCTCTTAATCCACAATTATCAGCCACCTTATTTATGCCCGAGTACAGTTCTGCGTCGTTGTACGACCCTTGGAGAAGCACGTTTATTTTATAATTTGGTGACTTCAACGTGTATGATTCACTCGGAATCAAATTGTTCAATCTTGCATTCAACACGAACGCAACGTATACCACTGCTCTTGATATCGAAATAATATCCCCATATATAAAAAAAATTCGGTCTATAACCCCCTCTACCGGTTTTGATAGTGCTATGCCACTTATTCCAAAGCTTTCTTTCAAATATTTGCCTATGTCGTCTTCTATAGATTCAAAATATTCTGCCTCTGACGTGCATACTAAGAGTTTAATATTCAATTGTTTCTGCTTCTCACTTACTGAGACTTTAGTACCCAATTTATTCAAGCTATTCACCACTTTATTGTCGTCTGGGATGTTATCCTGTCCAGCGGTTCTAGTTGTAGACTGGCTCTTCGGCTTTGGATCTTCTAGTGCTAGCAACCCGTCATTTGAATATGAAGTAGTCGAAGGAGAGAAATTCCGTCTCCTTTTTCTCAAAGAAGATGCCTTATACGGCTGTTTAGTATCTGGAGGTGCCATTCTCGTAATATTGTCCAGCTGTAAGCCATTAATCTATTAGTATAGATATAGATAGGCTGGTCGTCCAAGAACCAGAGTTTTTCATTTTTGGTATTTTGTGTAATTTACTTTTACTATGGCATCGCTTGATGAAATTTTTTTATACTGAAAAGCTAAGCACATAGGGTGAAGTAATTATTATACAAGTAATAAAGAAATAGGAAAAGATGGCTAAGAAGGAAAAGGTTTCTAAATCAGAAGACGCTGAAGATAACTACGAAAAGAGAATGTCGGCAGTTTTGCCATTCGCTAAACCATTAGCATCAAAGAAATTAAATAAGAAAGTCTTAAAGACCGTTAAGAAGGCATCTAAGGCCAAGCATGTCAAGAGAGGTGTTAAGGAAGTCGTCAAAGCATTGAGAAAGGGTGAAAAGGGATTAGTTGTCATTGCTGGTGATATTTCACCACCAGACGTCATTTCACACATCCCAGTTTTATGTGAAGATACTTCGGTGCCATTTGTGTTCATTCCATCGAAAGAGGACTTAGGATCTGCAGGTGCTACTAAGAGACCAACATCGTGTGTCATGGTTGTTCCAGGCGGTGGTAAGTCGAGTAAGAATGCTAGCAAGACTGATGAATATAGAGAAGGATTTGACGAAGTTGTTAAGGAAATTTCAACTTTAGAATAAGCATTTTATTTCATGAATTAAGAGCTGTGGATCTATGGCTAGATGAAGGGCCAATCCTTGATGTAAAGTAGATCGAAACAAGAAAAAATCATAATCAGTGTCAAAGCTAACTGATAAATTCCTGTAAATTTATTAAATTAGAAAAATGTCCGTTAACATGGGCCATCCAATATCTTTCCTTCTTTCTCCCTTTTTATATCTTAATTATTTTTGTTAATCTGGCATGTCTGTATGTACATTTTTATATTGCGTAATATATTTAAAAGAATATTTCATTCGGTAGGGTTGTACGTTCATATTTTGTAAAATATTCATTTGCTTATGATACCGATGGCTACCACGTTAGTTTAATGATTATGCATGGGCATGTCTTTGAGGCCTCAAATCATTGAATTTCGCGTCAGCAGAATTTCTGAAGTAGGATACTCGCTATATCGTAGTTATAGAGAGTTATTATATTTCCTTTACGTGGGTACGATTTCACTTTGGCCTCCAATTATATAAAGATAAAGAAGTACAACATGAATCAAAGATAACCTGTGGGCATTGAAGTGCTTTTTCATTGATATTAATGTAGGAAGCTATTAAACGAATCGTCTGCTCATTGTATCAAGGAAGGAAAGATGGAAACTAAGCAAAATCTATGACAAGATTGAAGAAACACTTATTATCAGACTTTTTTTCATAAAGCTGAGCTTTCTACTACTATCATTTCAAATAGCTGCAAATTAGATGAATGAGGATTTTTTGGAAAAGTCTTGAAGAGCTTTAGCAAGGGATGAATATTCTTCCATTGCGAAACGAGATTGTGTCTATTAATCACTTCAATGAAGCGGGTGATTTCAATAATATTCTCCTCTTTCTTATTATTAACAGATTCCGATAGTTTAGTAATCCTCCTTTTATAAAAAGAGTTATTAGCCAATCATTTTTATTTGCTGCATAACGACACACTAGATATATAACGGTAGGCTTTTTTTTTCAGAAACAAAGTGAGGACATGAAATTTTGAAGGCTTTAAAAATTGCAACCAATATTTTGGTTAAAGTGCTTGAAATTTTCAATGGCTCAATCATTGAATTACCTAAAAGCATGATGGTCCTTGCCAGTGCTTTTTATTTAATGAGATAGATAGCCCTTAGGGGCTGGTCTACTATACAAACTTATATTAGAAATGGAAGGATCGCATATTGGAATCTTTAGCAGAATCAAACTGCAAGTCGTTTCATTTGTCAATTGATCATCCGTTTGGAGAAATACAGTAGTTTCTGGAAACTTCCCCATCTTCCCAAAGACTCTGGTGTATCGCGGTTCTCGTCATCATCATTATCACCAGCTTCACTTAATATTACCTCATTTATGTCAACTATTTTGGGAGCGTGAAAATTGCGGATTAGCATTTACCGCATAGAACTGTCTGACTATTGAACAAAGAATGGTTCCAGTCGGATATGCTTTTGCCGCACATCCTTATTATATGAACAGTCGCCTAAATACTCATATATATATCCAAAATCAGTTTAATCATGGGGGTTTTTTTTACCTGACAAATTAAAATAGACTAAGATTATAGTTTCTGAATAGTTGCAGATACAAAAATAATGAGTTCAATTCCAACATTAAGATGGGGCATTATTGGTACAGGTTTTATTAGCACATGGTTCGTTGATGATATTTTATTAGAAAGAAAGGATAGGAAAGCAAATCATGTTATCCAAGCTATCGGCGCATCATCGAAAGAAAAAGGTCAATCATTTTTGGCAAAGTACAATAAAAAACTCAACAAGGGCACTTATATAGGTACGTACAACGATATCTATTCACATAATGAAGTAGATATTGTTTATATAGGTTTGCCACATGTTTTTCATAAGGAAAGCGCTTTAAAAGCCATTGAACAAGGGAAACATGTTTTGCTAGAAAAGCCAGCAGGTGTTAATGCTGAAGAACTTAAAGAATTGGTATTAGCTGCTAAGTGGCACAATGTTTTCCTTATGGAAGGTGTTTGGTTAAGATTTAGACCAATAATTTTGGAATTGCAACAGCTCATATTGAAAGATAAAATTTTGGGGGAAATATATCGCTTGTTTTCCGATTTCTCCATGGACATGAAATTGGATTCTTTGAGTGATAATTCTAGGTTAAAGTCTAACTCTTTAGGTGCTGGTGCTTTGCTAGATATTGGAATCTACTCTCTAACTTACGCTAGGCTCTTTTTGGATAACCAATTAGGTGAAAATCATACACCATTCGAAGTCAAGTGTTTTCAGACTGTTAAGAATGGTATTGATTACATGACAAGTGCTATAATTAGTTACTCTAACGGGAAGCAGGCCATAATTACTAATTCTGTCTATAATCAGACGCCAGAAACTTTTTTTAGACTTGAAGGTGAATTAGGGTGTCTCCTAATCAGTGGATCCGGCTCTATTCCTACAAGCTACAAAATTGAGTTCAAAGATAATGAGAAAGAACCTATTCAAAAAAGCTTTCCTATCAAGGGGATTCATGGCTTGGGTTTTCACTACGAAGCGGACGCTATTGCGCTTGACATTGAAATGGGTAAAATCGAGAATGAATTAATCCCATGGGACGAATCTATTTTGGTTTTGGAAACTATGGATGATATGCGCAAACAAGGAGGAGTCTCATATCCCCAGGATGTGTTGTAATAATTTTATGAAGCAACATCCTCAATCTGTTTCAATTCTGTTTAACAGAAATCTATCTCTATGACTTACTGTAGAACATTTATTATACTTTATATATACATACATATATTACAAGACAAGACAATTGTGGTTGCGATTTCAGTTTAATAGTGACACTAGAAATATTTTAATCATTTTTTACGGATGTCGTCAATAGCTCTTAATCTCTTCTTCATCCACCCTACCTCTTGTTTTAGGGTCTACGCCTTTTCATTATCAGCATTCATAAATGCTTGGCTTGCGGTATGAAGAATCTGATATATAGAATATTATCTTATCTTTATGAACATTTTCGTTATAGAGCTAACATCCCTTAAATTTTATTTCATCTATTTATCAATAGAGCAAGAATTTTTGGTGTAAGATGATAAGATGGTTTAAGATGAATCTGTGAAAGTTACTACAGTTGAAATGAAGTTTCAAAACGTTGTATTTGTGATCACTAGTTCAGAGATTTTGGTTGCGAAAAATTCGCATGCTGCATATTACGTCCCAGTAAACAAGTTGATTCAAGAAAACTATTTAAATTTATAATCATTAGAAGCTTTAATGATACCTTTGAAAATTTCCAAATCAAGCACAGCATCATTTGCTGTTGTCTTGAAGTCTTCGCCTTGAGTGAAAACTCTATAAAGCTTATTTGCTTGAATAGTATATGGATCTTCAAATGTAGGTCTGATAACTTTAGTGAAAAATTGACCATCAATGTTTTCCCTGATCTCAAGAGTGATTGGTAAGCCTTTAACATATGGAGTGTTATATTGAACTTTCACAATTTTGTTTTCACCGTAAACTTCTAAATGGGCATCAAACTCGGAGACTTGATGAATACCAGTTTCATAGGATACAGCAAAATCACCATAGTCTAATAAGGCATTCACAAATGGTGGATTAATTTTGGCACCTATATAACCAATTGGAGAACCCAAAGCTTCTCTCAAAAGGGAAATATCATGGGACCCAAGCCCACCTAAAAGCCTCCATCCTCTTTTTTCAGCTTGATCATATTCTTTGAGACCGATATCTCTTTCCAATGCCTCGGTAACAAGAAGCCGTCCCCTCTCATTTTTATCGTCTACACTTTCTTGCGAGTAGTCTTTGAAACTTTTAGGAAATGTACCAGATTCATTCACGAAATTTACGTTTGGACCAATAATATCACGCGCTCTAGCAAACTTGATATTTTTGATACCTCTAATTTCCTCCATAGCTAGATCAAATGCTGGTGCATATCTTCGCATGTAACCAATAAAAACTTTACCCTTAGACTCTCTTTCAGCTTCAAGAAGACATGTTGCTTGATAATCCGTCAAAGCAACTGGTTTCTCTACAAGAACGAATTTGTCTCTCTTCAATGCCTCAATTGCCAAAGGAACATGATATTCATCTGGTGTAGCTATTAACACAATGTCAACATCTTTGGATGAAATCAACTCTAATGAATCTTGAGTGGTTTTCACATCACCAGAGCTGAACCCGTTGACTCTCTTCATAGCAAATTCAAGAGCATCTTCAGAAGAATCTGAAAGGTAGGTGATTTTGAACTTATCAGACAAATAACCAAACGTTGGTATATGTACAACCTGACTAACTTCACCTACACCAATTATACCTATGTTAATAATTTTACCTTGTGTCATTTAGAGCAATGTCTTACGATGAATAGGAAATAAAAAAACTAATAAATGAATTATATTCTTTATTTATATATAATTATGGAAATATGACTTTTATAGAATAATGTATATTCCGTTTTGCCAGTTAAGTATTCTTTTACCTCCTCGCATTTATGCGCTGTTTCTTTGCGCTAAATGGTGTTCCGCTATTAGTGTACTTCGCGATATTGATGAATAGTGCGGAGATATACAGATGTGGCCTGTAAGCCGCATGCAAGAAATCAGAGTGCTAAATATGCAACACTCTCCGTTCCAATCAATAGATTTCAAGGTTTGTATATCGTTGGTTCAGGACTCCCTGCTATTCATTTTTGTATTAATTATTTTATTCGAATATTAGGTACTTGATGAAGAATTGGTAAGTGATATTATAATGTAGTAATGATTAGATAAAATATTAAAATGGAGGGGACAATACGATTTAATACACGAGACTTTATTTCAAACTTATTAAAATACTTTTCCATAGTTAACGTACTCGAGATGTAAGATAAATGTTGAAAACAATATATTGAAATTATAAAATGGAAACAGCAAGGTGATATGTATTTAAAATAAACATTTATTCATCTTCATTATTATCCTTGGAGTCAAATATCATATTAACTTCTTCTAGACTGAACCCTTTAGTTTCAGGATAGGTGAAGTATATAACAAAGAACATGACAATTAAAACTCCTATATAAACAAAATAATATTTCCAAGCAATTGCCTCTAAGGCTATTGGATTAACGAACTGATTAAATAACAAACTGCCATAATTAGCAACATGTTGCATTGCAATCCCTTTAGCTCTGTAGACGAATGGCCAAATTTCGACAGGGTAGCAAGTAACTAACGGTGTAAAAGCAATATCGTAATGAGCATAGTAAATGAATAAGAAAACAACAACAGCTATCCCTGCTTGATCATTTCCTAATTCTGCATATGCTGCACTTAAGCCAGTTATAATTACATAGCTTAATAACATACCTATGGTTGACCACAAGAATAAAACTCTTCTTCCAAACCTATCAACTTGAAACGATGCAAAAGCTGCCCAAAGAAAATTCCAAAATTGCAAGAAACCATTGATTAGTGTTTGACTAGTGACATCAGTAATGCCTACTGAAGTTAAAACTTGGACTAAGTAGTACGATATAACGCCAACACCGTTCCATTGTTGAAATATACCTAAAGTAATTGTAATTAAAGACCTCCAGCGATTTCCTTTAGTTTTGAACATTGATAACCACCCTAAAGATAAGCCCCTTGTCAAATTAATTTGTTTGCTCATCTCCTCTAATTCGAAGTTAATCATAGGAAGATATCTTGGGTCTCCACCTCCATGGAATTTTATCAAGGTTTCTCTTGCTTCATCTATTCTATCCTTTGATACGTACCAACGGGGAGATTCTGGTAAATAAAAAAGTACAACAGGAGCCATTAATATAGGAAATAAAATCTGCATTAGACAAACTAGCTTCCACGACCAGCCACCTAAGTTCCTGGAACCATAGGATACCCATGCACCAAGAAAGGAGCCAACATAGTACATTGTCATGTAGAAACATGAAAAGAAAGGTCTATATGTGGGATAGGATAACTCAGAAACCAAGACAACAGTTTGACTCATGAGCGCAGCACTGAATCCTATCAAGACCCTGGTAACGATAAACGCAACATCATTATTAGAGAAAGCTTGTCCTAAAGAAACGCCAATTATCATGACCAAGCCAGTATATATTACTTTTTTTCTACCCCACCTATCTGATATCTGAGGACCAACGATATTACCAACTATACTCCCAATAGCTAACGTGATAACAATAAATCCTAACCACTCAGACTTTGGATTTTTCATCAAATCTAACTGCCATTCAGGAAATGCCTGTAACCCATTAATTAAAGAAAAGTCATAACCAGCTGTAGACGCAGCTAGACATGTCACACATAATATTGCATTCAACTTGATTAAATGCTTATTTTTGTACCATGGGCCAGTTTCCGGAATAAGCCTTGCCAACATAGGACCAACAGATCTTGATAACGCCTTAATTCTGGTGTCTTCATCTCCTACCCTATCACTTTCGTTTATACCATATTCTTCAGTTATTTTGTCAGCAGGGTGGTGGCTAGAAATTACACTTGCAATATGTTCTACTTGAAGTTTTTCGTTATCTCCAAATGAGCACCGCATTATATTAAGACTAATTCTATATATTTAGAGAATAGAATAATTAAATTTTATAAGATATAAGAATGTACATGCTGTATTTATACCTTTTTGCAGCTTAACTTTAAAGCGTAGTATAAAGAAAGCCGGTGTCAACTTTAAAAAGCGGAGGAGAAAAATCTCGCTTTTGCGGAATCTCATTACCCGCATATTTAGCTACTCTATCAAAAGATTCTTATACCGACTACTGTTTCTTTGATTTAAAGATATTAAGCTCTTTTCTATAAGAAAGCCAATATTAGGTTGCATGTTAGTACAGTGAGTGAATCAAACAACATGCTGTCCAATTCACCACCAGATAGATTTCCTAAAAATTTAGAAATAGTGGATAATGGCTCATTAGATTCTAAGGCACAAGATTTACAACATCCAGTAACACATCGTGTATCCAGATCACATAAGGAAACAAGAAGAGTTAAGGCTGCATGTAAGAGATGTAGAACAAAGCGAAGAAAATGCAATGGGCTACAACCTTGTGGAAACTGTTCTAAATCTAAATCTGAATGTTCTTACGAGATAGAAAACAAAAGGAAGCCTCTTAATAAGAAATATGTTGACTCGCTCTTAGAAAAAATTGAGTTTCTCAGTTCCGTCATAGGCTCCAAAACGTTAGATCTTAATAAAGTTAATCATAAATCGAGCATAGCGGCGTTGTTGAAATCACCTAACGCAAATGGTCAAAATGCGATGAATTATCATGCTGCTTTCAAACTTGATATGGACGAGCATAAATTAATCACTTTTCATGGGCCTTCCTCTTACCGTCATATGTCTTCTCCTCCGTTGATTGTAAAACCAGGCCATTGGAATACCGCAAAAGCCATAACAGAGGACGATCATAAACTTTTTGACTGGTTCTTCCAAAATATAAATAAAGATCTACCCTTGATAGACAGAACTCTTTTTGATTCTTCGATTGCAAATGAAGAAATGGAGTTTAATAGGTTTGTCTCTAATTCTTTAATTAACGCCATACTAGCTACTACATTATCCAGGATGAACGATCCCAATTATGTCGATTATAAGGATTTGGCTGCAAAGCAAGTAATGGAAGAACTAAGTTCCGTTAATATTACTCAAGTTCAGGCTTTGGTTCTATTATCTTTATTAGAGATGACAGATAATACTGAAGTAAGGTCATCATGTTATATGTCTATGGCTGTTGCGTTATCGAACCATTTAGGTTTACACTTGTATACTAATGATATGCCCATATCCAAAGCTGAAAAAGAATTAAGACAAAAAGTGTTTTGGTGTTGCTTCATAGTTGACAGATCACGATCTCCTATACTAGGAATGGACCCTTATTTAGACTCAGAGGATATTTCTACACATTTACCTATTTCGTCCTCATCTGATGAATTGCTTATACTAAGAGAACTTTGCATTTTGTTAGATATCCAAACAAATGCAATTAAGAGTATTTATTCGTTGAGATTTCAGCTTATGTTGAAAGGAAAGAATAAAGCGAGACAAGAATTAGCCTATATAGATGCTAACGTTAATTTGTCAAAGTGGGTTAAAGAATTACCTTCGATCTGCAGGTCTAAAAACGATATCCCAGATCATCCAAACATGAGAATGGTACTAATTATGGAGCTTTTTTATTATATCACTCAGTTGGTAATCAGCAAGCCATTCACAAAAACGCCTTACGATCCTAAATTAGAACAGAATGATGAATTGCAATCATATAATCTGAGCTGCAACATTATAACATTAGTTGACAAGATCGACTATAAAAATTGTGCTTTGCTACATCTGATACCATATGGGTTGTATATCAGTACAGTATGCTTCTTCTTTAACTATCATTCGCCAAATACTAACATTAGAGAGACTTCGTACATAAACTGTCGAAAGGGAGTTTCAATAATGAAATCTATGTCAGAATTTATTCCTGTTGCAAAGGTGTATTATGATAGAATAAAAATAGTCAAATCAGATTGGAAGGTGCAATTTGATTTGGAAGAGAATGAGGATTTGAATAATTTAGAAGTGCCTAAACCTGCTGATGTAGACTTTAGTAATTTCATATGGTCTGATATAAACGAGTATATGCATGAAGATCCGACTTCTTTATTGGGATCCATCAACTTCTATGAAGTATTTGGTTCCTGATATAATGTGCTAATGATGATGAAGTTTTTTTTCCGTTTAGATATGGAGCAAACTCTCAAGACGTTTTTTGGTCTCTCTAAATAGTATATGACACAAATCACTATCTTAAAACGCTGAACACATTTCAATAGGAATTACTTAGGATTTTTGTGAGTGTATACACCCAAGCAACGAGTGTGTGTAAATAAGGGTATCTGACGAATATTGTGCTAAAAGATCAAAATCTTAGCTCTTTTCCTAGCCATGTTTCAAATGAAAGTAGTCTTCACTTTAGATGAAAAATGGCTATTCCGTATAATATTAAACGATATAATATTAATGCTCTTAATATTATATCGTTGTCGAGGTACTAAGGTCATACGAAGGCTGCAAAATTGCGACCCAACCCCAAAGATGTAGTGTACCAAGTATATTACGGAGCAAAGACCGCTTGCAGTAAACTATCCAAGACGATCCTCAAGAATGTTAAACACCTTTTCCGATATTTCTCCCTTCTCTAGAAACGATGTTTCATCCAAAGTCAAAACAGTTACATACAAGTTTTACAAACTCCTCCCCGCAACAATCCACGGGTGAGGATCCACTCCACATACAAAATGCTACAAATCCGCCCAGCTCTGTAGACCCAACTGGTAAATAACAACAACAATGCATTCTTCTTTCTATATATCTATTCCCCTATTCATGACCTGTCATATCCTACCCTATACCCCACGCTATTCGTAGCAATTTTACTTGTATCATCTCATCATCTCACAGCACCTAATCCCGACCCCTATCGGCATAATCGGCTTACTCAACCTATCAACTATCAACACTCAACCTACCAACTTATCAACATCAACACTCAACCTACCGTATCAACTATCAACACTCAACCTACCAACTTATCTGATCCCCTAATCAGGTCCCCGAAGTAAAGGCTGGCTAGTAAACCCAACAGCCTTGATATCATGATGCCCACTTTCACCTGGCCCATGAAAATATCCACATGGACATTCGTCTTCCCGGGTGTCCATCTCAGGCCCATCTCCGAACCCCGAAATCTCGCGCACCTTCTCATCGTTACTCTTCGAGGGTGTAACGAGCCCATTACGCCCGTTGATCACTGTTCCGTTCTCTGAAACTCTGAAACCTTCATTCTTTATACTTAAGAACATCTTGTCTATACCTTCTTTACCTTCTATCTTTCTTTTCTTAATATCCGTCGTACTACAACTCTCTTCTAAATAATGAACTGCCATGTGGTTTTTATATATGCAACTTCCGTTTTTTATACTCCAATATTATTATATGTGGCCACTTTTTTCTTTCGTGTTGGTTAATGAGCCGTTCACCGCTTACGAGGGGATGGAGCAAGATTTCAATAATGTACAGACCTTTTTTTGCAAGCCCTTGTGTCAGATTTTTTTTCTTTTTACCAGTTCACAGAGACAGGTTGAAGGTGGTCACGTGATGTTCTATATTTGCGATTTTTATCATGGTCTATACGAATAAACAGGTAAATGATAGTGCTATTTGACAGATTATCCGGCGGGAAGAGTGTATAAGTTATCAATATGGGTATAAAAAAGATGTTTAAGAAGAAGGATCCCACAGAGGGGGAGATCCGAGACGAATTAACCCACATTGGGGTTACTACCAAGTCAGATAATAAGACAAGACAAGAGAAGTTTGGGGCATTTAAGAACTATGCACAAGAAAGACAAAATGCTAGACCAGGGTTCCAGCCGGTGAATCCGTATGCGAATGTGAATGGTGGTAATGGTAATGGGAACCCTTATGCGCAACAAGAAGCTGGTGGTGATGGTGATGGTGGGGCAGTAGGTGGTGGTAATAACAGCTCACCGTATGACACAACGACGAATCCTTATGGAAGTAGGAGTGAAAGAGCAAGTAATCCGTATGGAAATGGGAGTGCGGGTGCATCTTCGAGAGGCGAGAGGGCTGGAGGTCGAAACACGCTGGCGAATCCCAATGGGGGGGCACGGGCACCAGCGAGAGCGAGTGGTTCGAAGCCGAATCCGTATGGTGCGTTGGCAGACGATACAGAGTCGATAAACACAGCAGTGACAGGATATGCGGATCCGTATGGCAATGAGACTGCTCGTGCGTCGAGACAGAGCACCAGACGTCCACGGGCGTACGACGAAGAGTCGTTGGATTTGAATGCGATTCCTTCACACCAGGCGTACACGCCTGGCAAGCCGATAAAGAGAACGCAGATGCGCGACGATGAAACGTTGGATCTTAATGATTTGCCTGAAGAAGAAGACTTGAACCTTGATGTGGACGAATTGCCCGAGCAGGAACAGGTGGACTCGGAGGACGAAGAGGTTGAGGCCATCAAACAGGATATCAGATTCATCAAGCAGGAATCGGTTGGTTCGACCAGAAATACCTTGAGAATGGCCCAGGAAGCCGATGCGTCAGCGACTAACACCCTCGGAATGATGGGGTCTCAATCAGAAAGATTGTACAATGCCGAGCTGAACTTGTTGTTGGCAGATACTCAGAGTAAAATTGCCGATCAGAAGGTTAAAGACTTGAAGAGATACAATAGGTCGATATTTGTGCCTGCCTATGGTAATCCCTTCAATAAGAAATCCAGATTGCGTCAACAAGAAATGCAAATTAAGGCCGATAAGGCGCAAGAAAAATACCTTAGAGATACCAACCGTAAAGAAATGTATGCAAGTGAACAAAGAATCAAACAGGGTATCAGTCAAAACGCCACCAATTCCGACGTGCATCAAAAATACAGAAGTGAAAGAGATTTAGAGGCAGCCAAGAGGTACCAATTCGAAAATGATAGTGAGGATGACGAAATGGAAAAGGAGTTGGCCAACAATTTGGACCAGATTGGATTGTATTCCAAGAAATTACAAAGCTCCGCGAAGACTATGGGTAATGAAGTTGATAGTCAAAATAAGAGATTAGGACAGATTGAAGAAGATGCCGATAGATTAGATATTAACGTGCATATGAATAGTGCCAGGTTGAACAACATTCGATAATCTTATTAACTTCATTATATTATTATTTAATGTTATATGTGCCATTAATAATGTGATATATATATATATACTTTTCCAATTTAGATGGACTTTTATCTTAGTTTTATGTTGTAACCACTGAAACGAGATTTTGCAGTAATAACCTATCTGATCGGTATAAATTGTAGATACATATTTAAGACTCTCTGAATTTCCTATAGACTTTTAAATTGCTATTCAACATCACATGGACTAGACCGATCATAATTAGCTTTTGGTTGATCGTTAATGCCATGTTTCATGGTGTCGTTATATTGTTTGGTCCCGGTCGTGTATTGTCCATAAGGATCACTATAAAGGGATCTGAATATCTGCTACTTGATTTACTTAATGATAATAGTACTTACTCAATTGATGTATAGACAAGATGAACGTTCATCCAAATCAGCATCACAATATTCAGATAAAAGAAAGCTTCCTTGTTGGAAGAAGCTTGCTTAATTTTACGTCGATTTTCGTATCTCTAGGTGTCTTCTTGTTTGGTTTTGAACAAGGGTTGATGTCTTCGTTATTGACCAACAAATATTTCAAAGACTATTACAATAACCCAAGTCCAACGGCGGTTGGTACTATGATCGCCATCCTAGAGATTGGTGCTTTGGTATCGTCGTTCGTTGCGGGTAAGGTTGGTGATCATATCGGAAGAAGACGCACTATTCGTTATGGATCGTTTATCTTCATAGTCGGGGGGCTTATCCAAACATTGTCAATCAATATTATAAACTTAGGGGCAGGAAGGTTTATAAGCGGTGTGGCAATTGGATTTTTGACTACTATCATTCCATGCTATCAATCTGAAATCAGTCCACCTGATGATAGAGGATTCTATGCGTGCTTAGAATTTACTGGTAACATTATTGGTTACTCTACAAGTATTTGGGTGGATTATGGGTTTTCTTTCATAGAAAATGATTACTCATGGAGAACTCCATTGGCTATCCAATGTGTCATGGGCGCCCTTTTGTTTTTTGGATCATTCGTAATCGTAGAAACCCCAAGATGGCTTTTAGATCATAATCATGATATTGAAGGAATGATTGTGATTTCTGATTTGTATGGTGATGGTGATGTTGAAGACGAATTATCTAAAACGGAATATAGAAACATTAAGGAAAACATTCTCATTGCAAGAGTCGAAGGAGGGGAACGTTCATATCGTTATATGTTAACTAAATATAAGAAACGTCTTTCAGTGGCATGCTTTTCGCAGATGTTTGCACAATTGAATGGTATTAACATGATTTCCTACTATGCACCTATGATTTTTGAGCTGGCTGGTTGGGTTGGTAGACTGGCCATTTTAATGACTGGTATTAATTCCATAGTTTACGTATTGAGTACAATTCCGCCATGGTATTTGGTGGATGGTTGGGGTAGAAAGCCATTATTGATGTCTGGGGCTGTTATTATGGGTATACCATTATTAGTGATTTCGTATTCATTATTCCTTGATAATATTTACACCCCAAACATAGTGGTTGTATCTGTGATCATATTCAATGCTGCATTTGGTGCAAGTTGGGGCCCAATCCCATGGATGATGAATGAAGTATTACCTAATAGTGTTAGATCTAAAGGTGCTGCCATGTCCACTGCAACTAATTGGTTATTCAACTTTATCGTAGGAGAAATGACCCCAATATTATTGGATACCATTAAATGGAGAACCTATTTGATCTCCGCCGTCTCGTGTGCATTATCATTTTTATGTGTCCACTTCTTGTTTCCGGAAACAAAGGGGTTGACCTTAGAGGACATGGGTTCTGTATTTGATGATAACTCGTCTATTTTCTCGTTCCATTCGGGTGCATCCAGTGGAAACAATGCATCAACTACTACTATCAATAACTACGGGGCTGTGGATAGCGGTATCGAGATTCGCAGAACTAGTATCTCTGTTGAAACTCCAAACCATGCAAACATAGTTAATGAAGCATTTCGCCAATCTCCAGCGTCAATTGCTCGTAATTCAAAGGCCAAACCAGAATTTGACGGTCTTATTACTGGTAATCTACCACCCGTACCATCTGACCTTTCGGCGTTGGATTCTAATGTCCCTCCACAAGAAATCGAACCACCTTCTTTCGACGTCATTTTCAAATATAAAGTACGCCAATTAGAGAAACCAAACGTATTCCAAAAGGCATTTCGTCTAATCTCCGGTAATAGTACGTTCAAACCACCACAGCTCGACGAAGAACGTAATTTGCTCTCGAATAACTGAACTCTACTGTACTACAATTTCAATTCATCTCGTCAAATACATAGATTTATTTATCAGTTTAGTATTTCGCTTTATCAATCTACACTTTTTGTGCTTTCACTTCACGTCATACGTTCTTTTGCTGCTGTAGCTTTAATCTCGTCAATACCTCGCTCCTCCGTTTCATACATTGTAATCAAATCGTCATCTGATAACAATAAACACCGCACCAGGTACCAAACAATAGTCCACAACATTTGCGTCTACTAGATGTATATAAGAATGTTTGTTTGATGGTAGTCTTGTTTTAGGTGCACTCTGCGGCTTCCAGTATACATTCCTATTGTTCTCTGTTACACTAACCGATTTTTGATGTCGATGCTCTCTATACGCGCTTGTAGCATACACCACCCAAACACCGTTACTTCACCAGAGCATGAAAGTATCATTGAATACCCATATGTAACTATGTAACTATGTAACTATGTGACAATGTGACTATGTAGGTTTCGTACTTGCTATTATATAATCTGTTCGTTAAGCATGATCTTTCTTGTATTCTCAAAACTATCTGACGAGATTAATAGTCAATATTTACAAAGCTTGTTGATGCGAAACAATAAAAATCTCTTGGTTACGTCATTGGTTGTACCCCTTGCATTGTTTTCATGTTTTGTTTCAATTTGTAAAACCGTACCTGATTTGTGTAGCCGAAGATGACATTAAGGTATAAATAAAGTAGAAATCTACTGTTTTTAATGTAAGGAGGCTGATGAATTTTAGTTCGATTACATACTGAATTTCTAGAATCCAACAAGTCAAATATCCAAAATGGCTAATACAGAATTGCTTTTAGATACATCTGCTACAAGTTCATTTACAGATCAGATGAGCTCTGCTACTGGTTTAAATAACTTACAATTGGTCACCTCGTTATCCATAAGTAATGGTAAGCATCAGGATGCTGCTGAGATAAGTAATAGTGCCAACGACGATATCTTGGTGGCTTCTTCGTCTGGTGGAGATGTTACAGGTTCATTCAAAGCTAGTTCGGCGCTCGGAACGTTGACGTTACAAAGCAGCGCCTCTGGTAGCTCCAGTGGAGGAAAAATGACATCATTGGCCTCAAATACCGACCTGATGTCCTCTGCTAACATGGGTGAAGGCAACATGTCACATTTGAAGATGAAATGGGCATATTCGTCATTTGCTGTAGCATCGTTCATCCTCGGATGCATATAATAATTCCAACACATACCTTGTACTATAGCTAATTTTTGCATGCTCTGCTACTAGTATTATGACGGAATGTTTTGTCGTGTTATGTTCTCGCGTCAAAACGTCGTCATATGCTTTATAAGTTTTATACCCTGAATGGGAAGCATTTATTTGTAATTCACCTATTTTAAATACATGATTTAATGATATATTAATAGTCTATTTCGTCGTACGATTTTCTCCAATGCTTGAAAAAAGATTTGAAAATGTTAACCCCAAGACCAACTTCTTTAAAACCACACATGGCCCTTATACTGTGCATTGATAACTGTGGTAATCCGACATCAATAACCCTTGCACCCGTATCACACGCTAAGGCCGGGCCTATAGTGCTACCCGATCTACCATCGTTTCGAATATGGAATGTCTGTAATTGCTGGTTTTCTTTGCGAGCAATATTACCCAATAAAACTAGGCCAATCGTATCCGTCATGACATGTCCATTCGGATCGACTTTAATGGTGAGTCCTTTATTTGGAAGCGGGTAATGATCCTTCAAATACGCTTGTTTAAAATTCGGATTCAATGCGTGCGTTACATCTGCCGAAAGTATTATAGAGTTTGCAAAAGCCAAGTTAGCAGCCGATGACTTCTCACCTCTAATAGCGATAACCCTATCCAAAACGGCGTTTAGGAATTTACCTTTTGCGCCTGTTCTAGTTCCCGAGCCAATTTCTTCGTTATCCACTAACAAGACCCCATTAAAACCATCATACTCCCCAAAGTCTTCATTGAACGTTTTACTATACTCAATCAAACTATAGATAGCTGAAAATGAACACAATCTATCGTCAATTCTAGGCGCAAATATGAATTCTTTAGAAAGACCACCCCTAGTGGCTTTTTGAACGTCGAACAACTCCAAATCAAGGCCCATTATTTGGTCAACTGGTGTTTCCGATATCCTGGATATATACCGTAACAATTCCAACGAATGCTTACCATATAATGGGCTCTTTTTCTCCACCTCGCTAGGTTCGTCTTCATTCTGTCCATATCCGATAATCGGCACCATCTGAGTCTCCTGATCATATTTCTTCTCTGCAACTTCGCCAAAATGTTCTGCTAGTTTAGGTATTTTTGCAATCGGATGCGGAGACGAATTAACCAACTTTCTAGTCGTCTTGCCGTTTCCATTCTTCACAAGAATCGTCCCCCCGATTCCGAAGTCTCTATCTAAACATAACTCCGTCAAAGTCGAGCTGTATCCAGCCACTCCTAGCATATTAAATCCATCTATAGCCTTATGTTTGGAAACAGGCTTGAGTTTAATTGATAACGAATCAACGTGCGACCCAATAACCCCAATTCCACTGTTTACATCCCATTTACCTCCTATAACAAATCCCACAATACTCAAATCTGACCTCACACTGAAAAAAAGCCCTCCTTTCCTGATCTCCTTCGCCATTTCTTCACCTATAGCAGCTCCTTCTGGAATATATTTAAACCCATGTTCCTCCAAGAGTCTCTTGAAATAGTCAATTACATGGAATGTAGTGGGATTATTATCGGTAAATTCCAAATAGTCATCCGCATACTTATCAAAGAACTCTTTTGATTCGTCTAGTTGGTTTTCCACTGATTTTGCACTATCTCCTGGTCTAGTTTGACGCTGGCTTGTCTGAATCATATCACCTAATTGTTCTGTTTCTACGTGTTCAAACTCATCATCCGTACTCAATTCATCATCCGTACTCAATTCATCATCCGTAGAGCATATTTTATCGTTATTCATCGTCTTATTGTATATTATACCTTCTACTGGTAGTAATAAGATCCTTCTTCGTCTAATCCCCTATAACTAACGATAAGGAAACTATATATCTATCACGTGTACCACGCTAAAACAATTTTGGTTTATGGACGCGTATAACGTTCACTTATATGAAAAGCATAGAACTATCCTAGGCGCCAATTCAACTCATAATGATTAGGTCGTCTACAATTACGGTACATTGGCATGATGAGAACCAACCAGTTTATTCGGTAGATTTTCAACCGAATTATGAGGGTATAAAAAGATCATCTCGACTAGTTACGGGTGGTGGAGATAATAATGTCAGAATATGGAAATTAGTCTATAATACGGAAACAGGAGATAATATGGTGGAATATTTAACAACATTAAGAAAACATACCCAAGCTGTAAATGTTGTGAGATTTGATCCTAAGGGTGAAATACTAGCGACTGCAGGAGATGATGGTACGTTGATACTATGGACATTGTCAGATCATATAGTCAAGGAGTTTGGTGCAGAGGACGATGACGAGGTTCAAGAATCATGGGTCGTTAAGCATATATTTAGGTCTTCAACGTCGGAAATATATGATTTATCGTGGTCGCCTGATTCTAGGTTTATTGCAACTGGATCAATGGATAACATAACTAGAATCTATAACGTTTCGACAGGACAGCAGGTTGGACAGCTAGCAGAGCATAATCATTACGTGCAAGGGGTTGCATGGGACCCACGAAATGAGTTTTTGGCAACACAGTCTGCAGACAGGTCGGTACACATATATTCATTGAAAAAAAATGAAGAGAAGAATGATATTCAACTCATACCCACAACATATTTCAAGATTACAAAGGCAGAATTGCCAAGCTCGAAGCTATCGATATATGATGATGCACAGAAAAAGTCTATAATGGAGATAGACAATATTGACAAGCTTGATAATGCACCTAAGGAAAGTAAGCCTGCTACCCCCATGAGTCCTCCTTCGATCCATTGTGTCCAAAATGTCAAGTCTCCCGCCAAACAGGTCAAAAAGACTTTATCTAATGACACGCTACCAGCCGTGAGACCAATATCTACAAATCCGAAATCGTCAATAGGAATGAAGAATTCACTCTTATATCACTCGGAGACGTTACAATCTTTTTTCAGACGATTGACATTCTCTCCAGATGGAAGTCTACTCTTGACTCCTCTGGGTATCTTCAAAACAGACTCAAATTCAAAGTCACCAAATAAGGCAGAAGGCAGCGAGGACATAACCAACACAGTGTACGTTTATATTAGATCAGGATTAAATAAGTCGCCTATCTGTCACATACCAGGTTTAAAAAAACCAGCAATTGCCATATCGTTTTCGCCAATTATATATAAGGTAAATGAGAAGTCCGAAAAGAAACCGGTTTTCAAGTTACCGTACAAAATGATTTTTGCAATAGCCACCCAAGATTCAGTCATAATATACGATACTGTGAATCTAAAGCCATTAGGTTTCGTTTCAAATTTACACTATTCGACGATTACTGACTTGTGCTGGAATAAAGATGGGCAAAGCATTATTGTTAGCTCTGCTGATGGATTTTGTTCGAATATAGCATTCGATAACGGAATTTTTGGGGAGGTTCATGCAAATTCGAGTGATAATTGTAAGTTCTGGGAATCAACCTTAAATTCAAACGGTAATGGAAATACCACTGATGAACAAAATGAGAGCGAAAAGGTTGGTAATGGTAAGGCACCAACGGGAAAAGACTCTGATAAGAATGATAACAATGATAAAAGAACCATAATCAATATGCTTAAAGAGAATGAAGTAGAGCCACAAGATCCAACACCAAGTAACCAATCAACGACTGATAAACAACAATTTTCTATAGACCAGTTTAGAGCGAAGCCAATAGAGAAGCAAAATTCGGAACAATTGAAGAAGAAAAGGAAAATAGTCCCTACATTAATAACTAAATAAATTTATTTACCAATATATACATTATAACGCGACCTCATTTTGTAATTGAGAAGCTAATCTCTTTCTGGCCTGTAAAATCATTTCTTCTCTCTTTTTGTTTAACAATGATGATCTTTCCTCCTTGCTTGAACCCCATTTGTTCTCATCAATGTTTTCTATTCCTTCATCTTCATCGTCCTTAATTTTTGATTTCAAGTCATACTTGTCAATCAAATTTTCAGGTTCTTTCTTTGTCGCTTGCGAATGTTCATTTATATCTGACTGATAGTTCTGGGTATCGGCAGATTCTCCAGGTGGAAATGGCAAACTACCTGTTTCCATGTATCTTTCCATAGTTACCTCGACGGAACCAGATCTTTCTAAATCCATTCTAATTTGGCCCCTTGTCAACTGAGGAGCTATCGTTTGAACTACTTCAATCATATCATCCGAAACTTCCCTTCTTGCTCTCCTATTAGCATTATTATTAGCAGCAGAGTTCGAATTGTCACTATTATTAGGTCTATTAGAATTATTAGCCGAATTTGCAAGGGCCTCATTTAATTCATTAGGTAACTGCGGTGGGATCGGAGCAATCAACCATCTTAAAAAGATGAATGCGACGCCTAGGACAGCAATAAATACAATCGTTGAATTATCCATTTTGGTTTGATAGAGGTCAACGACTAGAACATTGAACGCCGCTGTTCATCTAATCAAGTACAGTAATCCATATGTTACACAAAACAACCATACCGCTTAATATGTAGATAATGAAGAACGAATTACGAATATATTCAACTATAAATTGATACCAATGGGAGTCGGATAGAAGACCAGATTCCGCTAAATATTTAATATAGTCCAGTTAAAAGAATTTTTTTAAAAATCTGCATTTTCATTTGTGTTGTCTACTCAATACACCAAATGCTGATCCGACGAATTAAAGCTTGACGTGTAAGCAGCCATCTAGATCATTTCAAAGCCATTAAGGCTTTATGACCCTAAATCAACCTATACAATGACTGATAAAGAAAGAAAAAATAACTGCTCCTCACGCCTTATTTGAAAGATAACTTAAAGTCCTTATCTTCATTTCTAACCGTATATATGAAATTAGCAATGATTTCGTTTTCACGGCATGGTAATGCCAAAAAATGCTTTTTTAAGTTGTTTGAAAGTTCCGGCTTGCTTATTTTATTCTTATTATTTTTAGCTGTAAAAGTTTTCTTCCCTATCTCTGAACTTAGTATGTGGCCATTAATTGATAATGGAGGCGGAAAATTCAACCCGTACTTTCTGTTGTATTTCTCGAGCGTTTCTTCGCTGAGAGAATTAAAATCCAACGGATGTGGTTTAGGTCTGTCATGGGGCCCATTTGAGTTTATATGCTTTAATAAGAATTCTTGTTGGGCGGCCTGTGCAGCAGCATTTCTGGCCTTATTGGAAGCTCTAGAATTACTGGTTTGTTTTGATTCAGACTCAGAAGCTGATTCCTTGTGGTTTCTAAGTGCCATGCTTTAATATCGTACTCTCGATTGACAGATTTACTATTAGACGTCAATTGAATAACAGATCGAGCCCAAGCATGGCTTGCACATAATTCTCAAAACAAATGTCGTGGATTTCTAGGAATCTATAAATGTCGCGTTCCGGATGTTGCAGCCATTATCAAGCCCTAGTAATACCCTAGTACTAAATATTACATATGAGCAAAAATGTTTATTCAATTGGCATATAATTAATTTGATGTGTCTATATTATTATAAGGAAGAAAATGGTTATCTCAGGTTATTTGTGGAGACAAATATACTGATATGAGCATGACCGTTTATTTTTTACGCCAATTTCGATGTCTTAATGGATTAATAGAGGACAATGCACATGGTAGAAATAAAATATGCGGTTTATGCAATAATAAATAGATCTAGAGATCTAACCATGACGGTACTTTGTGCGCTTTTCCCACGCATAGTTAATGGACTTAATAATTCCAGCACTAAAAATGCCTTTGATTGTTTGTATGAGAGCCGGGAAGGTAACTGTGAGCTTGATGCTGTTCACGAGATTCTTGCGTAATTGGGGATCCATGGCAATCGCTTTTGTAAAGGGTCCTATTTCGCCATTTGTGTTTGTGTGGTTTCCATTGATGACGGCTGCAGCTTGTAGATCCTGCGATAATTCTTCGGCAAATTTCGACGTATAACGCTTATATAATTTTCGTCTAAACTGCAACGGCAAGCTTCCAATTATTGTGGAAGTTTTGTCGTTGTCTAAGTTCTTCTTGAACCGTCTTTTCGAACCATCGGGTTGAAGTTCGACCAAAATATTATTTTCTATGAAAAAGTTCAATAATGGGTTGTAAAGCTTCTGAAAATTCTCAAATTGTTTACCAACAATGTTTCTAGCCTTATTTGGGTTTTCACCGCCAATTAGCATCCGGGGGTCTCCCATGTACGATATTTTCGCTATAGTTTCGTATAATTGTATTTCGGTAAACTCAGACGGTTTAATTAAAAATAAACCTACCGTCATGGCGTTTTTCAAATTGTACTGATTGATGAATTTTATTGCTGGGTCAGCATCCTTCAAGTATTTGACCGGCTTCTGTAGTCTTCCTGCTATGTATAATGAGGACCATTCGCTCAAATCGATCAAGCTTTTTTCAACCGATATTATCCCATACTTGATTATATTATTCTTCTTTGACTCGGTATTCATCTTGATATACGGATTAAAGTAAACCCCTGCTCCATATTCCTGAATCTTCAGTATAATGGCAGGCCCAAACATTCGTATTCCTGAATAATGACCCGAAAACTGTTTCAAATTCTGCTCGTGAAACTCTGCCGGACTATCCACCATATGGATCATATCAATCTGCGGTTTCTTGGACTTTTTATACCCCGTTTGTTCAAACACACCAGACCCATATCCAATCGAAAACTTTATCGGGCTCTTGAAATTACCTATCAATTGACCCAATTGTTCGTCATTCTTACTGGCCATTATTTGATTTGGTCCATAATTTTCAGGAATAGTGTGTCTCGCAAGACCTTTGTAACCCTGATCAATTACCAGCTTGTAAATTTTATCCGAATATACATTAGTAGAAGACGTAGAGTATCTCGACTTACCATTGATATATGAGCATCTTAATAATCGAATTTCGGTCCGAATCATTTCTTATCACTTATCTCTTCGTTCATAATGTAATACTGTTTAGGTGAAAAATTATTGGGAAACGAAATTTCTCATGTTAGGCCAGGGCTCCGGAACCGGGGCGAGTTGAACGAAATTTATGGATGAATCATACTAACTGATAAAGACGACTATTAGCAAATTTGTTAAAAAACAGGTTAAAATCAACCAAAATGTCACAATCACAGTCTTATAGGTCTACTCGTTCAACAGGTACGCAATCCCTTTCTTTTGAGGATGTTGTTATGACCGGTTTAGCTAAAGATGGGGGATTATTCATTCCATCGGTTATTCCAAAATTACCTTCAAACTTTGTTAATGAATGGAAAGATTTGAGTTTCCAAGAATTAGCTTTCAACATTATGAGATTGTACATTGGTGAAGGGGAAATTCCAAATGAAGATTTGAAAAGCTTGATTCATGCTTCTTATTCCACGTTCAGATCTAAGGATGTCACTCCACTTAAATCTATTGATGAGAAGAATGGTTTGTACTTGTTGGAATTATTCCATGGTCCAACATATGCGTTTAAGGATGTTGCGTTGCAGTTTGTTGGTAACTTGTTCGAATATTTCTTGAAAAGACGTAATGCGAATGCTAAGAGCGTAGAGGACAGAGAAACCATTACTGTTGTTGGTGCAACCTCAGGTGACACCGGTTCTGCTGCTATTTACGGTTTAAGAGGTAAGAAGGATGTATCTGTTTTCATTTTGTACCCAACCGGCCGTATTTCTCCAATTCAAGAAGAACAAATGACAACTGTTGAAGATGCTAACGTGCACACTTTATCAGTCAAGGGAACCTTCGATGATTGTCAGGATATTGTCAAGCAAATTTTTGGAGATGAAGAATTCAATAACAAATATCATGTTGGGGCTGTGAATTCTATCAACTGGGCTCGTATTTTGGCTCAAATGACTTACTATTTCTATTCATATTTCCAATTGGTCAAACAATTAGGAGATGATTCATCCAAGATCAGATTCGTCGTTCCATCTGGTAACTTTGGTGATATCTTGGCTGGTTACTACGCAAAGGAAATGGGCTTGCCTGCTGACAGATTAATCATTGCCACTAATGAGAATGATATCTTGGACAGATTCATGAAATCTGGTCGTTATGAGAAATTCGCTGCTCAATCCGGACCTGCTGAAGTTAAGGCAACTTATTCTCCAGCAATGGATATTTTGATTTCGTCCAATTTTGAAAGATTATTGTGGTATTTGATTAGAGATAACTTAACTGAGAATGATGACAATAAGGCAGGTGAAATATTAAATGACTGGATGCAACAATTGAAGTCAACTGGTTCTGTCGTCGCTCCTGAATCTGTTGTTAAGGCTGCCAGAGTTAACTTCAGTTCAGAAAGAGTCACTGATGAAGATACTGCATCTACCATAAAACAAATTTACCATAATCATCCTGAAAAGTATGTTTTGGACCCACATACATCTGTTGGTGTCACTACTTCTTATAGATTTATCGAAAGAGATTCTGCTGATGGTGTCTCGAACGTCAAATATATTTCATTATCCACTGCTCATCCAGCAAAATTTGCTGAAGTTGTCAACTCATCATTAACTGGTGTGGATGGCTATTCGTTTGAAAAGGACGTTTTACCTGATGAATTGAAGGCTTTATCTTCTAAAGAAAAGAGGTTAAAATTAATTGACGAAGCTTCATTAGAAAAGATCAAAACTACTATTGTCGAGGAATTAGCTAAGGAACCAAAATGAGAATTAAAATAATATAATTTTGTCTGATACAAACATATTTCTATAAAATAATCTAATTTACATTTAATTTAAAATTTTCTATTATATTTCTTGTAGCTTTTGGTTCTCAGTTTGTCTTAACTTGACATTTCCGTCCTCGATTTGAACTTCGTATCCAACTTCCCTTAGCGCATCATCATCAACGGTTTGCTTTGCCTCTAAATCTGCTACAAATTGTTGGTTTTTCTCATTATTTGCTAGTAAGAACTTTACGCATACAATTGCTCTTTCTTTGATAAATGGATCATTGTCATCAATCATACAATTCGACAAGACCAATTCTAACCCATGTAGTTCCCTCATTTTTTCCTGTATTTCGAATGAACCATGTACTAAAAATGCAATTACTTCAATAATCAAAGATTTAACTTGAGGAAACTCTTTCCTACCTTCAGTATCCTCTATTTTCTCTTTATTCTTTAATGTCTTTCTATCAACATTTTCATGCACTACCCTCAACAAGGATATCAATTCTTCAATAGCATTATAATGCTCTAAAAATTGTTTAGTAGCTTCAAATTTTCCAAGATCAGATAGACAATCCAATAAAATGATTAAATTTAGATGAACCCTTTTTAATTCAAGTGGATCATAAATCAGCGATAACAAGATACTTTTGGATATCTCAGAAAACACCAAGAAATTATCAAAGATCCATGCTAGCATCGCTGTGAGTTGATAGTTATCCCAATCTTCTTTTGAGGTAACAATAACTTGATTTAATTTCATTAATTTTGTGAATTCGGCACCCTTGCAATCAATTCTTTTCAACCATTTATTATATGTTTCATGTGCAATTATATTTTGAAATGTTAATATCAATAAGGAAGAATATTGATCCAAGTCTTCATTATGAATATCTGCATTGTCCAATTCACTTATAATATATCTCAAGATAGTATCATCGTGAGTCAATACATCATATAGATTATCCGAATTCAGTAAGATATTTTTAAGAAATGCTGCAAAAGGCATCTTCATCTGGTCGACATTTGCGATCAAGGACATTAGATCTTCACTCTTAAAGAATGTTTCGACTGTTTCTGCAACAATATTCTGGTCTCCTGTAATATGGCTCATATTTGCAAGACACTGAATATACACCACAAGCGTTTTCAGATAGAATTCATGATTGTGTGGAACCTTATTATTAAAATTCTTAAGGTTAGAAAGGATTGAACCAAATTCAACAAATTGCTTAGTGATAACTAAGTTTCTAGCAAGAAGTAGTATTCCTCTCACTAGCCTAATGTATAACGTGAAATTTAATTCATCAGTTGGAACATTATCATCAAATGACCTATTTAAGATTTCTACTAATACATCTGGCAAGCTATTATTAGCTAGAATTTTTGATCTATACTCTTGTGATTGACTTGATGATGACACAATTTGACCCAAAGCATTTAAATTTTTTTGATATTCCTCCACATTTGGAGTATCTCCTAATAAGACACTACGAACACCGTTGGTAGTTACTATGGCACGTTTATAAAGATCCTCTTCCATTATAAAGTTCATATCTTCTACGATGATTACATATATTTTTCAAAATCAAAAAATGCTATCATAATTATCACATGACTTGGATTTTTCACAGCCAAAGGCTGCACTACTAACACCTAACTACTTTGAATATCACAGGCATGGGGGTTCTTGATGCAGTATTTGGGTACTAATGGGCTTGCATTATACCCTATAGCAAACAAATACTCTCTAAAATTAAGGATACGCTGAGTTAACGAATTTGTTCTTAATTTTCCTGTTTCGACATCCTTGTTCCCACTCCAGGTAAGTTCTGCAAAAGCTGCCGTCCTTGGCCATATTTTTTGGGTAAGGACTGTACTATCAACCTGCTCTGACCATAGTGCTACCTCTGCTCCTATAATATGTTGTTTCTCTTCTTGGTTCAAATTTGCAGCAAAATCGTATGAATAAATTCTCTGCCAAGTCTTATAAGGATTACACCAAGAGCCACCACTTCCTTGATTAAATTCTTCGTTGTGGTCAGAATCAACATATCTCGGATCATTGGTAACAAATCCTCCGTATCCACAATCTAAATATAAATGAGATGCAGATGATACAATAATGTCATATCCCATATGGGTTAACTTCTTGATACTATCTGCACCGTTGCTCCAACATTGCAAAATCACATCTCCGGGGATATTAATGGCACTATTATTACCGGTTATAATATCTTCCCACATTGTCAACCGTCTTCCCTTGCGGTTCTTAAATATAGGTAAACTCTTGTCTAGCCAATGCTGCATTAAATCCTTAATTGTCAATGATGAATTTCTACGGTACCAATCTTGAACATATTCTGAGTGATTGTAACAAACTTCATTAACTTCATCTCCGCCGACATGAAATACAGCATCGTTAAATAAAGCACTGATTTCATCATAAACTTTTTCAACAACGGTATATGTGAAGTTATATGCAATATCTAGTTGTCCCGCCGGTGGCTCTACTGCAGTGTTCTGAGTCCACGATATGTCGTCACAAGCAATAAGATCATTATCAATCTGTCTCCAACCAGCCCTTGCGTGTCCCGGTATGTCTATTTCTGGTATGATTCTGACACCTCGCTCCAATGAATATTGTACTATGTGTCTTATTCCATTTGGAGTATATATTTCGTTATTTGAATAAGCATCCTTTGTCATTTGTGGGTAACTCGAAATAACCACCGGCCAGGACTGGGAATCTTCTAAGTGCCAATGCAAAGAATTCATTTTACATAAAGACATGATATCAATTTGTTCTAATATAGACTGCACCGTTAGAAAATTTCTCCCTGTATCAATCATCAACCCTCTATGCTGATAAATTGGGGTATCCCATATATCCACTGATCCTTCTATATAATACAGCTCGTCTTGCTCATCATATATTATCAATTGTTGTAATGTGCTAAATGCGTGTAAGGCACCCCATACTGTCTCTGATTTTATTACTATTGCGGGCAGTAAATCGTCAACTTTCAACTCGTAGGTTTCATTTGTACCTAATTGCAACAGAGCATTATAATCGTTTATTATTACATCTACCTGATTTACTGTAGATACATTTGCTTTATCAATGACAGTTTGACCTGTTGACTTATACTGAGCGTATTCCACTTCAATTGCTGCAGGTATCCATTTCAACTTCCTTATAGTATTGAGTGTTCTATGGAATGCATTCTTAATAATGGCATTTTCCACACTAATATTCAATTGCATTCTTTCGTCAAATTTTATAGCTGAACAACCGTTCCATGTAATATTCCTAGGTATTGGTAAAGGATTTACCTTTACGGCTAATACCGTATATGTTGAAATAAGAATTAAAATTATCAATCTTGTCATCATATTTAATATCTTACTATACTTCTCTATAATTTATACAAATCCTAACTTATCGGATAATGACATTTAACATATTATGTTACCTACAAAAAGAACAAAAATCTATCATCATATGTTTTCGCAATTATGTGCATCAAGTCTATGAGTACACTACAGAGATAAGTAGATGCAAAAAAGTTTACTTTGCGAGATACTACATATATTCAATTTGATTCTCTCTTCAAATGTATTTTATGAAGCTGTGGGATAATACCAGAAATGTCCAATCGAATCCTTGTACTTATATATAATTTCCTTAAATCCTTAATTTTAGCTGAATTTTAAAAAAATTAAGAGACTCTCATGTTCAATTTTTTTTGGTGAAACTCTTAAAGATGATAACTGTAGAATAAATGAAATTGAATGAAAGACTATAAGGTTTCTGTTTAGTAATATTAATCATTTGCAATTAAATATTTCTAAACGTAGCGATGAGCATTTTGCGATTATGAAATTCTGTTGATGTCAGATAAAATACAGTTGCAGCACAATAAGATAAATCAATAATCAACATATCAGCACATCAACATATCAGCACATCAACATATCAGTATATCAGCACCTAGTATTCGTTTACGGATAATGTTCACACTTGTCAATAGATATGATATCAATAAGTGATTTACCTATTGATATACTCAGCGATATAGCATCGCTTCTCCACCAATTCGACCTAGTTAATTTAAGTCAAACATGCCGATCACTAAATTCCGTATGTCGCCAATTGCTATACACAAATATATATATTACAGAAAAAGATTATCCAGTTATAGAATGTATTAGCATAGAACCAGAAGTATCAACTTCATTTTATAATTGGTCCATTATAAACTACACCAACCAGTCAGTGCCACGGTTGAAGATATTTGAAAGGTCTTTAAAAGAAAACCCAAAACTCATTTGTTTAGTCAAGAAAATAATCACTGATAGTATAAAGTTTGTACTATTCAAGTTGAAGTTCTGGTGTAACAGTTTCTTCCAAGGAAGTAATGTGAACGAAATCTACATCGGGAACATACCGTTAGTTCATTTTCAACTTATTTTTGATGATCTATACTCTGCTTACGGGTCAAGAGGTATCCTATCGAATCTCACAATCTTGCAACTACGCCATTTACAGGATTTAAACGATATTCTAAAATATATTGATATCGAAACAACCCACGTCACCGCTATATCGTTTATTTTAACCGAAATCAAAAGTCTTGATTTGGGCGTGAATGATAAGGAAAAAGCATTGGGATTATTCCAGAAGCTCACCAGGTTGCATATCGGTTCAGTTCATCACTTGGGGTTGAATTTCCTACAAGGTATGAAAGACGACCTTGGTGATAATGTATTCCAAGTTAAAGAACTACAAATTAGCCATCTACATGGCCAACTAAATGGCAGAAGTCGGTTCGACTTCAGTCACGAGTATGATTCAACAAGAGAGAGACAACTAGACTTCTCTGTCATTAAGGGTCTATTCAAATTAGAAAACTTGGAGAACCTAGAGCTAAAAATCGGCTGCAACCACATTTCGTGTCCTCCCCCGGGGCAAAGTGTACCCTTCGACGAGTCTATTAATACAGGGTGTAATTGTCTCGTAAGATTTTTCGGCGGGTTTCATGGGTCTGTAAGTGTCTTGATACATTTATCTCGATTGTCCATCACCAGAATCGGACAATCGATAGTGATAAACCCATGCAGCTTCTACATTTTCAAACACCAGCTCGTGCATCTATTTCTGGCCCGCTTTGAAACCCTCCAGACGTTGGTGCTAGATACTAATGCAGAACTCCACCCGTATCTGTATTTTAGCTATTTCGACAGCCCTATATCTAATAATATGGTATCAGCGTTCATAAACCAAAATGACTTGCTTGCAAGCATGATCCTCGGTATCCACAATATATGCCTTCCCGATTATTTCCTGTCAGTTCACGTATGGGACAGGGCCCAAAAGGACAATACTTCTTGCAAATGCACTGAATGCACCACGGCTGAGGCCTCCATAAATGACTTCATAACCACCAATAAGAAAATTCATTCATATGTCGATCCGACATCCATCAAGTCATCGGAGGAGTTTTACTTCGAGTTGGTTTGTACCGTCCTATCCCGATTCTCCCACCACCCCCATCTCGACTCAATTCCGCGTTACTTAATCATGTCGCATACTACTCGTCCGCTAATGCGCCTACATGACTACTTCAAGCATAACGTGAAACCACCCACCGTACCCTCCTGTAGGTGTACGGGCCAAGAATACCTCCTATACAAATCATACTTGACTCACCAGCTACAAACAGGCCTGGCACGTAGATTTTTTGGCTCGACCCTAACGTTAAATGGTTTGGATATAGTTGCTGTTGCGCCAAATATAACTTGAATCATCTCCTGTTTGTGCTTCGAGCAACTACAATACCATCATCTGTATCTTAAACTATCCTGTATTGTCTTTACTTGTTATTGTTCTTGGGCAAATCATCGAATAACAACGGCAGGGCTCGGTACAATAGAATTTGATTCCTTTTAGGGGTATCCATTATTTGCGGTTCCATATTACCGGAATTTTGATTTAGCCGCAATTTTAAAAACTACATCTGACGACTGATCTTCTTCTTATCTACCGAGTTCTTAAAAAGTTATTTCTATATATGTATTTCTTAGAAAATAAAGTATTTTAATTAAGCTTATATTTATACCACAGCAAAAGTATTTTGTTGTTGATTTTTGTTCGAAGTCGACCTTTAGTCAAGAATTAGGAGCTATTTTAATACAAGGAATAGGAGCTACGGAAAATAGAATTAATGATCTAAAGTATGCTTAGAGGAATCCCTAGTAATACAAGTTTACAAATACACACGGCGGGTGAGTGCCATAAGGAGTTAATGATATCAAAAGCGGATTCAGGGGAATCGAACGACACATATATTAGAAGATCGAGTGAATCGGGGTTTGACGATGAGGAAGTGTCTAGTGTCTCGTTGAGCGACTTGTCGTTGGAAGAGAACCGTCGAGAAAGAAGACAAGAGTCGTCGACGCCGCCCACTCCCAGTTGTATGGCATATTCGAGTTGTGGTTTAGTATGCAAGCCAGCTCCTATCATTGAATGTTCCGCTTCGGGCCAAAACGAAATCATAGCGCCCAAACCGACGCCATTTGTCGAATCCCGCCAGGACGAATTTTTGCTGTTCATAGAGCCTTCGCCAGTGCTCCCACCAAACTATAATCTTTTACCGCCTGGAGGATGTCCCAAATTCCCCCTCCTAGCACCTATTGATGTAGTGGAGGATAATATTTTACCGCCGTATACCCCGAGCGTATACAAAATAGGAGTGGTTTGCCGTAAGATAGAATGGTTATCGCCATACGAACCCAGTCCTACCAGATCCTGGAAAAACGTCATTATAGAATTAAACTCAACACAATTAAATTTCTACGCAATCCCGGGGCCCGTGGAGAATCACGTCTTATCTTTCAAACCGTCAGTAACACCAAGAGAAAGAATATTTAACGATGCTGAGGAAGAGGAGATGACTTGTATTAATTCGGAGTTAACCTCGAGTGCCGACTTACAATTTTTCAAATATACTCAGCGATTAGGCTTGCTTAATTCGTTAGACGACGAATCTCCAAATACAAGTAGTTCTGGGTTTTCTAGTTTGACAAGTAAATCTAGATCAAAGAATAAGAGATTACTCAGATCATATTCTTTACAACATGCTAGATTGGGATTGGCAACTGACTACAAGAAGAGACCTAATGTTTTAAGAGTTAGGATTGAAAGTGAACAGCTTTTACTTAACTTTTCGATGACACAAGATCTTATTGACTGGCATGCTGCATTCTGCAGTGGTAGGGATGTTTCCCTAGATATTCTGCAAAGAGAATTACCGAGGGAAAGGACACTTCCTAGAAGACGGAGAAGAAGAAGCAGAAGTAGAAGCAGAAGGAACTCTCAAAATTCATTTGCATCAAGAAATGACTCGTTCCTGAGTCAATTTAATGCTTCTAATGGCGAACCTAGTAAATTAAAAGACAAGGTTTTGAGATTCAAATCTAAATTCCTGTCGCGTACAAAGAGTGTTGATTTATCGAAGTCTGATGATAAGAACTCTCTCACGTCAATCTCCAATGCCAATCTACAAAGGGCACGCTCACCTTCACTTCCAACATTTAATATTTCAAACATCGGCGATGATGATGATGACGACGATAGCGAGAACCTTTATACTCTAAACGAGTACCGAGGAACTCAGAATAATAGGAGTCACGTTAATACATTACGAGATGATGATTATGAAGATGATATCCAGAACTTGAGCGATCTCCATGCATCTGATGACGAAGATGATGAAGAGTTTGATTGTAATATAGCAGACTTCAATGAGAATAATGATAATGAAGATAATGAAGATAATGAAGATAGCCAACGTAATAGAGAACGTCTGATGTCGATGCCTAGACGTTTTACGTTACCAAGTTCAGTTTCATCCTCGAGCAATAACTATAAATGGTATCCTTCATTGGACAAGCCCCAAAGTCAAAGAAAATATTATCGTAACTGTCTCAGATGTATTAAGCCACTAACTGCAGAAGATGTCTGGGTTAATAGATCTGTCGTCAAGCCTACTACGCTTTCTCCAATTAGTTTTGCATATTTACGAAATATCAAATATGCGAATTCTAACTCGGAGAGTTCCTCGAGCCTTGCTAGTTTAGGATCCCAGGCCATATCTACATCATACACAAATACTCAAAGCTCTAGAAAGAGAAGTCTTTCTTTCAAAGATGGTGCATTTACGTTGCCCGATGTTGCATTGACGAGACTACCAAATCACTTTCTTAAAGAATATTTGGTGGGCTCGCATGGATTAATTCCAAAAGAAGTTTAGTAGTTATGGTGATTTCAGTAATGTTATTTCTTTCAATTATTTATTACACTTTTAAAAGTTTCATTTTTCGATTTTTCTTGTTAGCTATTTTTACATTTTTAAATAGGCTAGGGTTTACAATAGGGTGGTTATTATTTCGTTTGCATTAAGGAAAAGTACTATTAAGAATGTACAATAACAAATTTCGTAAGGGCTGTGTAGTATTAATAGATGTAAAATAATAAATATTCGATGCATGGTATTCTATAATTATGAATCATTAATTTGTATTAAACTTGACATCTCGAGTTTTGAATTTATCCTTCAATTTTGATTCTATGGCTCGTTGTTCAAATGCTTTAATCATGATTTTAGTAACTTGGTCCGAAAACATTGAACTAACAGCATTATATAAGGGGTTTTTAAAGCTGTACTTCAAATTTAATTCCACTTCACAGCTAGGCTCTTTTATATGAGAACTTTTTATTTCTTTGAAAGTCCATTCTGTGTTTAAACTATTAAATAACAGTATAGTCAATGATTTCACAGCAACTTTCTTATTTAGAACACAATGTATTTTACTGGTAAACTCTTCATCAAATTGTTGCCAGCCAACCCTTAAAACCCCTTCGACTGGTAAATCAGATTTAGGATCTTTCTTGGTTATAGAAGATTTTTCAACAAAAGGAACAAACTCATGATATTTCGATACATTCGAAACCACGTTGAACATTTGCTCGGGGGTTACATTGACCCTTTTGCTTACTTTGTAAGTTTGTAAATTAGGTTCTGAACCGGATGAAAAAGACGGTAAAGTGAAGAAGGTTCGATCCAAGAACGACAAAGAATATGGGGTCTGTAGTCTACCACATACTCTCCCAAACTTTATAAGTCTCGTACATGATGGTAATATCATACTGGACTAATGTTTACCCATATGTAGCTAAACCTTTGATATTTGATTTGATGAGATATTGCGCAGACTGAAGTAGGAGAGACCTATCACAGGCGTACCAAATCAACCTTTTCAAACTGACGGGTAAGTTCTACTGGTATAGCACGCTACTATATGGTCTTTAACGGCAGTTCTCACGCCACACGGTTACTACAAGTTTTTACGACGTAATAGAATATACATTTGAATAATTCATTAACTAAACCTAATGTGAAAAAGGGAAACCATTAAAATAAAACTTTATAACCAAGAAATATGTAATCTTTTAGCATTCATGGCAAATGAATTTATTCAGCACGAGTGTAGATAGCTTGTTTAGAGTGTTTGACGACTGGAGTGATGATACCATCTCTTTCTAATTGTCTTAAAGCAACTCTAGCAACAGAACCACCAATCTTTAATCTATCAACTAAAACGGAGACAGAAACGTACTTGTAGGTTGGGACATCCTTCATAATTCTGTCGTATTTGTCTTGGTCTAAGAGAACAACGTGTTGAGCCTTATCCTTAACCTTACCCTTATTCCACTTCTTCTTACCTTTCTTACCACCAGCTAAAGCGGCGGCTGCTTTCGCAGCCTTAGTCTGTTGCATCTTTGGAGCCATTCTAGATATATTGTTAGTACCATTGTCCTCATCCACATCCACATCCAGTATCTGTCGTCTACTACTAGTAATCCCAACTTCATGTCCACCACGGCCTTTCGCCAGTCCCTCTATCTTCATTCCACTTCTTCTTATCTCTACTATTCTCCTTCTTGTATCTGTCTTCTCTATTCTACGTCTATCCCAAATTAAAAATTATCTTTCATTTTTGCTCAACCCAGTCAATTAAATTTTTCACTTAATTAGTACCCACTTTTTCGTCCTCCATCCTCATTTCTATATAACTGGTGTTCTGACTGGTATTCTAGTAGTATTCCCAATACTTTTCTGCATTCTAGTAGTGATTTATAACTTACTTGATTAATGATTCTTACTATACTAAAAACGTATAAAAAATCACTAGGTAAATTTTTTCATCTAGTTATTTAGTGGAATGGGATTCGGGCAATTGGGAGAAAAGAAAATCGGATCATGTGACTATCGAATCGTCGGATGGTTTTGTGACATGTTATTCCGATTTTTCATTTTTAGTCAGCTGATCCAATGTGACTGTCTTTTTTTCATTTCACGTGAAAATTTCGGATTTAGGTCTTTTGCCCTGATGATGGTTGAAAATGAGTTTTGCACGTCCCTCTATAGATATCACGATACTTGTGATAATAGCCGTCACCTAATAGCGTAAGGAAGGAATAAGTAGCCAGTGATCCAAGTCATATATACACTCCAGATGTCGAAGAGAGGAGCAAGTGAACAGATTACTAGAGAGAATCATTTAGACCACGAGTCAGACGATGAACCGAAGTCAATAAAGCTGGCATCTGCTAGCGTGTTGGCGAAGAGAAAAATTCTTAAACCTAGGGGAAGAACGCCAGGATCGTCAGTTGCGAGTTCTGCGTCGCCAGCACCGTCGTTTGGATCGAGTGCGACCGGGAACAGTGGGTTGTTTGGAAATGCGACGGCACAAGATGGGTTGAAGGGTGCAGAGCAGCCGGGTGTGAAGCCGTTCACGTTTGGGAGTAGTGGTCAGTCTTCGGAGACATCAGACGACAAAAACGAGAAAATCAAGGCGTTGAATACGCAGTTTGTTGCGATGTTGAATAAGAACCACAAGGAGGGGCATGTGGCAAAGTTTACGGAGGCTGCGAAGAAATACATCGAATACTACGACAAGATAGAACGGGGAGAAATCAGGATACCAGACAACAGGCCAGTACTCGAATCAAAATCGTCGCAATCGTTGTTTGGAAATGCCACGAAGTCAGGGGATCAACCTACGCCTGTTTCAAAGCCCCAGCCAGCGGTTGAGACTAAGCCTGAATCTGATTCGAGTTCTGACTCCGAAGATGAAATTAAAGTAGAGGGTCCAAAATTCACATTAAATGCAAAGCCTACCGCTAAGAATTCCCCGTTTAGCTTTGGTCCAAAACCTGCGAAGAAAGTTGATTCTGACTCCGATTCTGAATCAGAAGTTGAAATCAAGGGGCCTACGTTCAATTTCAACAAACCTATCAAAGATAATGTTTTCAAGTTAGATGGGGCAAAATCTGCTACAAACAATGAATCTAATAACAGCACGCCTGACTCTAAACAAGCATTCTCCTTTGGTTCTTCAACTGCTGGAAAGAAGGACGAACCAAAGCCCGCTTTCTCCTTTGGTGTTTCTGCTGCTGAAAAGAAAGACGAGCCAAAACCAGCATTTTCTTTTGGTGGTTCTGAAAAGAAAGATGAACCAAAGCCTGCATTTTCTTTTGGTGGTTCTGAAAAGAAAGATGAACCAAAGCCTGCATTCTCATTTGGCGCCTCATCCTTTGGTGCTTCAACTACTGAAAAGAAGGATGAATCAAAGCCGGCTTTCACATTTGGTGTATCTGCTGAAAAGAAAGATGAATCAAAGCCTGGATTCTCCTTTGGTACTTCTACTACTGAAAAGAAAGACGAGCCAAAGCCAACATTATCTTTTGGTGCGTCGGCTACTGACAAAAAGGACGAACCCAAGCCGGCTTTCTCTTTCGCCTCTTCTACCCAGAAGACAGATGAATCGAAACCCGCCTTCTCTTTCGGCTCTGCTACCAATAATGAGAACAGGGGCATGTTTTCTGGAAGTTCGACTTCAGATTCCACCCCAAAGCTATTCTCCTTTGGGTCGGAAAATAAAGATACAAAAGAAGAAGAAAAACCAAAATCGTCTCTCCAATTTTCATTTAACCCACCATCTCAAACATTATCTGAAAAACCTGCGTTTTCCTTTGGTTCTTCGAAGTCTGCTACTCCATTATTTGGGAACAACAATTCAACTCCATCCTTCACCTTCAATGCTAATAATAATAAAAACGAAGCCGAATCAAATTCTGCAACTCCAGAGACACAGCAAGGAGCTGATCCTTCAGAAGAGGATACAGGTGGTGATTTCAAAGCCGTTGCACAATTATCTTCCGAAAAATTAAATAACCAAACTGGTGAAGAAGATGAAGAAGCACTTTACACTAAGCGTACAAAATTAATGTTATTTGACCCATCAAATTCAGAAAATCCTTATACTTCTAGGGGTTTGGGTGATTTGAAAGTTTTAAAAAACAAGGCTACAGGAAAGTCAAGAATAGTTGTTAGAGCTGAAGGTGGATTGAGAATTTTATTAAATACGCTAGTTAACAAGGACATGACCTACACAACAATTGGCAATGGCTCGATGGTCAGAGTTCCAACCGTTAATCCAACTGACAAATCTATTGAGACATATATTTTAAAGGTCAAAACTGCGGACGATGGACAAAGGCTTTTAGAAGTACTCAATGACGCCAAAAAATAGACGACGGCAAAAGTTCATACATACTGAATCTCATTAAAAATCTAATTTCAACAATCTAAGTTAATATTCTTTTGTATAAATTATAATGTATATCTACTAATTACTAAAAGAACTAAAAATTATTGATCTAATGTACACGTTCAAAGTACCATTTCTTCGATGGTCTTTACGAATTGATAATCGTACCCAACATTCAAGTATCTACTTGTGTCTTGTTTGGATCCCCCATTATTATTCTCTTCTCTATGTTTCTCTCCCAAAAGATTCAACACTTCTTGCTTAGTACCAAATAACTTAAAGGATATTTGCTTGAGTAGCGCCAAAAGACATCTCACCAAAAATGGGGTATCTTCGAATACATAAATATCCATTATTTGACAACTCAACTCAAAATTAAATAAATTAGAGAATAATCCAGCTAGAATATCAGGAATAAACTCAAAAGATTTCAAGCCTATAACATTGAAATGTGTGTATAATCGAATCAAATTCTTTTTAAATGAGGATTCAAATATGTCCATAAAACTTTCACATAAGAGTCTGCCGTACATCTGTTTGTTGACTCTATCAGTCTGAGACTTATAACAAAGCAATAAATTTGGTACCTTCCTTTCATAAATATTAACTAAACCAATGAAAGTTGCATATGAACTTCGATTGTGATAATATAATAATGCCGCTAATGTATTCATCCCACCAAAATAATAATTTGTATTTAATTGGCTAAATGCTTGTTCATTAATATCAATTTTCTCTCTGGTTTCATTTAAATAAATGACGAAACTAACGATTGTTCTAGTCAACGCCCGCAAAACTTCATTGCTTTGGAAAGCATTAATATCAGGATAAGTATCTAACAAATCATGGTTTATTCTGTCATATAAGGTCTTCACGGAAAGCATATTTTGATTTGCTTTTAAAAATATATTAATATGTTTATTCGAATTTATCTCAGCACTCTTAATTCCACTATACAATTCGTTGCCCGAATTTTCAACGTGTTGTTCTAATGCAACCACACATTCAGCATTATTTCTTAACAAAGAATCAAGTTGATTGACCTTTTTAATAAAAATGGAATCATATTTATCAAAGAAAATGTCACAATATTTTTCATCCAAGTTTAAGGCATTACCAATTTGCTTCTGCCATATCCTGGATCTGATATTTTCCAGTAGACCCCTCCAGTACATTTCTTGGACTTTTCTGCTTTTTTTCTTTTCACCCAGTATTTTACCGTCTCCAAAATTCAAAGTTTCCCAGACTTCTACGTCTTTCTTTCTCAACTTTTTAATCTTTTCCAACTGATTTAGTTTATTATTTCTCTCTTCCGCTTCTTTCTGAAGAGCACGGTATATTATATCTTCCGACTCTTTATGATGTTTTATTCTATCATATGATGGTTTTGGTGGTAGCCAAGTGGGTCTTGTAAAAGTATAGTATTTAGATGGTGCACTCTGGTGTTTCCTCTCCTTGGTAGACATGGGAATCACAGATTGAGATATTGATCTATGATTCAAAGTTCTCGGATTAGATTGCAGTTGATATTCCGACGATCCATTATTGTTGGAAATAGATAAATCAGAAAATGAACCTTTAATTGGAGTTGAAGGCATAGATTTCGGTATTCTCTTAAAATTATTTAACATTTTCCTTTTTTGTCGACTTTCTTCATTTATTTGAACAGATTCATTTCTACTAAATAACAACGACAAATCCTGTGCATCTTTTGATATGTTTAGGTCATCCATACTTAGTGTATTAAGACTCTTATTTATTCTTGAGATATCATAATAATTCGAAGGTTTCTTACCAGTTAAATTATCATCACAATTGCAACTTACAATAGATGAAGTTTCAGCAAAACTATCATGACTCAATATTGATGATGACCTGGTAGAATCAGTGGCCAAGGATTTTCTATCATTATTGTCAGATATAACCTTTTCTCTTTGAGCTAACGATGACAAGGGCTGGGAAAATGGAACATTGAAAACACAATCATATTCGCCTATTTCTTCGTCATCGTCACTTTCTTCGTCTATGAATCGTTTACCACTATCCTTCGGAGGCAAGTTAAAATTGGATATGCTATTATTGAGTTGAAGCTTACGGAGTTTAAGCCTTTGTGAGGGTGTTAAGTTCAGTGGAGTCTTATCAAGTTGTACAACGTATTGGGACGTAGACAGTTTCGGCCTTGGTTTATTAGAACTGCCACTTCTTGGACGCGTCATCGGACCTTTATTCTTCGGTATTGGTGGTACATGTGAGTTTGTCAACGAAATCTTGGACGACATCATTGACAAATTCTCCTTGGAATACTGACTTGGATTGCTATGAAAATATGGATTAGGATATTTAACAATTTCTCTTTGGTTCATCTTACCTGTGTCTATATCTATGTCTTCGAGGTTGTCATTTTCTATAACAATTGGTAATGCAGGTAGGTCTTTTGATTTTGTAGCGAATGACATGGTCTGGATGTCCAACTAGCAAGTATAGTGGTTTTGCTCAACCTAATTCGAATATACTCTATAAGAATTGCAAAGAACTACGAATATGACCCCAAATGTCAAGGAGTTTGGTGATATAAGAATTGATTGAATATGTAATTGAAGGTCTAACTAATTAAAAAAAAACCTTGTAATCTAGATAAAACACGATTTTATTTACGCACTTTTATTGTTTGCATGTAAGGAATGAATTAATGAACACCTGAAATGAAGTAGAACAATGATCGGTAAGAAGACGCACATGTTGAAAAGGCATTTTCGATGAAATATCTATTCACGTACGGACGTCTCTTGCACCAATAAGGTAAAACTTCTTGCTTCTGTTCGTTCTAAATAAATTTTATATGTCGAAGAAGGTCTGGTCCCAGCGACACGGATCTTCAACTAAGTGAATCGACGCGATTTTGATATCGGTTTCGCGTCTAGTTTATTCAGATCTTAATTTTATTGATCCACCAAATTTATTTTGAATAATACGTAATGTTTTTTCATCTTCTAACGCTACTGTTATTTCACAATTAGTATATTTATTTTGAGTAATTCCAAAACAACCATCTCCATCTATTAAACCTGCTAATCATTGATTAAATGAATTTGTGAAATTTAAAGAGGGCCCTTTTTGCCCAACCCTCCATAGCAGATAATAATCAACCATGTAATCCTAATTGAGCACTTTTAGCTGTTGCTGCTATTAATAACATTATAAATTTAATATATAAGTATCTGTATGAGGAGTTATTAATTCTATAGTTTCAAAATCAACAGCATGGAAGTAAGATAACATAGTACCAATACAAATAACAAATAAAGTATCTCCCATACGATTTAATAAAATAGCAGATAAGGCACTTTTCATTGCAGCAATACGTGTATTTCAAAATGAAATTAATAAATATGAAACTATAGCGTATAGAACAAGAAGAGTATAATAGGCTACATGTACTTACGGCGATATCTAAAGCTTCTGTCGAGATTTAACTTCCTCTATTCGTAATTTTTGCAGGTCTAATTGAAATATTGAAATTTGCGTAGAATTCGGAAATAGCCAGCAAAACACGGACACTGGAATATAGATCATGTGTGTTTAGGCTTAGAGTATAGGTGAAATGTTTTAGTTGTTACTTGCTCTATGCTGAAGTCTCTGGCCTACTTGATTTGACGTGTAGAACAAATGATTTATCTATTTAACAAATAATACTTAAAATACTATATACAATCATATTAATGCTACCTATTTATAATCATTTCTTGTCTTCATCCTTCATGTTGAAAAATTTTCCCAAGAATTTGCCAATTCTATTCAACTTCGAAGGATGTAAGTCTTTCTCATCAAAAGTTTCATTAACGTCCTTTTCGTCTTCGCTTAAGTCTAACTTCCAGTGTGCGTCCGTTCTCTTAGCATTTTTGTCATCAAAAGCATCAGCTAAGGCTTCCAAGAGAGCAGTTTGTATAGGGGTTTCTGGGATCAATGTCTTAACATTTATTTTAACTTCCATATCACCTCTGTTTTGAATATTTCTGTTTATTGGTACACCTTTCTCTGGAATAGTTAAAGTTTTACCATTTTGAACACCAGGTCTCAACTTCAATTTAATGCTTTGTCCATCTATCGTTGGAACTACAATTTCACCACCTAACGCGGCAGTAGTCATAATAATGTCTTGAGTTAAAACAATCTTATTATTACTTCTGGTGAAAACGGGATCCTTAGAAACGTGGACTCTGATAATCAAATCACCGTTTCTAGTTTGGTTGTAAGGATCCTTTGTAATGAAAGGGGCATCACCGGCGCCTGGAATTCTTAATCTAGTACCGTCGGCGATACCACATGGCAAATCAACCGAAGTAGATTTTGGAACTTCCTCGACCCCATTACCTTTGCAGCTAGTACATTGATCGCTAGAAGGAATAGTCACACCAGTCCCATGACATGAGTTACAAGTTGATGACATGTGGAACCCACCTAAAATATGGGTACTCTGTCCCGTACCGTGACATGTAGAACAAGTAGTCTTCTTTTTACCCTTCTTCATACCACTACCCTTACACGTATTACATGAATCGACAGCCTTATAGTTTATTTCCACCTTTGTCCCGAATATGGATTCTTTGAATCCTATCGTCTTCAAGACTTCTATATTGTCTCCGACATGTTCCGTCACGAATTGGCCACCACCACCTCTACCGCCAGCACCACCATTGAATGCTTGTTTAAATAAATCCTCGAAGTCAAATCCCATGCCACCGAAAGGGTTACCGCCAGCACCTCCTCCAAATGGATTACCACCATGAGACCCGCCAAATGGATTACCACCTGCAAATGGATTTGCATTACCGTTCGAATCAAACGCTGCTGCACCGAACTGATCGTATTGAGATCTCTTTTCTTTGTCACTCAATAACTCGTATGACTCTTGGATCTTGTGGAACCGTTTTTCAGCATCTTTCTCTTTATTAACATCCGGATGATACTTTTTGACCAATTGATAATATGCCTTCTTGATGTCTTTAGCTGAAGCAGATTTTTCAACTCCCAACGTCAGGTAAGGGTCAAAGTTGATCAACACATTACGAGACGAATGAAACGCCCTCGTTTGAAGTTTTGATTGTACAGACTGGAATACGCCTAACCTCGAAACTGATTTTGGCTTTATTGAGTTTAAAACTGTACGTTTAATATTATTGCTTATCGATGGATATAAATTAAACTTCCCCATGTTTTCAAACCTGTTTACTTCAAATCCCTAAACGATTACTATTCTAGGCTATCAGGATATACGAACTCTTATATATGACGAAAGAACTGTTAAATCGGTAGTTTTTCCAATTGCTTCTGGAAAAATTCAGCTCAAAAAAAATTATGCGGTCATTTGTGTCACGTGACTGTATCGACGAGTATAAGGTCAATCTCTCCATTCGATCCTATGAAGCTGAAAGAATTACAATATTACAATTAGCTACAATAAGATGATAATCGACAAACTCATATATTCATTCGACTTTTATATATATAAATCGATTGGGATCTAAATATTATGATCTAAAACTTCTTATCCCAAGAATCTAACTTCATGGTTCCGTTTTCTTGCAAGTTGAGATGCATCTTGAAAGCATCTTGTAAGATGTGAGGTTCATGCAAGCACTTACTCTTTTCAGCATAGAAAGTAGCTCTGTCGAGGTAATCGATCAATTGATCTTTGTAGTCAGGGTGAGAAGTCTTCTGAATAATTTCTCTGGCTCTTTCCTTTGGAGATAAACCTCTTAAATCAGCTAAACCTTGATCGGTGACAACAATATCTAAATCGTGTTCGGTTTGATCAACATGAGTAGCGAATGGAACAATACATGAAACACCGGTCTTGTCAGTCTTAGTTGGTCTAGCAGATGGAGTATGCATAACTGATAACTTGGAGTTTCTCAAGAAATCAGCGGAACCACCTAAACCGTTCAACATTCTTGAACCCATGACGTTAGTAGAGTTTGCATGGGCATAAATGTCAACTTCAACTGGGGTGTTCATGGCAATGGTACCTAATCTTCTAATAATTTCTGGAGAGTTAGAAACAACTTGAGATCTCAAACATAATTTCTTTGAGTAGGTGTCCCAGTTTTCATAGAACTTGTCGAAACCAGCTTCAGTCAATCTAATGGAGGTGGCTGTGGCAAAGTCTAATGAACCACTTTCAAAGAAGTCCAAGAATGAATCTTGTAACACTTCGGTCCAAACAGTCAAGTTCTTGAACTTGGAGTCAGCTAAACCTTCTACGACTGCGTTAGCAATGTTACCAATACCAGATTGTAATGGGTGTAAGTTTTCTGGCAATCTACCTACTTTAGCTTCATGTTCAAAGAACTCAAGTAAGTTGTTAGCAATATTACGGGAAGTTTCGTCAGATGGAGTGTTTGGTGGAACCTTATCTCTGGTTTGAGATTCAACAATGGCAACAACCTTAGATGGATCGACTGGAATAGCGGTTAACCCAGTTCTGTAGTCGACAGTTGTGTGTGGGTATGGTTTTCTGAAAGGAGGGTTCACTGGCATGTCAATGTCATGTAAACCTTCGAAAGATGGTGTGATGGTGTTCACTTCGATAATAATCTTGTCAGAAACTGAAATCATTTCTGGAGATGCACCGACAGCAGGACCGGGGACAATTGACCCGTCCTCAGTGATGGCGGTGGCCTCGATGATGGTGTAGTCCAACAAGTCGTTTTCCTTCTCTCTGGTGTAGAACCCGTAAGTCAAATCTTGCGGGAACATCGACAAGTGCTTGTCGAAAAATTGGGTCTTTCCTGTGTTGATGGCATTGGCAATTGGCTTACCAACTTGATGAGGGGATCTTCTCAAAAGCATATTGTTTTCCGCCCATCTGCCTTCTTCAGGTCCAGCCGAAGCACCAACGAACAAGTTGAATCCCAATTTTCCTTGCAAATTGTTCTTTTCAACGTGGTCAGCTATAGCATCTGGAACAACCTTTGGCGCCCCGACACCAGTGAATCCTGACCAACCAAGATATTGACCGTGTTTGAATAATTCAACACATTGATCTGCAGTTCTTAATTTCTGTAAATATGGGGCGTATCTAACCCTTTGCTTTAAAATGGATGACATAGTGAATTATAGTTTGTTAACAGCTCAAATCTAACAATTGATAGGAAAAAGAATAAATAATTAATATATATAGTCGCTGCGTATGCACAACAAAATTTAACCGACGGATCACACAAAAAATTTGCTAATCAACAAAATTTTAATCTCAACAAAATATATATTGGTCTTAAAAAGTTTGGAGATAATGGAATTCTGGGGCCTATATATACTCGCATATATATCGTGCAAAAGGATACGTTTTGTCAATGGGAAAAAAAGTCGGTTTCTTACTCACCGTTCCTTATTATTATTATTTTTATTATTCTGGACGACGTTTTTTTTCACCTACCGGTAATTGAATTTCGGAATTAGAATATTATACTAACCATAGTGCTGGGCTCCGTAGTGTAAATTATGTCCGATTACAATATATATTGTGAACATTATATATTTCCTTATATATGGGATATTTAAGGTACTCTTGAGGGGTCTATTTAGGATGTAGAGATATAGATATGTCTATATATTTATAGTTATTCGGAGTCGTTATCATATAGAGGGGACTATTTTAACCACACGAGATTCAGGCCAGCAAAGTAATTTCTAAACCCCGATGTATTCCCCCGGACTATACATGCAAGATTATATAATGAGCCGAATCAACCAACCTTTAGAGCCGTAGATATGCGCAAAACAAGAACAAAATATCTCGGAACGGATATATGTACTAGGTGTAGTTCAGTGTATGCTTGGATGCCTTGAACTTGCTAACTCTGAGATTGTTTCCGTGTTCGTCGATTGGCTCAAATTCGTTATTGTCTTCCTGGTACGTGTTGTTAGTGAAAAACAATTTCTGTCTCAACCGGTGGTAGTTGGACGTGACTTCCTGATCCAAAATTGATTGCTCGATATCCGGCGGAGGTACAATATCATTTTCCATGATATCTCCTAATACAGGTGCGTCGTCTTCATCGTCGTCGTCGTCTTGATATTCACCACCAACCTGATCCAAGTACGGATCGAAGATTTCTTCGGCTTTGTCATTGGCAGATTCGACCGATTTCGCAGTTGAGACTTCACGATTGGGCATTGATTCGATAATTTTATTCAACGTCTCAAAATCGTCTAATTGTTGGACAACTGGTCCTTCGGTCATTATATCATCATCGTACATGCCTAAGGCATAAGCTTTGACCATGGTGTCCATATCATCTTGCATGTTATTGTAGTCGAGAGTAGTGTCCATTATGTGCATCGGATTATCTTCTGTTTCTTCGATGGATTTTTCAATCGCAGCCTTTCTTGTCCTTCCTTGTTCAATATCGGTAATCTCAAATGATTTGATATGGGTCTTGATTGGAGGTCTCGGTGATTGCTGCGGTGCTGATGTCGCCTTCATCTGTTTGAATTTAGATATTTTGGGCTTTTTTGTGTCTGGTGCATCAGGACTTTTATTCATCTCATCCAGGTGGATTTTGCCAATTGGTTCTTCTACAATATCGCTGATCGGATCCGTTTCAATAATATCGCTGACTGGTTCATTTCGTTCAATTATGTCACTGATTGGTTCTCTTTTTTCAACTATGTCACTGATTGGTCCTCTTTCAACGATATCGCTAACCGGTTCTCTTTTAACTATGTGACTGATTGTTTCGTTTCCTTCAACTATATCACTGACTGGTCCGTTTCTTTCAACTGTATCACTGACTGGTCCGTCTCTTTCAACGATATCGCTAACTGGTTCTCTTTCAACTATATCACTGACTGGGTCTCTTTCAACTACATCGTTAACGGGACTTTCAAACTTTTTGCTTTTTGATTTCTCAAGCAGCATTATAACATCCTGTATTTCATTATCATTGGATTTGCTTAGCCTGTCTTGCTTGAATCTTGAAATGTTCTGCCTAAAGTGGTCAATCTTCTTTAATTCCTCACTGACGTTCTCAATTTCATTAATTTCCAATTGCTCTGAAAACCTGACAGATTTTTTTTTCCGACTATTAGCGGAATTAGAGTTAGATGTTTGTGCTTGTGCTTTTTTATTTCTCAACTCCATAACTTGGTTCCATAATAGATTGTTGAAGTTTTGTGCTCCCGAATGAGAGTCATGCTGTGGAATAAATGTGGCTCCACTGTTGCCATATAACAAGTCGTCTGAAATGTCCTCTTCTTCATCATCATCATCTTGCTCTTCGTCTTCGTCGTCAAATTCAAAGTCCCACTCCTCATCATCTGCATGCATCATTGAATTATTAGTGTCATCAAACTTATCCGCAATTAGTTCTAGTTCCAATAATTCATTCCCATCAATTGCTAGTTGATTACCTTCTGCATCTTTTTTGTGGGACTCGTCTGTATCATCTGAACTTAGTAAGTGTTGTAAATTATTTTCCACAACCAAGTTCGATATTATTTCTTCATCTGTCTTTCCAATATCCTGGTTATCATCATTAGCTGTCTTTTCAAAATTCTGGTCTTGTAAATTTTTATATCCTTCCACGCATATTTGCTTAAGCTTAAATTTATCGTTTGCATTAATTTTCAATTCATCAATCTTATCTAGTAATTTATCCTGATCTATATTTATTTCGTTGGATTTCTTCAGCGGAACGAGGCCCATATCTTGCAATAGCTCAGATAACTGGTCATCATCTTGGTTATCAATTTCTTCAATTTTACTGGAATTTTGATCCTGTTCTTTTACAATTAATGGTTCCGGCTTTAAATCCTTTTCCTCAACCTTCTCATCAATTTTCTGATCCTTATTGTTAATTTTTACACTCTTAACATTTCCATATTGATCAAGTTCTTCCTGTATATCCATCATGGGGAGTCCTTCGTCTGTTAGCTCTTCTTTATTACCTTTACTTTTCTCGAAAGTCTGGCTTTTATTATTAATTTTCACGCTCATAATATTGTCTGCATCATCTAATTCCTCTTGAATATCCAAGAACGGAAGGTCCTCATCATTTCTGCTCTCTTGTTTGCCATTTTCCGTCTCTATTTGTCTAAATTTCGAAATGTGATCCATGGTATTCTCTGCATCTTTGATCTTAGTATTAAATCCTTCCACAATATCATTAACGTTTGTAATTCTCCTCTTCAAATAATCTTTAGCATTCTCTGGTGACATTTCAACGAAATATCCATCGCCTAACAAAACCATAGTTTTTTCTGCTTTCATGTCTATTTTCGCTTGCAAATCTTTATATAAATCTATCTGATTAAAGAGTAATTTTCTTTTCACGTTTAGGCCAGAAGCTGTTCTCTGAATTTGATCCACAATTCCATCCATGGAATCATCATATAACTCCAATCGCTTAGACATATCTTGCTATTTACAACCTTCACTAACTATATCTTGTAGTAATCTAAATCATCTATATCATCTAGTGAAGATATAAAAAAAATATTACGCAATATACACGACTTCTTGTATGTTTATTATTTATAATCACTTAAAAACTACGTACTCCGAAGTTGACACCTAGTAGTAAAGCATCATGTCTCCAAGTAGTTTACAGATTAAGGTCAATGCCTTGAAAAGATTAATAAAGGAAGAGTCATTGTACCAACAAGAAGTTGCTGAACAACAGCACTTTGTAAATCAAATGAAATCAAATAATGCTGATGAATACGAATTAAAGAAGCAAATTCAAGTGCTAGAAGAATCCCAAAGAATGGTGCCAGAAGTTTCGGAGAAAATCAAAAAGCATAAGCAAGCATTAGTAGAGTATGTGGAAAATTATAAGGGTGATGAAGATTTAAGTGCTGCTAAAGAATTAATTAGTGCTTAAATATAAAAGGTCTATATATGCTAAACTAAAATCGTAAATAATAAATATACTAATTCTGAGTGTTCCCTGTCCCTTGTTTTTTAGATTCCCAGTCTTTTATTGCTAACTCCAATTCTTCATCTTCTGTTAATCCTTGTTGTGACGAGTCTTGAGCATATTGATTGGTCATTTCTTGTTCTTCCTTTTTCTCTTGCTCATCATACTCGAATTTATGTTCAATCCATCTTTCATGTATGTCTATTTCTTTATAACCTGGCAAGGTACCTTGTCTTACTGCCTCGCTCCAAATTGAATCAGCCCCAACCTCGCTGGTACCAATACTATAACCATTTGCTTTGTCAATAACACTTAATAGGTTTATCATAGACTGTTTATTTTCTACCGCCAACACCTCAAATGCTACTAAATTAAAATCTTCCACCAATTCTCCTATCATCTCCGTTAATTTTACATAGTTTTTCCCTAGCACCGAATTCGATTCCTTTTCCAAATATGGTGTAAGATATTTTAAATCCTGAACTTCGGTATAATAATCCAATCTGAACGGTAATTCGCCATATCTTTTCAACATATCAATTTTCGATATTACATTTACGTGAGGTAAATCTAACTGTAACATAGATCTTAAGCTCAAGAGCAAGATCGAAACGTATTGCGATGGGCTGGTAAGATATATAGAATCAACTAGCGAAACGACACACAACCTTAAATCTTTGGACTTCACTAACTTCTTGAAGATCTTGTATAATGAGTTATGATGCGTGAAAAGTTCTACTTGACCAGGACAATCAAATATTAGATAGTTTCGCTCTTCCACTAGTTTATTAATCTTACTTATAAATGCATCTATTCCACTCTCATCTAAGCTCTCTAACGCATACATCAAGCCTCCATTTGGGCCTAAATTTAGCTCTTCCATTAGTTCTTCCAAAGTAACGAAATCTCGTATATCTAGTGAACAATCAGGGTATGGCAAAGCATCATTAGCTGGATCAAGATTAATAATGCACAGTTTACGACCTATTGCCGACATAAACTGCTGCATTCCATAGCAATATGTAGACTTGCCTGATCCAGGTGGACCTATTACTATTTGTCCAAACATGCTATATATATTATACGGCTATCAATGATTCATTTATAATACTAAGCTTTGATATTGGTATAACAAAATTATTTTGTATTACACACGACTATGTTGAAAATCTACAGACTTCGAAGGCAACCGGTATTTGTTCACATTCATTCCCATATCATACTGATTATACAAGAATTAATTCGTTTATCTAAGGTATTCAGATAGTTGAAGATATTTCTTTGTTTGTTGTACAGTTCAGTGTATCAATTAGTCTTAAAGTTGCTTGTATACCTAGTTTATTAATTTGCCACAATGCCTACCGCTACAAGTGAATCAACATTTTTAGATAAGACAGTAACAGTTTCACCATTGGTACTTCTATCTGTTGTGGACCATTATAATAGAGTTGCCAAAGACTCGAAGAAAAGAGTAGTTGGTGTAGTTTTGGGAGATAATTCTTCGGATACTATTAGAGTTACGAATTCATATGCCATCCCTTTTGAAGAAGACGAAAAAAACCCAAGTGTTTGGTTCTTGGACCACAATTTCATAGAATCGATGGGAGAAATGTTCAAAAAAATCAATGCTAAGGAAAAGTTAATTGGTTGGTATCACTCGGGACCAAAATTGAAACCTTCTGATTTAAAAATAAATGATGCATTCAAAAAATACACTCTGAATCCATTATTATTGATTGTTGATGTCCAACCTAGGGAAGTTGGTATTCCAACAGATGCATATTATGCGGTTGATGATATAAAGAACGATGGTTCAGCGGCAGAAAGAACTTTTGTTCACGTTCCATCTTCAATCGAGGCTGAAGAAGCTGAAGAGATTGGTGTAGAGCACTTGTTGAGGGATATTAGAGACCAAGCGGCTGGTAATTTGTCGTTGAGAGTGACTCAAAGTTATCAATCTTTACTAGGGTTACATCAAAAATTAAGAGAAATTGCCAACTACTTAGATAAGGTCTATCAAAAGAAATTGCCTATAAACCACACGATCTTAGGGAAATTACAGAATGTTTTCAACTTATTACCTAACTTATCTAATGCTGATATAAATACTTCCAGCAAAATAATTGACAGTCAAGTTCCTAACCAATCTACAAATCCTTTATCAACTGCTTTTACGATTAAAACTAATGATGAATTGATGATGGTATATGTTAGTACTTTAGTGAGGGCAATTATAGCATTCCACGATTTAATTGAGAATAAGTTGGAGAATAAAAAGCTAAATGAAAGAAAGCCAGATGATTCTAACCTTGAAGTAGACGAGGCTGATGTCCCTACCTCAGATACTACTGAAGATAAACCTATGAGTACTTAATAGAATCAGTAATTCTACGTAAATGCTTCTAGATATATTAATATATATTCGTATAACGTATGAATTGTATGTATTGAATAATGTATGAATCGTAATGTGAATGTATGGTCGTGCGCAAAATCTTTTTTCAGGAAAATGATATTGAGTACATCGATTAAACTAGAATAGCTAATAGTAGAAAGTTATCATATTCATAAGTCACAGTCTTGGGAGCTTTGCATTTTGCATTATAGTAAGATAATTGATAGGTTGGTTTATTGTGAAATTATGTCTCATAAACTTATAGCTTTTCCCAGGCTAAATTATATTTCCAATTTTAATTTTTTTTATAAGAATACTACAAAGAATTTAATACTAGATCAAAATTTTATTGGGAACCTATATTTAACATCAACATGTCGGAAACTTATGACTGCACCAAGTAATAGAAATATTATGACTACTTCAAGCAATCTAAAAGAAAGTGATTCAGGCTCAATCTTGGAAAACGTCGCTACAAAAGTTTTAAATTGTCAAGAACCAGAATCAAAACTGTCACAGAAGATCGATACCAACAAAGAGAGTAGTAAAAAGATTGAAAGCACACACATTCCCTTTAAAGTTGTTCCAAAAGAGCTTAATAAATCATCTCCCGTAACTGCAACATCTAGTTGTAAGACTAAGACTAACTTGCGTTCAATAATTCAACCATATGTCAAATTGACCAAGCCAAATTTGACTATTTTAGTGACGCTAAGTTCGATTTGTTCATATGCCATTTCTCCTTACACAGTTTCTTTACCAGAGCTTTTGTTCCTTACTATGGGTACTGCTTTGTGTTCTGGAGCTGCAAACGCTATAAATATGGGCAGAGAACCAGAATTTGATAAAAAAATGCCCAGAACCGTGGGGAGACCTGTTGTACGCGGATTGATAAGTCCTAAACAAGCCTATCAATTTGCTGGGATCACTGGCTCCTTAGGATGTACTATGTTATTTCTTGGTGTGAATCCTACAGTTTCCTTTCTAGGCTTTCTAAATATTGTGTTGTATTCTTGGATTTATACATCATTGAAAAGAAAATCTATTATCAATACTTGGGTAGGTGCCATCGTTGGTGCGATCCCACCCTTGATGGGTTGGGCAGCGTCATCTCCTTTAGATCACCCTGGTGCTTGGTGTCTAGCAGGCTTGCTATATGCCTGGCAATTTCCTCATTTCAATGCGTTGTCTCATAATATTGCAGATCAATATAAAGGTGCAGGATATGTTATGACTGCTGCTGAAAACCCGAAGTTAAATGCAAGAGTTGCGTTACGATATTCCTTATTAATGTTCCCATTATGCTTTGGCTTGAGTTATTTTGGGATTACTGATTGGGTTTTCCAATTTGATTCAGCAATAGCCAATTCTTGGTTAACTTACTTGGCTTATAAATTTTGGATGCAGATTAAACAAAATTATACTGGTCAAAAGCCAACTGCTAATGGAATAGCGATGGCTAATATTCACGCTAAGAAGTTATTTTGGGGATCGGTATGGCATTTGCCAGCCGTTTTGATTTTGGCAATGTTACATAAAAAGGGACAATGGGATAGGTTGTTGATTTATTCAGGTTTAAAATCTCAAGATGGCCATAAATCACAATCTTCCAATAATATTGGATTAATATAAAATATTCTTGTACATATATATTTAAGTTCATTATCGTTATCACGCAGTTTTCTTGAAACTAATACCTTTAAAATATGTCAATTTGTGCTCATGTAAATATCTTAATGGTTCGCTTAAATTTCGTTATTCATTATTTCTATCATTGATGTAGATGAACAGCATTGAATCACTCCTAACTATTACACTACACTACGTACTATTTGTATAGAAAAAATTTCATTACACCAATTCAAGCTATTGAGTTACTTTGGCGCGATTCAGTGGTTCATGAGCTTGAGATAAAACCTCCCGTAAGTCTAGTATCTATTTAGATAATTAATTAATTGTATTTAATATACAATTATACTATTTCTCATATATCTCATCTCCAGGGTATATAATTATGTTTACTTGCCTAGTTATCGTGAAATACTGCATTAGACATTTTAACCTTGTAAACTTAGATAACACCAAATGCTGTTAATTTTTAGCATAAGATATATGTACTCATCGTTAATTATGAATAAGAATTTGATAGTCTTCATTGTCTTGAATGATGGGAAAGTCACCAGTACTTTTTAAAAGTCACGCAAAATATTGAAAGGATTCGTTCTGAAATATCATTATAATGGAACACAGACCATTTTATATTCCGGGTGGTTTAAATTAATTACTACATGACTTATTTTAACTTTGGCTTAATTTTTTGTCTTCGTTCAAAAACCGACTTCCAGAATTATATCCGGAACAAAACACGATTCACGCCCCTTCAATATTTAACCTTTACGTTGATATTTTGCTTTGCTTCAGCAAAAGCACCAACCTAATATAAGTTGTAAAATATTCTGCTGGAGCTTTAAATTTTCAGTGTGTGAATTTGAGGGGAATGCTGTTGTAATTTCTCAAAAGTAGCATACATTGTCAGTGTCTGTCAGCTTCAGGTTCAATCTTGTAATTATAATATATAATTTACTTAATCTCTATATAATTTCTGTATTTCATGAGGTCCAAGGATTTCGTTCTAACAATTACAAGAATAGGGATTACTATTCCCTTCGTTTCATCTTTGGCAACCAACGGGTAGTCAGATTCAATAGAACAAGAGACTTGCTATCATGTTTATTATTCAATTTTTAGTTTATTATACACTAGAACGATTGTAATACAACTATTCATTATCACAATAACAAAGGAAACATAAAACCGCTTTCTGTGTAGATTAAAATAGAATATTAAACTTCAGTAAATGCAAGCTGGTTGCGAAAGAAAAAATTCTGTAGAATTCGTTCCTCAGAATATTTCTGTTTATTGATATGCTATTACTGGTTTAAGTAATTAACTATTGTGCAAACCTGTTTATGTAATCCTAATATTGTAAGGGGTGTAACTTCACTGGATATTTTATATAAATTTTATATAGGGGTTAAGTAATAATGATTTACTTCAACTGAACTGATTGGAATTTGTCCTAAGTTAATTAGGTGATATTGACTGAATGAATGCCACTGTAACCAACTGAACTGTTAGTAATTGAGATTATCATGATTTAATTGATTATAATGTAGCTGAAATCTAGACTATAATAACTCATGTTCAATTACTATGAAGAAAGTAATGATGGTGAAAACTACTTTCAATAGGTTATGAGCCACTCGTTGTGTGTCCCTGTTCATGAATGATGTTGCTAATTGGCTATTCAGATTACGAATTGGGTTACTGGTTGTTGTTAGACGAAAGTTTACTTGAATATGTGCCTTTAGAACTAGACATTAGTTCTTACTAATAATGTATTGGTGAATATGATGCTTTTACATAAGTCGGTGTGAAGGAATTGACCAGCTTGATTTGTGGTTTGTGTTTACCCAGCTCATGGTCTAATCCTTCGTTGCTATTCCAATTTTTGCTGAGAATCGTCGACCTATTGCCGCTCTATTGGATGTCTTTGTAGGACATCGGTATGTGTTTTGTTGACGGTGGTGTTTTTGATATTGTGAAAGAATGAAAGTCCTGAGTATGCTGATTCAGGCTCTTCGTGCTGTTGGAGGATTGCTTATTTATTATATGTCTGTTGTGAAGTACAAACTGAAAACCACCTGAAAGTCTTAAATAATTTGGTTCAAGCTCCTCGTATGTTGCTGGAGGATTTATCCATCTTTTGTTTGTTACATGCTTACGTTCATTCAGGGTAAAGTTAAAATTGTATTGATATGACTCAGATATTATTAGTTAGTACTTGAAACCGTAACTGAAGCCTGTTGAACTGAAACTAAATCATAATGAATGATTGAAATTAACATGAACAAATTACTATTGAGAGCGTATTATGGTATACTAATGATCGAATGTGTGTTGTATTACAAATATAAAGGAAAAGGAATTTACATGGATAGTGAAGTGAGTTTATTATTCGAGTAATATATGGAATGTATTTATCTTCTTGTCTTGGGATAGAAACATGATACCTACTGATATTTATTTTCTAAAAGGATGTTGGTAAATGCAAGACTAACCGGATTCAGTCAAGTTCCGAGCATGATGATTTGACTGCGGTAATCCTGGAGTTAGATGGGTATTTGAAAAATTATCTCTGCTGATTGAGAGTGGAGTGATTAACCAGTGGAAATGCTCCACATGCTCTACATGATCAACTTGAGATTGTCAATTGTGCGCGTATGCAATATGAGTCAATGAACATGCAGAAATTTCTCAAATCCTTGTGTAATGAGAAAAGAAGTCCTTATGTGTCCATTTATGAGTTAAGATGCGCAGGTTTTTGTATTCCATTAAATGTGTTAAGTAGTAGTGATCCCCGAAGTAGTTCAGTAAATGATTTTTTGTGTCGTTGAATGAGTCCGTGTTTAGTGGAGAATAACCCTAGTGAATCATTGAACGTCTATTGAATATCGAGATGTTTGAAATATGAGAAAAGTCCCTAATTGTGAGGGTTTTGAGTAAATGTTCCAGAAGGTTTGTTGGTGTCTTTTAAGTGGTTCATACTTTTCTTTCTTTGTATGTTTGTGATCCTGCTCGTACACTTTTTATTTTTCAATGTCGATCCTTATTGAACTTGGATTAAAAAGAATTGATAATAAGTTAGTGCTATATATAGATGATACTATCGCGAGGATGTGATTCAAGTTACTATACTGGTAAAGGATACATTGGTCTATATGGGAGGTGCTCCTCTTTCATGAAGAAGTAGAAATAGGTGGGGGGATTTCTGATCGTACTTTCGAATATGATTATTAGTGTCGAATTTGGTTTAAATTTGAATGTTGCATTGAGCCAATAATTTTGTATGTGGCGTGTCTAAATGCTAATTGAGTGCTGAGCATAGGCAATGTCTAAATTGAGGAAAATCCCTATTTGTTGAGGGTATAGAAGAAGTAGTGTTCCAGGGGGCCGATTGAAAAGTGCCTGAGTGTGGTTCACGTTTATGATTATTTTGTATAGAACAAGTGTTCCAGGGGGCCTGTTTGAAAAGTGCCTGTGTGTATGAGTGGCATTTTGGATTTGATAACAAATATCAAGTTGCTAATATGGTTTAAGTAATTTTGTTGAAACTGTTTATGTAATCCTATATAAGGGGGCAATTTACTGGATAATTATATAAAAAAGGGGATAAGTAATAATGATTTACTTCAACTGAACTGGTGGAACTTGTCCTGAGTTAAACTGAACTGATACTAATTGAAATTATAATTAAAATAATTTATTGTTCTGTAGCTAAAATCTAAGCTTTCAAATGATCAATTAGAAAGTAATTGATATAAACTGTTTTCAATATAAGCGTTCTTTTCTGATATAATTTGATCGATATTAAATGAGGAGAACTAACTTTGTAAGTCAGAATCTGTGCGGAAGAGTATGTGTTGATGTTTCGTATGTAACATCTAATGGTATTAAACATTTCGCTAATAAAGTATCTATTAAAGGTGTAATAGTTACCTGAGCCTCACGCGTCTCCTGACGAAGAATTTTATATTGAACTCCATATAAATTGTTTCGAAAAAGACCTAAGTTTTGGTCCTGAATCTCTATGTCTTTCATTTAGGTGCAGTTTGATTTGATTTCTCAAGCGGTATCTATTGTTGAGATATATTATTCTATTTTATGAGAAGTCAAAATAAATTGAGAGATTATATAAAGCGGCTGCAAATTATATTTATATAATAGCAAAACCAGAATGCCGTTTGACTCTTCCTTGTTATTTCACGAAGAGTACATTTGCCTTATGGTTATACAAGGTATCATTGGATACTTATTGTTCTTGGACCAAAGGCATTGATTAAGGAAATGTGGTTAGTCTTCCTCTCCATTATTAGACTTCTTTTTCCGTTTTTCGGAATATGTAGTAAGAAATTTGAATTAATTGAGAAAATGCGCAAATCTGTTGCACAATATTTATTATTGTTACACTTAAAGTCATTTTTTTATAAAGGTGAAGTCATTTCAGTGTTCCTCTAATTTGTTTATCAATTAAATCAGTGTATTCTATACTTCGTAGCCATTAAATACTATATAATTGCCAATTAATCGATTCATCTGCGGTAAAATATTAGGATTATTTAAATAGGAAGTAATAATATAATTACTCACATAAACAATATGCGAAATATATCAACTCGCTTATTCATCCACTTGGCTCAAACTAGAAATAATCAACATGGGTAATTAATTTGCTAACGCATAGAAGTATTTTTCCAAATTCTAGTTATCTCTCTCTAATTAATGATTCGATGCAGGATAGTGAATTGCTAAACTTAATTCCGCATACAGCCAGTAGACTTCTGACAATATCTTCCATTGGTTTATATTGCTCTGCGTTATCTGAACCTTACAAATAACCGATGTATACCCTATACGGTTTAATAAAATAGAGATAAACTATTTTCATAGCAGCATTAAGTCCATACACCTCATCATATGAAGAATACGTTAGTTAAAAGATGTTCTATTATTTTTAAGTTGCATGGGTATTTTAGCTCAGTTGTTACTTTTAATGGAAAAGACACTATGATACAGGATTTATCGAGAGAGACAGGCGCTATGATGAGCACCAGCCGCTACAAGACTTTGTGTCTGTCAAAAGTGTACGGGTGGCAGAGATATTTAAGATGATACAGAAGTTATTAAATATCACGTTTGTTGAAATATATTATTCTATTTCATGAGAAGTCAGAATAAATACAGAACTTAATCTCTATATAAGTTATTAAATATCACGTTTGTTGAAATATATTATTCTATTTCATGAGAAGTCAGAATAAATACAGAACTTATATAGAGATTAAGTAAATTATATATTATACTTGAGATACTTAAAAGACACTTATTAAAATGAATACAACAAACATGGACTTGGACAATTTACTTTAACAGGTTATGAGCCACTTTTTGAACTTGAATGTTCCTGAACTGAGTAAACTTACAGGTGCTACTAATTTCAAGAAATGGAATAATCTTGTAATGAGCAAGGTGAAGAATCTGCACTGTTACTTGGACTTATATCTAAATAATAATTTCGACTCCATCCCGAGTATTGCTCTTTTAGACGAAGTTTCTAAAAGCTTTTTTAGATCTAAATATGATGATCTTGTTGACGTGATTTTGGAAAAATATCTTCCAGCTGAGATTCTAGAAAACTATATTGGAGAAGAATCTCTAGAAGGACTTTCCTTGTGGCACGCACTATTAAGGGACTTTGGCCTGATTTCGTTCAAGCAGACGTTGGAAATGCAACTTCTGCTCTTCAGTCAACTCAAGGATCCCTCTGTCACTCTATCGGAGAAGCTCNATCTTCTTCAACATACTGATCAAGAGATTCTTCCAATCCCAACTCCTTATAGGATTGGGCTACTTTACTCCTTTACAGAGAACAGTACTGTCAAAGCTGCGTTGCTTCATATGCACGAACGCATTGAAGTTTTGGAGGGTGGTTCACTTACTTGGGCATCCTTGAAAGACCAGATTTCTGAGCTCCTAAATGCTGCCAGGCTGCCTGCATCTGATCTCTCTAATGTGGCCCTCACAGTCCAGAGACGGATTCCTAGGCCAATCACCATTAAATCAAGCGTTACTTGCTACAAATGTGGTGGTCTTGGACATAAACTGAATGTCTGTCCGTCAAAAGANGACGACGATGAAGGCAAAAGTAAAAGCTCGTCGTCTAAGCCTCCCGCTAAGTCTGCTTATAGTGTTACTCCTGATAACAAGACCGGAAGCAATCTGTCTTCCAGTCCGACCTTTGGAGTTGGTTACAAAGCATCATCTACTAATTTGGNGTTTTCTGCTTCTCATGTTGAATCTCCTGCTTTTGTGGCTTCAGATGTTAACCANACAAATACGTTCCTTTTTGATTCTGGTGCTTCTGTTCATATCACTCACCAGAAAGATCTACTCCATAATTTTATCCCCGGCCAGTATGGCTCTATTGCTGGTCTTGATCCTGCTACTCCTGTCCCAGTCTGTGGTACTGGCACTTTAAATTTTATGTTACCGGATGGTTC